>OY731402.1:30566844-30998013 GCA_963425845.1 Sphenostylis stenocarpa | reverse complement strand
TGAGTATGTTGATACAAAACATCAATTAGCAGATATTTTTACTAAACTCTTCCCAAAGATAGATTCTATAATCTTAGAAGAGACTTAGGAATATTAGAAATAGCCTAAACTCTGCTTAATTAATCAGTTTTTGCATGTTTGTAATGTTATAATCGATTATGTAGGGTATTAATAGATTATCATGTCTCTAAACCTCAAAAATTTGATGATCTCTCTGGAATAATCGATTATTTGAAGCAATAATTGATTATCTGCACCTAAATGTCCAAAATCTAAAGTTACTCTCTGGAATAATCGATTAACTACTGATTTAATCGATTGACAGGATGATTTAATCGATTAAATGGGTCTGGTGCTAGTTTAATCGATTATTTCAAGTTTTAATCGATTAAACTGGGCAGTTTTCATGAACTAGCCGTTTTTAACAACTCTTTTGGCACCTCTTCTCTCCCAAATGACCATTTATGATCGTTGTACATGTTGTTTATATATAGGAAGCCTTCATTTCACTTCTCCACACCTCAAACTCTTGAATCCAAGCATTCTAGCATCATTCAAGCCTTCTTGCCTTCTCCTAACCTCACTTGTCTTCCAAAACTCTCTTGTTTTTTCTTCTAATCCTAAAATGGCCTTATCTTCTCGTGCTAAAATACCCACAAGAAGAAGATCTGCTCCTGCCTCTCATCCCCATCCAAATTCTGTCGAAGGATGGATCTCAGATGATGAGGGCCGATAAGAATTTCTCACCTTCTGGAAGGAAAGAGGTATCATTACTCCAAAATTCATTATTGGTGATCAATTCATCAATAGAGGATTTAATTTTCTGAATCTTCTTGACATTCAAGGTGTCCTCCCTTTTATCCAAATGCAAGGTACATACTACCCTGATTTAGTTAGGGTATTTTATTCTCGTTTCAAATTTAGAGATCAAATAGCCACTTCTCGTGTCAAGGGTGTGACTATCATCCTTGATGACGATATATGGGAAAACGTTGCACATTTTAATGTAAGAGATGATGCTATTAACATTTTTGCGGAGTTAGACGATTTTGACAGAATTATGGCTTACCATTCTTTTCTCTGCAACCCCTCCATGGAGATTGGGCGTCTTCTTCTAGCCGGCCCATTAAAGAAGGAGGAACATCTGCTACTGCATCTACTTGTCTGGATTTTATGTCCCCGGGCAACCAACCATGCCCAATGCTCATCCATAGATCTTCGCATTATTCATGCAATCATGAATAATGAGCCAATCGACTGGGGCAGCCTTGTCACAATGACCTTGCTGAAGGCTAAGCGTCATCCTACTTTTAAAATTCCCTATGCTCTTCTTATCTCTCGCATTTTAGAGTACAAAGGAGTGAATGTTGAAGGGGAACAAAAGGTAAGAACCACAATTTCAAACTGAATGCTTGATAGCACGCGAACTCAACTTTAAATGGTGCGTGTCAATAATATTTATGTTCACAAAGACGACGTTCCCAACATGACTGACAATGTTGAAGATTCTGACGAAGAGATGCCTCTTGCTGCTGAGTTTCCCTCTGAACATATTCATAATGTTGGAACATCTTCTGCCCCTCCTGCATCCCGACAATCTATGGAAGAGATGTTGTTTGATATGAATCAGAAAATGCAGGAATTTTTCACCCTTTCTAAAGTACGGCATGAGGAAATCATTTGCCGTATCTCAGATGTAGATGATAGGGTCTGTAATCTAGAGGATAGGTTTGACGCTCAGTTCAATAGCGATGTCAGTGAAGAGTTTTAATCTCTTCCACATATCTCTTTGTTTGTATTGACGTTTCTTTATGAAATAAAATTTGTATTTCTTTGCTTTGTTTGAGGGGGAGTTATTTTTTAAATTATGCATCTATTGAGGGGGAGCTTTCAATTTTTTTGATCATAATCAAAATAGGGGGATAAATTTATTTAAAGCCTTTTATTTAAAGCCTCTTATGTTTATTAACTTTAAATATTATCTGGTATGTTTAATGTTTTTGTTAGTGTGATAGATAAAACAAGTTATTATAGGGCTTTAAAAGAAAATTTTGATCATCATCAAAAAGGGGGAGATTGTTGAAACATACAAGGATACGAATGTTGAACATACATGGATATGAAGCCTGTAGATTTTGATGATGATTCAAGAACAAAGGACGTAAAGATTTGAAGACTTGTAATATTATGTAATAACTCTGTTTTGATGATTTTGAGTGTGTAATATTAGAGTCTAAGATAGCCAGCACATAGTCTACTCTTTAAAAGCTTCAAAACTCATTTTTATCAAAAACACACTGGATTAATCGATTAAATGGCAGGATAATTGATTATTATAGAGAGAAAAACCATTTTCTGTATCAGCTCTCTGGAATAATCGATTAAAGACACTGTTAATCGATTAACAGGGCTGTTAATCGATTAACAGCTGAAATAATCGATTAAACCGCGTGGTTATGGGTTCCTGGTGATTTTGGCTCTGTAATAATTGATTAACACTCAAGATAATCAATTATTTCAGTCATATATGTGTTTTGAATTTCAAAATTGGACCAAGTTTCGAAAACCCTAGTCCCAATTCACCAGGTTTCGAAAATTACCAATTCCCAAACCCTAATATATCTACTTAAGGTTCTCTAAGGCTCTCTGCAAATTGAACAACCTTTTTCAAACAAAAGTTGAGAGCTGTGATTGCCAGAGATCTGTTTGTTGGAGGAAAAAGGGGCTTTTGGAACCTAGTGTGGGTTAGAAGCGATAAGAATCACTAAGTGGGTTTTCTCGGTGGATTGTGTGTTGTGCTGTCTCTAGGGAAAGCTGTTCTTCATCTCTTGTGTGACTCAAGAGAGGTGTTTTTGTTACCTTGTCTTCTCAATTGTTATCTGTTTGTAAAACAATGATAATAGTGGCAGCGTTAATCCTCTATTTGAGTGATTAACAACTGGACGTAGGGTCTTTTGATCCGAACCAGTATAAAAATCATCTGTGTAAGTCTCTATCCTTGCTCTATTTACTTTACACAGCATTTTAATTGGTAAAATTTGGGAAAATTTTTAAAACCCTAATTTTTGTTAAGAAACCAATTCACCCCCCATCTTAGTTTTTGTCCAGAAACGAAAACATTCCGTTGCGCGATTCTAACACACACTTCCAGACACCCACTATACAGTAAAGAGAATTAAAGAAAAAAGAGAAGAAACTAGAATACTCAAACTCGGTTTATGCAGCTCTGCAGAATGAGTTTCTTCACCAAAAGAATGCGAAATTTGCCTCAAGAAAGAACTTCGAAAAACATCACATAACTTGCATGATTCTTTCTTGAAAGTAGCTCTTATGATTGCTTGATTGATTGCTCAAATGTATATATTAAAAGACTCAAGCAATCCTGTTTATATAGAAGATTTTTCAAACTGCTGGTTTAATTCATCTGTTAAAACAATCTTTTAATCTGTTAAAAGTCTTGAATTAATCTGTTAAAACTTCTTTGTCGCCGTCATCAAAACGAGGCGGTCGGAGCGACGCGATGGTTCCGACTTTCCATTTTTCGCGTTTTTATTGGTGTGGTTACAACGCCTTTAGGTTGTCCGATAACCGGGCTGAATATAGGGGCGAGGTTTTCGAAAAGGCGTTCTTGGATTGTCCGATAACCGGGCTAAACAAAGAACTAGCTTTTGAAGGGTTCTTTTGGAGTCGCCACCGACGTTTTTACCGGAAACATCGGAAAAGGAGTTAAAAGGCGTTGGTTTTCGAAAAACCAACTTTGGTCATTAGAACTAGAGTTGGGTAAGGGAGTTAGTTACGTGTAAGGGAAGTGTTAGTTCCCTTACGATGCCCCTTTCGGGTTCCCTATGATGGGTTAGCTACTTTGATTAAATAAATAAACCAGTGGATATACGCTTTTACCCTTTATTTTGCGGAATTTAAAATTATGACTACATGGCCCTAGTTTCTATTGCTTAATTAAAATTAAAGCGGTAAAGTAGAGAGAGAGAGAGTATAGAAACCTCCGAAGCAAGCTTTCTATTAATTCTTTGATAATTAGGGTGCTTTTTGGCAGCCCTTCACTCTTTACAGTGCCGGAAGCTCTCAAAAACTCTATAAAACACTCTAAAAAGCTCTCAGAAACTCCGGAAATGCTTCGGAGGGGTTCTAGAAAGAGAATTTGAAGAAATATCTAGAGAGAGAATGGAAGAACTGTGTGAAATGAGGGGAATGACGCTCCTATTTATAGGGATTCGCGCCTGTCAGGTCGAGATGGGTCATCTCGTCTGACAAGGTCGAGACGGCCGTCTAGCAAATCGAGACGGTGGTCTCGCATTGCAGGAATGGTGAGACGGCGGTCACACCAAACGAGACGGCGGTCTGGCCATCCACGCAAGGCGTGATGGCGGTCTCGACCTTAAAAGGCGAAAATCCTTATTTTTGAGCCAAAAATCCCTCCTATCCTAGTATGGGGCCTAATAGTCTCTCCTAGTGGCTTCTTAGACTTCATCCATCTTCGAATAAAAGGTTTTTTGGTCTTTATTACAAGGCCGGGCAAGATTAGGGGTCTACATTCTTTTAATCTGTTAAAATGTTCTTGATCATTTTTCAGATTTGTTTTAACTGATACGACAACGTTTATATCAATTAAAACACTTTGTAAAAACTCCCTTAAGTTGTTTTAATCTATTATTTCGCCTTTTAATCGATTAAAATACTGTAAAATGTTTTCATAAAACTTTCTAAGTGATTTTAACTGATAACAATCTGTTTTAATTGATTAAAACACTTTGAAAAAAAATCCTCTTAGTTGTTTTAATCGATTATTTTGCATTTTAATCGATTAGAATTATGCGAAAAAGTTTCACAAAACTTTCTAAGTCATTTTAACTGATATAGACTTGTTTTAATCGATTAAAACACTTTGGAAAAATCTCTTAGTTGTTTTAATCGATTAATTCGCATTTGCATCGATTAAAATACTGACAGAACATCTTTCAAAACACTTCAAGTTATTTTAATCGATTATTTCAAGTTTATATCGATTAAAATTATGCTAGAACACTTTTCAAAACATCTTAAGTCATTTTAATCGATTATTTCGATTCTACATCAGTTAAAATACTGGTAGAAGGTTTTCAAAAACTCTTTTAATGAAAACAATCGATTATTTTGAAGATATATCAATTAAAACAGTTCCAGTGTATATTTAAAAAGGTTTTAATCAATTATTTCGAAAACCTATCAGTTAAAAACCTGTTATGTAAGTGTTAAGAACATTTTAACTGATAAAGCTTCTATATTATCAGTTAAAACAATTTACTTAAAAACCTTTTAACCAATTACTTTGTTTTTAATAGATTAAACATGTTCTAGAAGCATTTGGAAAATCTTTTAAATGAAGAAATTTCATGCAGCAAAGAGATATGAATGATAATACCTATGTATAGATGCAGACTCACTAATCACACTACCCTTTTAACAAAGTAACCTTTGACTGTAGCAGAATAGCCATTGACTTTATTTTGACTTCATCAAATCAATAAGATCTTCGTTAAATGATTCAATAAGATCTTCATCACTTTCACAATCTAAACAACAAGATGATGGAAGAATTATGCCAAGATTTCATGATTCAACATCACAATTCCTTTCCATACCGACCCAAAATGAATGGTGCAGTGGAGGCAGCCAACAAAAACATCAAAAAAATCATCCAAAAGATGGTGATAACATGCAAGGATTGGCACGAAATGCTACCCTTCGCCTTGCACGGATATCGTACTTCTGTGTGCACCTCCACCAGGGCCACCCCGTTCTCCCTCGTATACGGCATGGAGGTTGTATTACCAGTAGAAGTCGAAATACACTCCCTAAGAGTTATTATGGAAGCCAAGCTAACCGAAGCAGAATGGGTCCAAAATCGGTACAACTAGCTTAACCTGATCGAAGAAAAATGGTTGGACGCCATATGTCATGGGCAAGCCTATCAAAAGAAGATCAAGAAGACCTACGATAAGAAGATCAGTCCCCGCACTTTTCAAGAGGGGGATTTAGTAATAAAGAAACTATGTAACAAACTATGAACGACCCTTTGTGGGCAAGCGAGCTTTCTCAAGTGGAGACCTTATCCTCACCAACATGGACGGAGAAGAGCTTCGACACCCGATCAACTCAGACGCTGTAAAAAAGTACTACTCTTGAAGACATTGCTCATGACCCATCAGGATGAAAACTCACAAAGAGCGTCCTGGAAAAAATATAGGGTCCATATTCCTCGCTAGGACACATCCTAGGAAAAAGTTAGAGGTTACAAAAAAAAACAAAAAAAAAGAGAGTAATGATTACCTTAGCCGAAAATCGCAAGGTGACTAAGGTAATGTCCTTCCAGAAGCAAGCAAGCTTTGCATAGTCTTCACTCTGGGCTCGAGCATCTAAACTGAAGCGATTGGGAAAAATAAAGAGACAGATGTTAGGGACATGATTGTTATAGCTCGTACAGTATAGCCAACCTTGGCCAACCATGCTTCTAAATCTCTTTGAAAATCTTTCTGTAAAAATGAACCATTTGTTTATATCAATAAAGTTGTCTTTTACTCCTTTTCTCTTGACCAATTTATGAAAATGCCTCTGTATTAATGAAACATGAGCATGCAAAAAGAACCAATACAAGAAAGCATAAGAAAGGAAAAGAAAGGGAAACATAAAGATAAAAAAATGATGACTGCTAGGAGATTCTTAGGCAAAAATTAGGGCAGCCTGCTAGATCGAAAACCCGCAAAGGGTGGTTTAGGTAAAAGTTAAGGCACTCATCACTAGGGAAAAAAAAACTTTTTACGTCAGGTATTTTGGGTTTTCTACGTCGCATTTAAGACTGATGTTAAAACGGGAGATGTAAATTTACGTCGGACCCTTAGCTTGACATAAATTCACGTCAGTTATCGAAACTCGACGTTAATTTACGTTGCATTTACACTAAACAGACGTAAAAAGTATCAAAAATTAAAAAAATTGGAGCAAATTTACGTCACGTATTGTTATACGCGACATAAATTTATGTCGCATATTGGTATACGCGACGTAAATTTACGACGCATATACCAATATGCGACGTAAATTTGCTCCTTTTTTAAAAAAAAAATTGGGTTTATTTTGTCTTACAACCAAAACCTGCAAATATATATTATAACCAAACAATCCAGAGGTTCGGGTTTCTTTAACTTTGTAATTAAAAAATATAATATTATATATAATTCAAACTACATAATAAAACAATATAATACAAACAATAACCTACAAACTAAAATCTAATACAAACTAAAAGTTAATACAAACTAAAAGTTAGTACAAACTAAGCTACCTAAACTACTTAATACAGACAATATAATATAAACAATAACCTAAAAAATTAAGTACTAGAATTGTTGAACGAAAAACCTTGCCCATTATTCTCTAATTTGTGTGATATCATATTCTGGCAATGGAGATGGATCTTGAAATACCTGAAACATTAATTTGACTCATGTAAACATGCAACACACATAAAGTTAAATAAACTTAACTAATGCTGAAAGCAATTACCTCCGTCCAAGAATCAGTTATACCCGCACAAACTATGGCTCTCATCTAATACATAACATAGTAACCACATTCAAATGAGTCTGTTTTCTTATTAAACTGAAATGATGAATAAAATATAATGTTATTTTCAAAATTTAAATACAAACAATAATTATGGTATTCACTTATTATAATAAGTTTCTAACCTTAGGATAAATGAACTGCAAAGCCTTTGTTCTGGGTTTTCCACTTAGAACATTAGTTATAGACACGATTCTAAATGAAAAAAAGCTATATATTATTCAATACCTTTTCCATTTTCACTAGAAAATTTCAAAAATTCATCAACTCCCTTTTCGTACTCTTCACTAATACGACGTGCATTCATCCAACTTTGATTCATATTATGTTATAAAGTTTGTCACTCCTAGAGATTAAAAATTTATATTTAAAAATAAATTAATATACAAACAACAAAGCACGTATATGGAGTGTGTAAACCGAAAATGCACTCAAACAAAATAATGACATTCCAATAACAATCCAGTGGAGACATTCATACAATGACGTGATTGAGATCCCCAAAAACAATCACGGATTCAATTTGAACATATATCAGGAGACATAGAACACTAACCTCGAGTAAACACGAAAATGATTTCAAACTCGAATCCAATCGGGGAGAAATGTCAAATTCGTAAAATGAGACATAATGTTGATGTTCTTCACTGCCAAAATGATCGAAAATGGTGTGGAAAGGTAGCTGTCATTGTCGTTATCATTATCGTTCTAAAAAACCCTTGCGGCGCGAGATGTGGGAGTGGGTCTGGAAGAGAATAAAAAGAACTTTTTACGTCGCACACCCTAGCACGTGACGTAAAAAGCCTCTTTTACGTCGCGTGGGGGGTGCGCGACGTAAAAGGTATCACTTTTTACGTCGCACACCCCCATGTGACGTAAAAAGTGATACTTTTTATGTCGTGCACCCCCCACGTGACGTAAAAAGTATCACCTTTTACATCGTGCACCCCCCATGTGACGTAAAAAGTGATACTTTTTACGTCGCGCGCCTCCCACGTGACGTAAAAAGTATCACTTTTTATGTCGAGCACACCCCACGCGACTTAAAAAGCTCTCTTTTACGTCGCGCTGTACCAGGTGCAACATAAAAGAGGTTTTTAACGTCACCTCCTACAATATGCGACGTAAAAGTTTCACCTCTTATTTACAAAATTGCCACCGCGTTTTATTTACGTCAAATATTTTGACATGTGACGACAATTGGGTGACGTAAGATGTCATTTTTGCACTAGTGCATAAAAAGGAAAATGCCCGCTAAGATATTCTAGGCAAAAACTAAGGCAGCCCGCTAGATTGAAAACCCCAAAAGGGCAGTCTAGGAAAAAGATAGGGCTTAATAAAAAGAAAATAAATAAAAAGAAGGACCCATCAGCGCTCAACAGAAGAATGTCAGTCACTTTCTAAATGCATCAAATAAAAGTAGATTGCATTTAAGGCATCCACACAAATAGTCGCACAAAACGACTTTGTCAAAATTGAAAAACAAAAATAAATAAATTGCTTCGGATAAATAACAAAAATGAAAAGCATGCATGCATATAAGTAGACCAGCTCCATGTTTGTGTTTGAAAACAGGAAGCGATCAAAGCAAGCCTCCAAATGAAGCCCCGCGAACCGAAAGCCTTCACCTCTGATAAAGCGTCTGCCTACTCAGAGGCGTTACCCAACAAAATCCCCAACAATCAACAAGCTGGATGGCTATCAAGAAAAGACAAAAATCAAATAATCCCCAGCACATCAGAAGACTTTACCAAAAAAAGTAAAAAAAACATTTACCAAAGCAGAAACAATCCCCATGGAACAGGCGCATGAGCTAGAGCAGTAAGCCACCACCACCACTTCGGGACAAGGAAGGTCCCGAAGACAAAGACTTGCACAGAGGGAAAATCACGGTGCATGAGCTAGAGCAGTAAGCCGCCACCAGCGGTCCTACAAAGTGGACTGCACCAGCCAGATGGGGGGTTCGACATCTTTTGGCATGTTGAGCCAACAGTTAGCTAGTCAGGTGAACGGGGGCAGCTGTAGACCCCAAATCTTGCCTGGCCTCAAAATAAAGAGCAGAAGACTTCCATTCGAAGATGGGCAAGGCCTAAAAGGTCTCTAGGATTGATCAATGGGCCCCATATTAGAATAGGAAGGACTTTTGTACGCGAAAAATAAGAAATTCCACCCAAAGGGTCGAGACTGTCGTCTCGCCATTGATTAAGGGCGAGACCGTCATCTCGCCACTTGCCAATGGCCAGACCGCCGTCTCGTTTGGCGAGTGGCCGTCTCGCCACTTGCCGAAGGCGAGACCGCCGTCCTGTTTGGCGAGACGGCGGTCCCGACCTTGTCAGGCAAGACGGTGGTCCTGACCTGACAGGCGCAAATTTCTATAAAAGGGGGGGACTTCCTCACCCTTTACACAACATTCTTCCACTTTCCCTTCTGCACTTCTTTCAAATTACTCTCCTAGGACCCCTCTGAAGCATTTCCAGATTTTCTTAGTATTCTTAGAAACCGTTCTGTAGTGTTGCGAGGAAGAGCGATCAATATTATAGAGCGGGGATTGCTGTCGCCGCCGTCCTTTTCTGACGTCTGAGGACATCTCGAACGTTTATGCGAGCGGTCGCGAAAAGATGGTTTAGACTCGCGTATTTGTTTTAAAATGTATTCATTGCTTCCGAGGTGTCCAACTATTGAATTATCCTCTAATAAAAGCAAGGTTTTCGAAAAGGGGTTCTTATGGAGTCGCCACCAATGTTTTGACCATAAACATTGGAAAAGGATAAAAGGCATTGATTTTAATGAAAACCAAACTTGGCCATTATAACCAGAGTTAGGTAAGGGAGTTAGTTACGCGTGGGAAGGTGTTAGCACCCCACAACGCCCCTTTCGGGTTCCCTATGACGGATTAATTCATTAAGTGAAGATTATGAGAAATTACGCGATTACCCTATTTTATTGCATAATATTGAAATGACTATCTACATAATTTTATATAAATAAAGCTAAATAAAGTAATAAAAGAGATATTAAAATGGCTATCTACATGATTTTATTCTACATGACGTAAAAAAAAATAAAACAATAAATAAAGCAATAAAAGAGAAGGGAATTGAAAAGAACCTCCGTAGCAAGCTTTATATTGAGAATCTCGAACTGTGAGGATGCGTTTTGGCAACCCCTCTCTCTATACAGACTCTCCTCACCAATACAAGATCGACTCCACTAAAAATTTAAAGAAGAATCAAATGCCGGAATATAATTCCTTAACCGATTGTTACCTATTTAAGGCAATCGGAAAGATCATTCGAGAGAGGGAGAGAAGTAGACAAGTGCTCTGAGTTTTTTTAAGGTATTTTAGGGCTCTCTGGAGTGTCTGTGTTTTCAAAAAGTGGCAAATGAGCCTCCTATTTATAGTTTTCGTAGCTGGCGCACTTTGGGACGGCCGTCTGGGTTGGGACGGCCGTCTGGACTGGGACGGCCGTCCCAAATGGCACTTTTACACAGAGCGGGACCACCTGGGGGTCCGGGACGGCTGTCCCACTTAAATTGGGTTTGGGACGGCCGTCCCACATTCGGGACGCGCGTCCCAACTGTAAAATGGCAGTTGGGACGGCCGTCCCAACTCTGGGACGGTGGTCTCGGCCTGTTTTGTCCAGTCTTCGCGTTCTGGGACCCCTGGAAGCTTTCCTTTCCTTTTTCGGACATAGATTGACGCCGATGTGTGTCCGTTGAAGCTTTATCTTCGTATACGAAGTCTTCTTGGCCTTCATTAAGATGCTGGGCGAGCTTTGTCTTTGTGTAGGAAGTCTCTTTTGGCTTTTATTGTGTGAATGAATGAACTCCGTCTTTTGTTGTGGGAGGTCCTTCTCGTTTTGGGAAGCCGGATGAACTCCATCTTCGGGTGAAGTTCCTCTAGCTTTTATTTTGAGAGGCCGGGCAAAATTAGGGGTCTACAGCTGCCCCCCCTTCACCTGCCTAACTAATTCGTTGGTTTTAATATGCCGACAAAATTAGTTGGTAGGGGAAGGAGTTAACCCTTTTGCCCGGTTATCCTTCGGATGCTGCTCCTTGTTGATCCTCCGGATGATAAATATTTTGGTAGGTACCAACCCCTATCTGGTTTGAGCCTCCTTTTATAAGGCTCTGGTGAGTACTTACCCTCACCCGGTACGAGTCTGTATTTTGCTGGACTTTAGTGAGTACCTACCCCCACTTGGTATGAACCTTCTTCTGCCAAGTTTTGATGGGTACCTACCCCCACCTGGTCTGAATCTCATTCTGCAAGATTCTGATGGGTACCTACCCCCACCTGGTCCGAATCTCGTTCTGCGAGATTATGATGGGTACCTATCCCCACCTGGTCTGAACCCCGTTCTGCAAGGCTCTGATGGGTACCTACCCCCACCTGGTCCGAATCCCGTTCTGCAAGATTCCGATGGGTACCTACCCCCACCCGGTCCGAACCCCGTTCTGCAAGGCTCGATGGGTACCTACCCCCACCTAGTCCGAACCCCGTTCGCAAGGCTCGATGGGTACCTACCCCCACCTGGTCCGAATCCCGTTCGCAAGATTCGATGGGTACCTACCCCCACCTGGTCCGAACCCCGTTCCGCAAGGCTCGATGGGTACCTACCCCCACCTGGTCCGAATCCCGTTCGCAAGATTCGATGGGTACCTACCCCCACCTGGTCCGAACCCCGTTCTGCAAGGCTCTGATGGGTACCTACCCCCACCTGGTCCGAATCCCGTTCTGCAAGATTCTGATGGGTACCTACCCCCACCTGGTCCGAACCCCGTTCTGCAAGGCTCTGATGGGTACCTACCCCCACCTGGTCCGAATCCCGTTCTGCAAGATTCTGATGGGTACCTACCCCCACCCGGTCCGAACCCCGTTCTGCAAGGTTCTCAGGATGCACTTTTTGGTAGTTAATCCTGTGATTATCTGTTTTTGGAGATGTGTTGGCGGCTTATTGTTTCTGTTCATGCGCCCATTCTGTGGGAAATATTTGTTTTGACTTTTCTGTTAGTCGTCCGGTTTTACCGGGGATTCTTTATTTTTGGCTTTTTCTGTTTTAGCCATCCGGCTTTTGCCGGGGATTCTTGATTTTTGGCTTTTCTGTTTAGCCATCCAGCTTTTGCCGGGGATTCTTTGTTGATTGCCCTTTTTTAGGCAGGAATTCACTGGGGATTTTGTTGATCTTTGTCGATTTTGCCTCTTGATTAGACGGATGCTCCGCTTGAGGATATTTGTTCTTGATAATACCTCTGAGTAGGCGAATGCTTTTTTGAAAGCTTTGTGCTTGTATTGCCTCTTGCATAGGTTGATTTCCCGTTTCTTGGGGATATCGGCTCTTTGCTTGTTTCTGAGTAAGCATAGGCATTCTTGGGAGTGAAGGTTTTGCCTTTCACTGGGGATATTCATATTAGGTGCTTAACTCCCTGTGGATTTGTAATTTGTAATTTGCCTTTGCGAATAGGCTTACTGGGGAAAAACTTTTTCTTTTTGGTGATCCATTGGGGGGTTGATTTGATTCTGTGCTTTCTTTGATGGATTCTTGCGTGATTTTTCTTTGATGGACTCCTCGGGGCGGTGACTCTCTAATGAGTGTGCTTGATGACTCTTGCGGTGATGTCTTCGAGTCGTGAGGTAATCTTTTTGTCTTGCCTCTAGAGTAGACAAGGATCCTCTTGGGGATAATTGAGCCTTTCCGTTGGTTTTTCTACATTGATGACTTCCTTTTTCTTGGATGGAAAGATGATGATTGCAGCTCCAAGTGATTTATGCTTGATGACTCATGTGGTGTTGATGCTGAATCATGGAGTAATTTTTGTGTTGCCTTTGGAGTAGGCAAAGATCCACTTGAGGATTTATCGAGCTTATCCATTGACTTTTTCCTATTGAGTTATCTCCTCTTGTTGGTGTAGGAGGTTGGTGATTGGAGCCAGTTTCTTCGAAGCTCCTTATTTTGCTAAAGTGGTTCAGATTTCGCCTTTTTCTATCGCGGCTTAGTTTTTTATCTCGAGCTGTTTTGAAATCTGGCTTTTTAGTAGATCATGTGTGCCTTTTATTTTGTACACATGGGCTTTTTGAATGCGAAGTGTAAAACAGAAATAACGATTTTTATTCATTACTGCTTTTTGTTGGATACATTTCAAGCATATTTAAGACACTAGAAAGTTATATAAATAAATCCTAATCGTCTGCCTCTGGGCTGGAATGGGCAGATGGTACTGGCGAAGGGAAGCGGCGGAGTAGGCGGCGCTGGAATCTCGCCTGAGTCTGGACCAGGCTCTCCACCTGGCGGTCCGTCCTGTCTTGCCTGACAGTTAGCTGGTCAAACTGCTGGCGTATAAACTGGAACTCTCCTTCCATATAGGCATGCTCCTCGTCTAAGCGTCGGTACAAGCCGGAGAAGTCCGGATCGCGTGATTGCTGCTGGGACTCTGAAGTGGTAGGGATATCTTGCGGCGTATTGAAATCGCGCATATCCCATGAAATTGAGATGATAGGGTTTAAGATGAAACCTGACCCCTCTCTGCTGAGGATATTCATGTGCGTCAGCATTCCTCCGTTGATCGGTTCTGGTTGAAGTTCAGCTGGGAGATCTTCTCCGTCGGTACATCCCCAGTATTCAGCAAGAGGGGTAAGGAAGGGAGCCACCATGATCGCTCCCGCTGGTCCCCGAGTACCGCATTCCTTTACAGCCTTCAGGAATGCGTATCCTGGGTTGCATCGGTGTCCTTGATGCATGCAGTAGACTATAAAAAGATCAGCCAGCGTGACCTTTCCCTGGCTTTCCTTCCTGTTGTGAATGGTCCCAGCAAGCAATTTGTGGCAGATGCGAAGAGGGGGATTGAAGGCTGCACCCTTCAGATTAGATGGGAGATTGATAGCTCTAGTAATCTCCTTCCACATACTGGTGGTGGTGAGAACAGTAGGTTTCTCCAGATATGTGGACCGATACTCTGGTGTTCTTGTATCTACTCGTTGGCAGAAACCCATGATGACATTGAAGTCATCCAGAGCAGTGGTCCGGTAGGCTCCGTCCATCCAGTAGGAGACGGCTTGTGTTGGTGGCACTCCAGGAGTTGCAGATGGCATTTCCATCATGTTGACAGAGGCAAGAAACTCCATTGTTGTTGTGCGGTGGATCCGAGTAGGTAGCTCATTGAGCAGAAAATCCCATCCTATGTTGTGGATGAATCTTCTGACATCTTGCTCCCAGTCGAATGTAGCTAGGATCCTGAAGTCTAGTCGTAGCATCGGGTACCAGGCAAATTGTTGGATATTTGCCAGTCGTTGTTGGTGTGCTTCTGCCATCATCATGCTAGTGACAGGAGCTCTTCTAGCAGCAGTCCTGGTGTGTTTTCTTCTGGACGAAGCTTCTCCGTGTTCCATTGTGAGTTCTATTCTCTTAGAAATGCTAAAAATGTATGGAAGAGGAGGAAAAGCAAGATAGGAATGCTTGGAATGAGGTACCAAGGCTCAAACCAGCACCCAACATATATAGGCCGCGCAAAGGAGTTTGGGACGACCGTCTGGGTTGGGACGGCCGTCTCAAATGGCACAAACACACATGCTGGGACCCCCTCCTGAGACGCACGTCCCAAACGAAAATTGGCACTTGGGATGGCCGTCTGGACTTTGGGACGGTCGTCCCAAGCTTCTTAAGTTGGTTTTTTAGGTTTTTGATGGGAAAGAAGATGGGACTCCATTCATTGATGTTTTAATGCATGTAATGCTTTATGATATGCATCCTATGATCTATTTCAGTTGATATTTCGAAAGTTTTAACTGATATGCTTTGACTTCGGGTGCATTCTTGGTGTTGTACCTTAATGTCATCTTGTTTCTTGGATAGTAAGCTTAGCTGTATTGATTTGCCATCTTTGGAATTTTCTTTGCTATGGTCGAAGAGCAATCTTCTGTTCGTAGGGCAACTGCCATATCAATGCCTTTCTTCCTTTCCTTAGGGATTTCAACCTTCCTATTGATCACTATGTTGCCACATTCCCCTTCATTACTTGAATGCTTTATAGTGAAATGGTCAAGAGAAGAGAAGGAAAAGGATTTATTGCAAAGGTTTGTGTTTTAGAGTGATATTTTTATAATAAAGGTTTTTGTAAGAATGGCTAGCCAGGGTTGGTCAGTGTTTAGGCTAGTTTAGACAAAACGTTTTGCTCTTGTAACATGGCGTCATTGTTTACTGATTTATGGCGCTTTTTTTGCGATTGATTAACTCCCCTAGGCCGCCCTTTCAGGTTTTCAGTCTAGGATGCTGTGCTTATGTCCTAACTTTTGTCTAGGTTTCCCCTTTTTGTGTTTATTATTTTTTTCTTTTTTTTTCTTAAGGAATACCTAGCGGACTTTTAATAACCCTAACTTTTGCCCAGGCTACCCTTTATTATTGTTCGGGTCTCCTGCCGGGTTTACCCTAACTTTTGCGCAGCCCCCTTTGTGGGTTTACTGCCGGGTATTTTGCCCTTTTATTTTCTTGTCTCGGTCTTTGACGTTGACGGGCTTTCTTTTTTTTGTATGCGTATATATTTTTTGCACAACATTTGTCGAAACTTTGATTTTATCAAGATAAATTTTATTTGTGTTTCTAGTTAATCAATTTATTTTGATTTTGCTTTGCGGCGCTTTACTTATTTGGACGCATTTGGAACAAAACATTTATCTAAACTTTGTTTATTAAAATGGGGTATAGATACATTTAGCAAGAAAAGAAGCAGATAGTAAGAATAGTATTCTTTTGTAATTTCAGGGACATGTGTGCCCTAAAGATGCTCGGGGGACGGGCAAACCCCGAGGAGTGATCTCTAATAGTCACTAGATTTACATCCCTTAGAATCGGAAGAAGGACACCTAATGACTAACGCTACCCTTTGCGCTAATACCCCTCCTTTTCGGAATACCATCTTCGAGGGGTAAGACTTCCCTGTTGTTCGTATGGTTTGATCTTTTGTAGGTTCATACCCTAATCCATACTTTAGCGGATTATCTTTGAAATCTGGTGGCTCTCCTATTCCTTGAGCGTTCTTTCCAAGCCCCTGTCCTGGGCGATATCCATATCTTTTCATCATATGGGCCACCTTCATGTTACTAGGGAGTCTTTCGATATTGGCAATTTTGAGTGCTTGAAAAGAGGTTTCAAGAGCCTCTTCAGCCGCATCCACATATGGTTGGACAGACAATTTGCTTATTAGAAAGTCTTCTTCAGCTTGAACTGTGACTAGTTTATCATTTGTCACAAACTTGACTTTCTGGTGGAGCGTCGAAGGTATTGCCTTAGCGCTATGAATCCAAGGTCTACCAAGGAGACAACTGTATGCTGGTGTGATATCCATCACGTGGAAGTCTATGTTGAAAATAGTGGGTCCGATTTGGATTGGTAGACTAATCTCTCCTACTACTTCACGTCTTGATCCGTCAAAGGCTCGAACTATTGTATTACTAGGGCGTATGTGGGTTCCTTGCACTGTTATTTTGTCGAGTGTACTTTTGGGCATAACGTTTAAGGATGACCCATTATCCACAAGAACTTTGGAAATGAGATATTCCTTGTATTTAACGGAAATATGCAAGGGCTTGTTGTGATTGGATCCTTCTAAAAAGATTTCTTCATTGGTGAAGGTCAGATGATCATTGGCTGTAATATTACCAATGATTCCTTCAAACTTTTCTTGGGATATTGCATGCGGAACAAATGATTCATTCAAAACCTTTAACAATGCGTTTCGGTGTGGTTCCGAACTCATAATGAGTGATAACAAAGTTATCTTTCCTGGAGTACGATTGAGTTGATCAATAATAGAGTACTCACTTTGTCTTATATACTGGAGTAGCTCATCTGTCTCCTCCTTGGATTCCTTTTCTTCTTTGGCTTTATTTTTCATTTTATCTTTAGGAATATTATCTTGTAATTCCTTGGGGGAATATATTCTTCCGCTTCTGGTCATGCCCCCAATACCGGCTATGTTGGAGATGTCTTGATTGACTGGCGATTCTTCTGAGTATCTCCAAGGTACAACTTTATTTGATTTATAAGGGAAAGGACGTGGTACAAATAAGCGTAAAGGCATTATTGCTGCTTCCCTTTTATTGATTAGAATGATTAACGGTGCTTGTTTGTTATCATCTTCGGATTTATTGACCGTTGTAGAGATTTTGATGACGAAAGGCTTCTTTTCCATTTTTTTTGATTTGTGAAAAGCACAT
Organism: Sphenostylis stenocarpa; assembly: GCA_963425845.1. Taxonomy (NCBI): domain Eukaryota; kingdom Viridiplantae; phylum Streptophyta; class Magnoliopsida; order Fabales; family Fabaceae; genus Sphenostylis; species Sphenostylis stenocarpa. Next base: position 30,980,183 of record OY731402.1, on the reverse strand, counting down.
CGGTTAATCCTTTCTTTTTATTATCTTCATTATTAAACGAGGAGGGATGTATGAATGTATGCAACTTATGAATGCAATAGACAATTTAAGGAAGAGAAATTCTTTTATTAGAAAGTATAAATCCTTCTATACAATGCTTTGAAGCAAATGTTGACAAAAGCGAAAAAGCTTGAAGAATCCTATAGGTAAATTAGGCTTTCTTCGTAATTCGTCTTCAGCTGTTATCACGTGATTTCTGAGCGTCTTGATTTGCTCAGATATCGCCCGGCTCATATCTTCACTATATCGATGAGCCTCTTTTATCTTCTCTTCTTGATGAATGATCAAGGCATGCTGCTGATCATACCTCTCTATCATTTGGTCCTTTTCACGGAGTAGTTGACCGTATTGAGCTAATCCATCTTTTTCTTTTTCACGTAGCTCCTCCAGGTCTTCTCTGTATTTTTCAGCGGTTTCCCACCACTTTTGTGCTTCTGACCGAGTATTCGCTAGATCATCTTGTATTAGCTTGATCGTTCTTGCTTGTTCTGCAAGCGTGCTCTCAAGATGTGCTATTTCATCGCTCATGTCCCGGAATAGGCTATCTTGCTCAAGCCTCGGCATCTTCAATGCTTGTCTAGCTTCTTCTTGGTAGTCAGCATAATCATTCTTGAGAAGCTCTATCTCATGGTCTTTCTTTTTGCATTGCCTTTTTAGACCATCTATTATAAGGGCTGATTCTTGCTCTTTTCCTTCGAAGGCTCTTAGCTGAGCTTCCATGACTTCAACCTTTTTATTTAATGCATTGACTTGTAATTGCAGCTCTTCATTCACTAAAGTTGTAGTGATTGTAACAGATGGTTGGGGTATCCCTCTATTTTTCCTCCATTCCTCGTACCCGCGGGACGTAGATACTTGAGCCTTTCCAAGTTCTTTGTCCCCCATGTAGACTGGTCTTTCCCATGCTTTCCGGACAGCAGATACTTCTTCAAAGCTATGGGAATAGTGGCATAGGCTCAGTCCTCTGAGCTCTTCTTGGGTTGGCGCCGTCTCGAGTTCTCATAAGTTGTCTCATAGCCATTTTAGGAGAGTAGGTTATACAACCTCCGAGACCTAGAAGTGGTATGCTCGGGTAATCTCCGCATCGTACCGTGAATATAACCGGCTCGGAACCAAGGACAAACCCAAGATACATGCTTTATGCTCCAGTTTTCTAACTCGACTTTCCACTCTAAAGCTTGACGATGTTGAAGAGGGATTTTTGAGAAACTTCTTAAAGGGTCGGAAATACACCCATGTGGCTTGAGGCGTAAAAGTGAGTAACACCCCATACATATAGCAGTTGAAGTACAACATCCGAGTGTTTTTCCTTGTCTCTGTCGGCAAAATTCTACGTAAAGCGTGGTATCGGCAAGGATTGCAGTGTATAGGACTCTGTGAATATACATCCCAGTGCAAAGAATGCGTCCATTGCAGCATGATCCACGATGTTCACATGGAATGGGAATAATATGATTCCGAACATTGCTAATGCTAGAGTCTTGTTGAATGTAGACCAGTCCTTCTTTTCAGCTAAAGAGACTAAGTGGTCTTCTATTATAGCCATTTTCCAACCTCTGATATTCCCTTTTCCCTCTAGGGTGGATTGATGAGGAGGCAGTCGTATAATAGTAGCAACCTTACTCACGGCCGTATATTCTCCTGAGCAGACATAAACCCCAACTGATTGAGGCCATCTAACCATGAGTTCGTATTCTTCTAAGGTTGGTACCAAGTCAAACTGCGAGAATTCGAAGCAGTGTAAATCGGGACTCCAGAAGTGGACCAATGCTCTAACAAATATTGGATCAATGCTGATTTTTAGGATGTCAAGAATTCTTCCGTAAGACTTCTCAAAGTTAGCATAGACCTCCGGCGGCATATATGTACACAAATGCCTTAACTTCTCTACACGACATAGAAGGATCTCTACTTTCTTTAACTGTCTATTACTGGATCCCTCCATTGTCTAGCAGAAATGAAAATGCATGATATGAGGATGAGTTTTTGTAAATGCGTGTATGCAAGTGTTTGTTTTTCTAAGTATTATCATGTTTTGTTCCTAATATGATTCATGGTAGTACTTGGTTTTTCTTGAAAAGAAAACTTACCTATATGAATGTTTATGGATTTTGATGAAGAGAGTCCTATTTTCTTCCCTTTTTATTTTTTATGAAGAAAAGGTGATATGAATTATGAGACTTTTGCTAATAATTTTTTATTTTATAACAAAGGTATTTTTATGATTTTAACTTGTTTTTTTTTTCATCATTTTTTTTGTCTGTTGTATGATTACCCTATGCTAATGCATCAATACAAATGCAGCAAACGTATGCACACACAATTCATACATCTACGAGCAGAACCACGCTTATTTAATCACGAGGTAGGGTTTTCCTGCAGAAACGTGCTTGGTTTAGGTGGTTCTAACTGTTCTTACCAGGCCAAAGGTCCCCAAGGTGCCCCCATTATAGGGACCTCTCAATTTCTCAATCCTCGGGTCATGCACGGAACTCCGTGGCGACACCCTTAGACCAAAAGAAGAGAGTTATCACCTTGAGTTGGTGGTTTTCTGACAACGGTAGTAGCCCCGTGTGCCAACTAACCGATCGTATCTGCCACCCGCTCCATATAGATATTCACTCTTGCCCCCGGGTATAGAGGGACTGTTGTGTGCAAGGGTTTTTGTGTGCAATTTATATTTCAAACAATTGCAGAAATAATCATACAGCAGTTATTTAAAGCCATACAATAAAAACATACAGAAGGGTAAAGGCGTAATTTCAAATCTTTGCTTAGTTTGAATTTATCTGTCACTAAATGGGATCAACTCTCTAGCTTCCCCAGTGGAGTCGCCATCTGTCGCCGCCGTCCCTTTCCGACGTCTGAGGACGTCTCGAACGTTTATGCGAGCGGTCGCGAAAAGATGGTTTAGACTCGCGTATTTGTTTTAAAATGTATTCATTGCTTCCGAGGTGTCCAACTATTGAATTATCCTCTAATAAAAGCAAGGTTTTCGAAAAGGGGTTCTTATGGAGTCGCCACCAATGTTTTGACCATAAACATTGGAAAAGGATAAAAGGCATTGATTTTAATGAAAACCAAACTTGGCCATTATAACCAGAGTGAGGTAAGGGAGTTAGTTACGTGTGGGGAAGGTGTTAGCACCCCACAACGCCCCTTTCGGGTTCCCTATGACGGATTAATTCATTAAGTGAAGATTATGAGAAATTCCGCGATTACCCTATTTTATTGCATAATATTGAAATGACTATCTACATAATTTTATATAAATAAAGCTAAATAAAGTAATAAAAGAGATATTAAAATGGCTATCTACATGATTTTATTCTACATGACGTAAAAAAAATAAAACAATAAATGAAGCAATAAAAGAGAAGGGAATTGAAAAGAACCTCCGTAGCAAGCTTTATATTGAGAATCTCGAACTGTGAGGATGCGTTTTGGCAACCCCTCTCTCTATACAGACTCTCCTCACCAATACAAGATCGACTCCACTAAAAATTTAAAGAAGAATCAAATGCCGGAATATAATTCCTTAACCGATTGTTACCTATTTAAGGCAATCGGAAAGATCATTCGAGAGAGGGAGAGAAGTAGACAAGTGCTCTGAGTTTTTTTAAGGTATTTCAGAGCTCTCTGGAGTGTCTGTGTTTTCAAAAGTGGCAAATGAGCCTCCTATTTATAGTTTTCGCAGCTGGCGCACTTTGGGACGGCCGTCTGGACTGGGACGGCCATCCCAAATGGCACTTTTACACAGAGCGGGACCACCTGGGGGTCCGGGATGGCCGTCCCACTTAAATTGGGTTTGGGACGGCCGTCCCACATTCGGGACGCGCGTCCCAACTGTAAAATGGCAGTTGGGACGGCCGTCCCAACTCTGGGACGGTGGTCTCGACCTGTTTTGTCCAGTCTTTGCGTTCTGGGACCCCGGGAAGCTTTCCTTTCCTTTTTCGGACATAGATTGACGCCGATGTGTGTCCGTTGAAGCTTTATCTTCGTATACGAAGTCTTCTTGGCCTTCATTAAGATGCCGGGCGAGCTTTGTCTTTGTGTAGGAAGTCTCTTTTGGCTTTTATTGTGTGAATGAATGAACTCCGTCTTTTGTTGTGGGAGGTCCTTCTCGTTTTGGGAAGCCGGATGAACTCCATCTTCGGGTGAAGTTCCTCTAGCTTTTATTTTGAGAGGCCGGGCAAAATTAGGGGTCTACAATTGCCAAAAAGAACCCTATTTCAAAGAATTCACTATAAAAGCTTGCTTTGAAGGTTCCTATATACTCTCTTCACTACTTTACTGCTTTTTAGATAGTATTGTTGTGCATTAATCATTTAGGGTCATGTAGTCAGTATTTTAATTTTTGCAATAAATAAATAAGGGTAAAAGCGCAATTTATAGTTATTATTTCTTCATATAAACAGTCCATCATAGGGAACCCGAAAGGGGCATCGTAGGGAAGTTAATATCTTCCCTACACGTAACTAACTCCCTTACCCGACTCTGGTTGTAATGGCCAAAGTTGGTTTTTCTAAACCAATGCCTTCTTTTTTTCCTTTTCCAATGTTTCTAGTAAAAATATTGGTGGCAACTCCTCGAACCCTTCAAAAACCTCACCTTTAGGTCCAGCCTGGTTCTCGGACAACCTAAAGGCATTGTACCATTTCTTTAAAAAATGCGAGTCGAACAAAACCATCGCGTCGCTCTGACCGCCTCTTTTGACGGCGGTGAAAACGCAAGAATCAACCAACAATTTGGAATGAAGAGTGGCAACAAGCTTTTGAAAAGATTAAGATGTGCTTGACCAATCCACCAGTACTGGTGCCGCCCATTGAAGGAAAACGTCTAATCCTTTATCTATCAGTACTCGACGAGTTTATGGGAAGTGTGCTCGGTCAACAAGACGCTACGGGAAAGAAAGAACAAGCCATATACTACCTCACAAAAAATTTCTTGACTATGAGACTCGTTATACACCACTCGAAAAAACATGTTGTGCATTGGTGTGGTCAACTCAACGTCTCAGGAAGTATATGGTTAGACACACGACTTGGTTGGTTTCAAAAATGGATCTAATCAAATATCTGTTTGAAAAACCCGTCTTGATTGGAAGGATAGCTAGGTGGCAAGTGCTCCTATCAGAATTCGACATTGTCCATGTCACCCAAAAGTTATCCAAGGTAGTCCTCTAGCAGATTACCTAGCACACAGATCAACAGATGAATATCAATCCCTAGAAGACGAATTTCCAGATGAGCACTGTCACCGCCGTCAAAACGAGGCGGTCGGAGCGACGTGATGGTTCTGACTTTCCGTTTTCGCATTTTTATTGGTGTGGTTACAACGCCTTTAGGTTGTCTGATAACCGGGCTGAACCTAGGGGCGAGGTTTTCGAAAAGGCGTTCTTGGATTTTCCGATAACCGGGCTAAACCAAGAACTAGTTTTTGAAGGGTTCTTTTGGAGTTGCCACCAATGTTTTTACTGGAAACATCGGAAAAGGAGTTAAAAGGCGTTGGTTTTCGAAAAACCAACTTTGGTCATTAGAACCAGAGTTGGGTAAGGGAGTTAGTTACGTGTAAGGGAAGTGTTAGTTCCCTTACGACGCCCCTTTCGGGTTCCCTATGATGGGCTAGCTACTTTGGATAAATAAATAAACCAGTGAAAAATACGCTTTTACCCTTTATTTTGCGGAATTTAAAATTATGACTACATGGCCCTAGTTTCTATTGCATAATTAAATTAAAGCGGTAAAATAGAGAGAGCGAGAGTATGAAAAACCTCCGGAGCAAGCTTTTCTATTAATTCTTTGGAATTAGGGTGCTTTTTGGCAACCCTTCACTCTTTACAGCGCTGGAATCTCTCGAAAACGCTATAAAACACTCAAGAAAACTCTCAGAAACTCCGGAAATGCTTCGGAGGGGTTCTAGAAAGAGAATTTGAAGAAGTATGTAGAGAGAGAGTGGAAGAACTGTCTGAAATGAGGAGAATGGCACTCTTATTGATAGGGATTCACGCTTGTTAGGTCGAGACGGGTCGTCTCGTCTGACAAGGTCGAGACGGGCGTCTCGCCTGACAAGGTCGAGACGGGCGTCTCGCCTTGCAGGAATGGCGAGACGACCGTCTTGTCAAACGAGACGGTGGTCTCGCCATTCGCGAGTGGCGAGACGGCCGTCTTGTCAAACGAGACGACGATCTTGCCATTTGCGCAAGGTGAGACGGCGGTCTCGAATCCGAGACGGCAGTCTCGACCTTAAAAGGCGAAAATCCTTTATTTTTGGGCCAAAAATCCCTCCTATCCTAGTATGGGGCCTAATAGTCTCTCCTAATGGCTTCTTAGGCTTCATCCATCTTCGAAAAGGAGGTCTTCTGGTCTTTATTATGAGGCGGGGCAAGATTTGGGGTCTACAGTTGCCCCCCCTTTACCCGACTTGTCGACTGCTGGCCTGCTGTGCCAAGGAGATCGACTGGAGGGTAAAGGAGTTGACACTCTTGCCCGGTTGTCCTTCAGATTTTCCATCTTTGTGGCGGTTGATCTTCTGGGAAATGGTGTGCTTCCAGGATGCTTCTTCTGGTGGTAGCTGATCCTTTCGGCTGATAAGTACGAACCCCTATCTGGTTTTGACGAGTATGAACCCTCATCCGGTAAGCCCCCTTTTGTAAGGCCTGATGAGTATACACCGCCATCTGGTGTTTGACGAGTATGAACCCCCGTCCGGTAAGCCCCCTTTTGTAAGGCCTGATGAGTATACACCCCTATCTGGTGTTATGCCTCCGGATGCTCCTTCTTGCGGTTGCCGATCCTTTGGCTATGTTGGTGGCTTACTGCTCTAGCTCATGCGCCGGTGTTGAGATGTGTTTTCTTGTCTTTGATTTGGTCGTCCGGTCTACGCCGGGGATTTTGTTGGTGTTCATCCAGCCTTGTCGGTTGCTGGGGATTCTTTGTTTTTGATCTTTTGATGGTGATCACCCAAATCTTGTTGGCTGGTTGGGTGGGCTTTGTTTGTGTTCGACTCTTGCCTGGTTTGTTGAAGTTTTGTTGGTCAAGGTGGTTGACTTTGTTTCAATCCTGCCTTTTTTCGCGGTTTTATCTCTTTTTTCTCGCAATTTTGGATTTTGGTTTTTTTTAGCGTAAGTCTTTTGACTCTTTATCTTCTTTTCATTACGCTAACTTTTGGAAAAAAAGAAGATGCATGGAATAAAATTTTATTAATGAAAGATTTTATTACAGCAGCCCTATTCTATAAGTGCTATCCCTAAGACTATGGGCTATCGTTTGGAGATGATCCGTAGGAGGGAAATTGCTGGTACATATGCCTCCGAAATTCTGCTTGGTCCTGGACTTCATCGTGGTACTCTTGCTGGAATGTTGCCCAGTCTTGCCTCATTCCCTCCTGATACTGGTATATCGTCTCCAGTCTGGTGTCGAAGGCTTCTTGTCTTAGGGACATTTGTTCCTGCCTTACATACATCTGCTTGAATTGCTCACGCAGATCGTAGATGTTGCGGTTTACGCCAGCAAAGTCATCTGTGTACTACTGCTGATGCTGATGTTGTTGTTGTGGCTATTGGAAATCGGGAGGTGTCGGGAGATCGTGCATTGCCACGATGTCCTGGAGGTCCAAGGCGAAATCCAGCGATGGGTGGAGGACCAGCTGGGCTCCGTGGCGCATGAGCATCCCCATGCTGACCAGTATCGACCCGTTGATAGACTCGGGCCGTTGACTGGAGGCCAGTTCTTCCCGGCCACTGCACCCCCATTTTTCTACCAGGGGGGTGATGAGGGGGGCCATGAGGACAACTCCCACCGGCCTGCTCCCGAATTCCTTGAGGGCCTTCAGGAAGAAGTAGCCAGGGTTGCATCGACGCCTCTGGCACATGCAGTAAAGGACGAAGAGATCGGGGAGTGTTACCTTTCCCTGACTCTCCTTCCTGCCATGGATGGTCCCTGCCAACAGCTTGTGGCAAATGCGGAGGGCCAGGGGGAGTGCTGAGCCCTTCATCAGTGTGGGTAAGGTGGGTGCCCTGGTGAGCTCTTCCCACATCTCGTCGGCGGTGAGGTTGGTGGGGCGTGCGCAGATGGCCTCCTGGTACTCCTAGGTCAGCACGTCTTCGGGTCGGACGAATCCAATAGACACGTTGAATTCGTCCAGGGTGGTGGTCCGATACATCCCACCCATAAAGTATGTCACCATCTTCGTTGGTGACAGGCCTGGGATCATGGCGGGAGTTTCGGCGTAGGAGATGGAGGCTAGGAACTCCATCACTGCTTGAGGGTACACATGGGTGGGGGGAGACTGTAGGAGGAAGCCCCATCCGATGTTGTCTATGTTGGCCCGGACGTCATCCTCCCATCCAAATTCGACGAGTATGCCGAAGTCTAGCTTGAGCATGGGGTGCCATGCGTACCCCCTGATATGCTCTAGGCGAGCCTGGTGTAGCAGTGAGAGCCGTGCGGGGTCTTGAGGAGCAGGTGCTGAGGAACTGCTAGGGCCAGCAGGTCCTCTTCTCTTCCTTGACTGACTTCCACGAAACATTTTATCGAAGAGGCGCTTGGAAGTGAGAGATCTGAGAGTTGGAGTGCAGAGGAGTTGTGGAGAGCCTCAAGACCCCTCCCCTATTTATAGGGGAAAAATTGAATCCGGGACCGCCGTTTGGGAATTCGAGACGACGGTCTCGTTAGTCGAGACGATGGTCCCGTTTTCCTTGGAGACCAAGACGGCGGTCTGGGAATTCCGGACGACCGTCTCGAATTATGGGAGTTTTTTTTTTGTGTTAAAAGCAAATAGGACCTGGTTCAAAAACATTTTATGCATGCAATGTTTTTATGTTTGATGTCCTATAATGCCTATTTCAATTGGTTTTTCAGAAGAATTTAACTGATGTGTCTTTGTAGCATCGAATGTCCTCTGATCTGGGTTTTTTGCGTTTGGTTGTACCATGCCGGACTTCTTATGACCGAAGGGTAGCTTGTTTTTCCTTTTTCTCTTTTGTAGAGCACTCTTTGTCATGTAGTGCCCTTTTTTCTCCACTCTAGGGGTTTCAATCCTCTTGTTGACTATACGCCTCCATATTCCCAAATTAATTATTAGAATATTGTTGTGAGGGTCAAGAGAAAAGAAGTAAAGAGGTAAATTCAATGGTTTGTGTTTTAGAAGGTTAGTTTTTTTTTTTTTTAGAAAGAGGTTTTGTAAGAACGGCTGGCCAGAGTTAGGCTTAGGTGTGTAAGCTTTTGGTCTAAGTAAGCGTTTCCCCCCTTTTTTTTGTACTTGCGCCTTAGTTTTATTTCCATTGCTCTTTATGGCTAGTTGATTTCCCTAGATCGCCCTTTGGGTTTTCGAACTAGGATATTGTGCTTTGGCCCTATTTTTGTCTAGGTTCCTTTTTTGTTTTTAGGGAATCCTAGTGGACCTTATTTTGTAACTCTAACTTTTGCCTAGGCTACCCTTTATTTTTGTTCGGGTATCCTATCGGGTTGACCCTATCTTTTGCGTAGCCCCCTTAATGGGTTTCCTACCGGTTTTTTTTTTCTTGGCCTTTGGCTTCTATGGTTTTCTTCCCTCTTTTTTTTGTATTTATTTTTGTTCACAATATTGGCGAAGCATGACTTTTCTTTATGGTGAAGTGAAGTCTTATTTGGTGCTTCTAATCAACTATCTTGACTGTAATGGCAATGGTGAAATTTTGGTTATTTGGATGCGATTTTTATTCTTCATTTTCTTTTTCCGTTTACTTAGACAAGGTTGTTTTGAGGTCTAGTCAGAAATAATGAGAAAAGAAGCAGATAGTAAGAAGCATTCTTTATTAATTAATAAGGGAATATGTGCCCTAAAATGCCTGGGGGTCGGGCTAGCCCTGGGGGATAATCTCTAACAATCATGGGGTTTACATCCCTTAAATGAAGAAAAAGATTTCCTAATGACTAGGGTAGCTCTTGATGCTTGCACCCCTTCACTTCGGAAAATTTTCTTGAGTGTGCGGAGGGGAGACTTCCCTTTTCCTCTTTTTGCTAGGCCCTTAGTAGGGTCATATCCTAGGCCGTACTTGGAAGGATTATCTTGGAATTCTGGGGGTTCCCTTATTCCTTGAGAGTTTCTAATGAGCCCTTGGTTTGGGCGGCATCCATATTTCCTCATCATGTGGGTCACCTTCATATTGTTGGAGAAGTCTTTTCATATTGGCAAAAAATATTTCAAAGGTCCTTTTCAGTCGCATCCATTCAAGGTAGGGCAAACAACTTGCTGATCCGAATGTCGTTTTTAGCTCAAACCGTGACCAGCTTGTCGCCTACCGTTAGTTTGTCTCTTTGGTGGAGCATTGAGAGAACTGCCTTAGCGTCGTGAATCCAAAGTCTACTCAGTTTCCTCTTTGGATTATGTTTTTCTTCGGTCTTTTTATTTTTTCTTTATTTGTAGGAGCGTCATCTTACAACTCCTTGGGGGAATAGATTCTTCCATTTCTAATTTTGCCCCCAATGCCGGCTATATTCGTGATATCCTCTTTTATTGGTGAAGATTCCCCGTATCTCCATGGTACAACTTTATTTGACTCGTAGGGGAAAGGACGTGGCATAAATAGTTGCACTGGCGTCCTTATCCCCTCTTCTTTATTTTTGAGGACCAACGGTCGAGGCTTATTTTCCTCTCGTGATGAGTCGACCATTGGAGAAAGCTTGATTAGGAGTGGCTTTCTCTCCGTTCTTCTGATTTGGAAGACGTGTCAGTTAATCCTTCCTTTTTATTATCTTATTTATTAAGCGTGAAAGGAGGGGAAATTAAATATGCAGATGAATGATATGCATGCAAGTAGACAATTGTTGAATAAAGGAAAATTTCATTTATCCGTTAGAAGGTGTACATTCCCCTATTCCATACTACGAAGCAACTTTTGGCAAAAACGGAAAAGCCTAAAGAAACCCACAGGCGGGTCTTGATCTCTATGTAATTCCCTTTCGGCTTCCCGGACGTGACGAGCGAGTGCTTCGCTTTGCTTTTGGACCGCCTGGCTCATATCTTCGCTGTACTTTTGAGCCTCTTTGATCTTCGCCTCTTGATGGACGACCAAGGCTTGTAGTTCATTGAGTTTGGCAAGGGCTCGATCCTTCTTTTGTAATACTTGGCCGTACTAAGCTAGCCCATCTCTTTCTTTACAGCGTAGCTCAGTGAGACTTCTGTTGAGTCTCCGATTGCCCCCCGCTCTTGGCGTATTTCTAACCGAGTCTTGGTGAGTTCTTGCAACAACTCCTTGATCATCTGAGCCTGTTTTGCTGATTCGGCCTCAAGGCGTGCTGACTTGGCCGTTATCTCCTGAAGTTGGCTATCCGAGCTGGTTCTGGTAGTTTTGGACGCTCGGATAGCTTGCTCATTAGAGTCAGCACATTGGTCCTTGAGGCGCTCCATTTCATGATCCTTTTTCTTGCATTGCCTTTGCAGACCATCAATGGTGAGGATAGATTCTTGCTCTCTCTCTTCAAGGGCCCTTATCTGGGCTCCCATGATTTCTATCCTCTCTACAGCTCTTCACTATTGGCGCTTGTAATGAGTGAGGTGGATGGTCGAGACATCCCTTTTCTTTTTCTCCACACCTCATAGTCACTGGAGACAGCCACTCGAGCTTTTCCTAGCTCTCTATCTCCCATAAAGAATGGTTTCTCGCATGCTTTTCTCACGGGTAGTGAGTTGCCGATTGCGCATGGGTCTCCGAAGAAGCACAGTCCTCCGAGTTCCCCTCGAGAAATGGTAGTTTGAGTCCTCATGAGCTGCCTCATAGCTACTCTAGGTGAGTAGGCTATGCAACCCCTGAGTCCTATCAAGGGTACGTTCGGATAATCTCCACATCTGATGAGGACTGGACCGAGTCGGAACCAAGGGCAAACCCAGGATAAATTGTTGGCGTCCAAGTTTTCCAGCTCGTCCTTCCATTCTGAAGTTAAGCGTCGTTGGAGAGGGATTTTGGAGAAGCTCCTCAAAGGGTCAGGGAACATCCCCATGTGACTAGAGGCGTAAAAATGCGTGATGCCCCACACAAAAAGTAGTGAAGAGTAGCAACAAAGTGTTTTTCCTTGCTTCTGGCAGCAGAATTCCACCGAGAGCAGGTGTTGGCAAGAATTGTAGGCAAGGGACTCTTCGAGTTCACGTCCCAGGCGAAGAAGGCGTCCATGACGGCTTGATCCACTGTGTCGAGGTGGAAGGGAAACAAGATTGTTCCGAATATTATTAAGGTTAGGGTTTTGTTGAAAGCGACCCATTTTGTCCTTTCAACCAAATCGGACAGGTGGTCTTCTAACATTGAGACCTTCCAACGCTGGATGTTCCCTTTTCCTATCAGGTTAGTCTGCTGGAACGGTAGTTGAATGATGGCAGCAACTTGTGCTGTAGGAGTATATGCCCCGTGGCGTATATGGACCCCGGCTGATTTGGGCCATTTTAGCATGATTTCGTACTCCTCTAAGGTGGGGACCATGTCAAACTGCGGAAATTCAAAGCAGCGCAGACTGGAGTTCCAGAAATGAACTAATACCCTAACGAAAACTTGGTCGACACAGATCCTTAACAGGTCGAGAATCCATCCATAGGATTTTTCAAAGTCGGAGCGGACCTCTGGTGGCATTACTGCGCAAAGTCGTTCCAATTTTTCAGCATGGTATCGGGGAATGTCCACCTTCTTCAGTTGTCTACTAGTCCCATCCATTTTCTAAAACCAAAATGCATGTTTTATGAAAATGATGCTTATTGAATGAATGCGAGTGTTTATTTTTATTTATCATGTTTTGTATGATGCATTTATTTTTTGAGAAATAAACTACTTATATGCAGGTAATATTTTTGAACCAGGTCCCATTTATTGTTTTGGAATCAGGTTTTTATTTTTATTTTATAGTCTTTTATCTCTTCTATCGGACTGCGTGGCTACTTAGCTACCAAAGAACCTGAAACTAGGCTAGCTAAAAGGCAGACTGTCCGAGATAAGGGTGTTTATTGCGAAAGGATTTTTTTGTTTTTTTTTGTGTGATTTTTCTGTTGTTTGGTTATGCTATGCAACAGACAAATGCAACAAACAGATGCACATACAATTCGAACATCCACGAACAGGCGAGAAGTCATTTTAATCACGAGGTAGGGTTTTCCTGCAGAAAAGTGCATTGGCGAAGGTAGGTTCTAACTGTTCTCACCAAGGCTAAGGCCCCCAAGGTGCCCCCATTATAGGGTCCCCACTCTCCAGCCTTCCGACCATGCTTAGCACTAAGGCCATAGTCAGTCTTTGTGCCAAAAGAGGAAGGTTATCACCTTGAGTGGTGGTTTCCGATCACACTGGTGGGCACAAGGCCATCACTACAGTGAACCGTACCTGCCACCCACTCCCTATGTGTTTCTCACTTGCCCCCGGGTATAGAGGGAACTGTTGTGTGCAAGGGTTTGTGTACAGTTTGTATTTCAAACAATTGCGTAAGTATAAACAAACAACAGTTATTAAAGCCAAGCAGTAAAACATGTTATAATACAAGGTAGGGTAAAAGCATTATTTTCTTAGTTTATTTATTTTTAGGATGGCCCATCATTAAATGGGATCAACTCTCTAGGCTTCCCCAGTGGAGCCGCCATCTGTCGCCGCCGTCAAAACGAGGCTGTCAGAGAGACGTGATGGTTCCGACTTTCCGTTTTCGCGTTTTTATTGGTGTTGTTACAATGCCTTTAGGTTGTCCGATAACCGGGCTGAACATAGGGGCGAGGTTTTCGAAAAGGCGTTCTTGGATTGTCCAATAACTGGGCTAAACCAAGAACTAGTTTTTGAAGGGTTCTTTTGGAGTCGCCACCGATGTTTTTACCAGAAACATCCGAAAAGGAGTTAAAAGGCGTTGGTTTTCGAAAAACCAACTTTGGTCATTAGAACCAGAGTTGGGTAAGGGAGTTAGTTACGTGTAAGGGAAGTGTTAGTTCCCTTACGACGCCCCTTTCGGGTTCCCTATGATGGGCTAGCTACTTTGGACAAATAAATAAACCGGTGAAAAATACGCTTTTACCCTTTATTTTGCGGAATTTAAAATTATGTCTACATGGCCCTAGTTTCTATTGCATAACTAAATTAAAGCGGTAAAATAGAGAGAGAGAGAGAGAGTATGAAAAACCTACAGAGCAAGCTTTTCTATTAATTCTTTGGAATTAGGGTGCTTTTTGGCAGCCCTTCACTCTTTACAGCGCTGGAATCTCTCGAAAATGCTATAAAACACTCAAGAAAACTCTCAGAAACTCCGAAAATGCTTCGGAGGGGTTCTAGAAAGAGAATTTGAAGAAGTATCTAGAGAGAGCGGAAGAACTGTCTGAAATGAGGAGAATGGCACTCCTATTTATAGGGATTCGCGCCTGTCAGGTTGAGACAGGTCGTCTCGTCTGACAAGGTCGAGACGGTCGTCTCGCCATTCGAGACGGCCATCTCGCCAAACGAGACGACGGTCTCCCCATTCGCGAGTGGCGAGACGTCCGTCTCGTCAAACGAGACGGCCGTCTCGCCATTTGCGCAAGGCGAGATGGCAGTCTCGAATCCGAGATGGCGGTCTCGACCTTAAAAGGCGAAAATCCTTTATTTTTGGGCCAAAAATCCCTCCTATCCTAGTATGGGGCCTAATAGTCTCTCCTAATGGCTTCTTAGGCTTCATCCATCTTCGAAAAGGAGGTCTTCTGGTCTTTATTATGAGGTCGGGCAAGATTTGGGGTCTACAAGCACATAATGCACATCCAACACAAAGAACATAAAGATAAGGTGTGGACTATGTTCTTCGATGGAGCCTGGAATATGCTTGGACACGGGATTTGAGCTGTTTTGATATCTCTAGGAAAGAAATACATCCCAATAACAACCAGGCTAAACTTTGATTGCACAAACAGCATGGCCGAATATGAAGCTTGTGCCTTGGGAGTCCAAGCAGTTTTAGATCATGGGGTAACCAAACTTAAAGTTTTCGATGACTCATCCCTTGTTATCTACCAACTTAAGGGTGAATGGGAAACCACAAATTCCAAATTAATCTCATATCTAGATTACATTCGCAATATGACTTCGAGGATGGAAAACGTCAATTTTGAGTTTATCCCTCGGGAAGACAATCAATTTGTAGATTCCCTCGCTACTTTATCATCCATGTTCGCTTTAGATCAGGAACATGAGATGTCGATTATCCAAATTAGGCTGCATGACAAACATGCTTTTTGCATGACAATAAATAGTGAGGAAGACAGATCCCCTTGGTATCATGACATCAAGCGATACCTTATGAAGGGTGAATATTACGAGGGAATTAATGATAATGATAAAAGGACTATTCGGAAGAGAGTCGTAGGGTTCACGCTAATGGGAGGAACCCTTTACAAGAAAAAATTAGACTCCAACTTATTAAGGTGTGTGGACCACGAAGAGGCACAAACCCTAATTAAGGAAATTCATGAAGGAGCCTTTGGAACCCACATACCTGGGCATGTCATGGCAAGGAAAATCCTCAAAGCAAGATACTTCTGGTCCATAATGGAAGGTGACTATCACCAATATGCTAAAAAATTTCACAAGTGCCAGGTCTATGCTGACAATGTTCAGGTCCCACCATCACCTCTCCACGTTATGGCTACACCATAGTCATTTGCCATGTGGGGCATGGATGTTATTGGGCCCATCGAGCCCAAAGCGTCCAATGGTCACCGCTTCATTTTGGTGGCCATTGTTTACTTTAACAAATGGGTGGAAGCAGCGTCCTACACACATGTGATCAAGAAAGTGGTGACCACCTTCGTTAAGAAAAATATCTTGTGTTGGTATGACATCCCTCATCATCTCATTACTGATAATGGGACCAATCTAAATAATAAGATGATGGAAGAGTTGTGCCAGGACTTCAAAATTCAACATCATAATTCCTCTCCATACCGACCCAAAATGAGCAGTGCAGTAGAGGCAGCCAATAAAAATATTAAGAAAATCATCCAGAAGATAGTGATAACATATAAAGATTGGCATGAAATGTTTCCCTTTTCCCTTAATGGATATCAGACTTTCGTACAGACCTCCACATGAGCCACTGATATTTCCCTTGTATACGGCATGGAGGTCGTACTACCAGTGGAAGTTGAAATATCCTCCCTACGAGTCATTAGGGAAGCAAAGTTGACAGAAGTAGAACGGGTCCAAAATCGGTATGATCAGTTGAACCTAATCGAAGAAAAACGATTAGACGCCATATGTCATGGCCAAGCCTACCAAAAAAAGATTAAAAGGGCTTACGACAAAAAGGTCAACCCCCACACTTATCACAAAGGATATTTAGTGATAAAGAAATTGCTTCCGGCCCAAAAGGACAAAGTAGGAAAATGGGTGGCAAACTATGAAGGGCCCTTTGTGGTCAAACGAGCTTTCTCAAGAGGAGCACTTATCCTCACCAACATGGACGGAGAAGAACTTCAACACCCGGTCAATTCCAATGTGGTGAATAAGTATTATGCTTGAAGATATTGCTCAAGACCCGCTAGGATGAAAACCCGTAAAGGGCATCTTGGGCAAAAGATAGGGTCCACATTCCTCGCTAGGGTACACCCTAGGCAAAATTTAGAGGTTTTAAAAACAAAAATAAATAAAAAGAGCAATGGATATCTTAGCCGAAAACCGCAAGGCGGCTAAGGTATCAATCTTCCAAAAGCAGGCAGTCTTGTATAGTCTTCACTCTGGGTTTAAGCATCTCGACTGAAGCGACTAGGAAAATGAAGGGGGCAGATATCAAATGCATGATTGTTGTACCCTATATAGTTCAGCCAACCTTGGCCAACCATGCTTTTAAACCCCTTTGTAAACCTTTTTGTAAAAATAAACCATTTGTTTATATATATAAAATTGTCTTTCATTTCTTTTCTCTTCACCACATTATGAAAATGCCTGTGTTAATAAATCATAAACATGCATAAAGAACCAACACAAGGAAGCATAAAAAAGAATTGAAACAAAAAGAATAAAAGCTTGCTAGGAAATTTTTATGCAAAAATTAGGGTGGCCTGCTAGAACGAAAACCTGCAAAGGGCGGTCCAAGCAAAAGATAAGGCAATTATAAAAGGGAAAAAGCCCGCTAAGATATCCTAGGAAAAATAAGGCAGCTCGCTAGATTGAAAACCCTAAAAGGCAGTCTAGGCAAAAGATAGGGCTAAAACAAAAAATATGTAAATAAAAAGGGAGCCTGTCAGCATCCTGCAACGGAAAAGGCAGTCACTTTTCTAGATGCATCAAATAAGAAAATGGAACATTTAAGGCATTCACAAACAAATAGTCGCACAAAAAGACTTTGTCAAAACCATGAAAAATAAACCTCTTTCACAAACAATAATCATGCATATGAGGAGACTACGCTTCATGTTTGTGATTGAAATCGAGAAGCGCCAAGCACAATGTCGACATCATCAAACAACTCAAATTAAACCAAGAGCGTCCAGAATCAAGAGCTCCAACCACCATCATTCCACCAAATAAAGAGAAGGCGGCTATTAACCTAAAACAAAGCCGACGGAAAGGCTCAATCCCTAAGCGGATCATTGCCTACTCTAGAGGCAAACAAAAATATCTCCACACGACTCAACATCGCCACCACATGAGTCAACAAGCATATTCACCCATTCTCCACCACCATCAAAGGAGAATAAAGGCTACGCAAAAGCTTATCACCAACACAATCAAGGACCCATGACTCCATTCCCAAAAGGCAACCAAAATCTGATCCCCGGGAAGTCAACCAAGTCCTCGGTGGATCACCAAAAAGAACCTACCCCAGTGATCCTACTGTAAAGGCAATCTTCAAATACACATCCTCAGTAAGTCGTTCGCCTATGCATAGGCAAGACTTGGAAATCGAGAGCCAACATCCCTGAAAGGAATATCAACCTATTCAGAGGCGAAACAATACAACCAAAAGTCTTCAATTCTGATGAAGCATCTTCCTACTTAAAGGCATTGATCAGAAATCAACAAATCCCCAGTGGATTCCCGCCCACCTAAGAGGCAATTATAAAGAATACCCAGCATCCAACAAGCTAGATGGCTACGGAAAAAGCCAAAAACAAAAGAATCCTCGACAATCAACAAATTGGATGACTACCCAAGAAGTCAAACACATCTTCAAACAATAACCACTCCCTATCGAGTTGGCACATGAGCAAGAGCAATAAGTCGCCACCACATTCTCTGTCGGAAGGGTCAGCCACCACAACAAAAGATGCATCCAGAAGACAGAGTTCCACCGAAGGGTCAACTACCTCATCGAGGGAGCATCCTAAGGCAGAGCCTTTCAAAAAAAGACTCATATCTGATGGGGGTTCATACCCATCAAACTACATACATCGTCTAAAGGATCAATTATGTTGCAAAGGTGTATCCTGAAGACAGGATTTACGTCCACCATTCGAGGGGTCAGCTACCGCATCAAAGGAGCATCATGAGGGAAAATATTCATTCACTAGCCAAAGGGTCAGCTACCGCATCAAAGGATCATCCTGAAGCTTCACACATATCGTCTGAAGGGTCAGCCTCTACAGCAAGGAAACATCCGAAGGACAACATCAGATTGCAATCATCGTCTAGAGGGTCGGCTACCACGTCAAGAGGATCATCTGAAGGATAACTGGGCAAAAGGGTTAACTCCTTCACTAACCAGTTTTGACCTTTTTTTCTTGTAAACTAGACATCTTAAGCTTCAATTTGAACACAAATTTGACTATTTCTGCACCTCAGAGATATTTTTAATAGATCAGAGAAGATGATGACACGAAATTGAAGATTCTATTGTGGAAGTGATACGAAAATTAACTATAGTTAGATTTAGGACACGCTTGTAATTAGTTTTAATCATGATTTAGTTAGTTTTAAATCTAGTTAACTCATTTTTGAATCTATAAATAAGGCATTTTCGTGCCATTGTAACACACACTGAATCCTATTCTTCAATTGATGTGAAACTAATTCAAGTTCTCTCAATTATGGTTCTTTCTCTTGCTCTCTCTTTAGTTTTCAGTTTAGTTTTCTTTTTGTCTCTTTAGTTTCCACTTTTTTCGCCTTGTTTAGTATTCTTAAAACCACCAATATCACATATATCAATATTCAAACCACCAATAAATCGAGCCATAGTTACCTCTTCATCTTCTTCAATCTTTGGTTGAATCATGAACATGTCAATTTCTTTGAAATACTCCTCAACCCCCTTGTTGCCTTGAGTAAGTTTTTGGAGTTTCAATTTCAAGTCCCTTGAATAACTAGCTGACACATACCGATTCCTCATGATCCTTTTCATCTCAGTCCATGTATCAACCATTGACTCTTCATTTCTACCTCTCTCCTTTTGTAGCTTGTTCCACCAAACAAGAGCATAGTCAGAAAATTTCGTGGTTGGAAGCCTCACCTTTTGGGTCTCCTCATAATTGTTGCATGAGAAAACATGCTCTATTTTCATCTCCCACTCCAAGTATGCCTCCAGATCACTTTTTCCTTTGAACGGAGGAATGCTAAGCTTGACTCCTTCAAGCCTACTTGTTCTTGCTACTCCATTCCTTCTCCTGTTTCTCCTTTCTTCTTCATCTTCGGAATCTCTATTCTCCAACCGGTTCAATCTTTCATGGAGCTCATTGTTGTTTCATATCTTTTAGAGCATAGTTGGCACAGTCTATTGTTTCATATCTTTCATGGAGCTCATTGTTGGTTCAATCTATTCTTCATCATTGTTGGCACAGTCTGGCGAGACCGCCGGTCTCATCTGACAGGGTCGAGACCGTTGTCTCGTCCAACGAGACCGCCGTCTCGTTCTTCACAGGAAACGAGACCGGGGTCTGGGTGAACGAGACCGCCGTCTCGTTCTTCGTAGGAAACGAGACCGGGGTCTAGGTGAACGAGACCGCCGTCTGGGTTTCGTAGGCAACGAGACCGGGGTCTCGTTAGACGAGACGGCGGTCTCGCTTGCTACGCGAGACGAAACGGCGATCTGGGTCATCCAGAAGGCGGTCTCGTCCCTTCGAGGCGAGAAAACTTATTTTTTGACACAAAAAACCTTCCTATCTTGGTACGGGAGCCTAATAGTCTCTCCTAGTGGCTTGTTAGGCTTCAGCCGTCTTCAAATAGGGGATCTTCTGACTTTATTTGGAGCCCGGGCAAGATTTGGGGTCTACACACAAGAACTTTGGAAATGAGATATTCCTTGTATTTGACAGAAATATGCAAGGGCTTATTGTGATTTGACCCTTCTAAAGGGAGTTCTTCATTTGTGAAAGTAAGATGATCATTGGCTGTAATGTTACCAATGATTCCTTCAAATTTGTCTTGGAATATTACATGTGAAACGAATGATTCATTCAAAACCTTTAACAGTGTGTTTCGATGCGGCTCCGAACTCATTATGAGTGATAACAAGGTTATCTTTGTAGGAGTGCGATTGAGTTGATCGATGATTGAGTACTCACTTTGTCTTATGTACTGGAGTAACTCATTTGTCTCCTCCTTGGATTCTTTTTCCTTTTCAACCTTATTTTTTGCCTTATCTTTAGGAATATTATCTTGTAATTCCTTGGGGGAGTATATTCTTCCGCTTCTAGTCATGCCCCCAATACCAGATATGTTGGAGATATCTTGATTAACTAGTGATTCTTCTGAGTATCTCCAAGGTACATCTTTGTTTGATGAATAAGGGAAAGGACAAGGCATGAATAAATGTAAAGGCGTTATTGCCTCTTCCCTTTTATCGGTTGGAATGACCAACGGTGCTTGTTTGTTATCATATTTGGGTCTATCGACCGTTGTAGAGATTTTGATGACGAAAGGCTTCTTTTCCATTTACTCTGATTTGTGGAAAGCACATCAATTAATCCCTTCTTTTTATTATCTTTATTATTAAAATGAGGAGGGATGTATGAATGTATGCAACTTATGAATGCAATAGACAGTTTAAGGAAAATCCTTTTTATTTTGACTAGAAAGTGTTTATCCTTCTATACAATGCTTTGAAGCAAGTGTTGACAAAAACAGAAAAACTTGAAGAAACCTATAGGTAAAGTAGGCTTTCTTCGTAATTCGTCTTCAGCTACTCTCACATGATTTCTGAGCGTCTTGATTTGCTCATGTACCGCCTGGCTCATATCTTCACTATATCGACGAGCCTCTTTTATCTTTTCTTCTTGATGAACGATCAAGGCATGCTATTGGTTTGACCTCTCTATTACTTGGTCTCTTTCACGAAGTAATTGACCATACTGAGCTAATCCATCTCTTTCTTTATCATGTAGCTCATCCAGGCTTTCTCTGTATCTTTCAGCGGTTTCCCACCACTTTTGTGCTTCTGACCGAGTTTCTGCTAGGTCACCCTGTATTAACTTGATCGTTTTTGCTTGTTCTGCAAGCGCACTCTCAAGATGTGCTATTTCGTCATTCATGTCCTGGAATAGAATATCTTGTTCAAGTCTCAGAATTTTCAATGCTTGTTTACTCTCTTCTTGATAATCAGCATAATCATTCTTAAGGCGCTCTATTTCATGGTCCTTCTTTTTACATTGCCTTTTTAGACCATCTATTATAAGGGTTGCTTCTTGCTCTTTTTCTTCGAAGGCCCTCAATTGAGCTTCCATTACTTCTACCCTTTTATTTAAGGCATTGACCTGCAACTGTAGCTCTTCATTGACTAATGTTGTTGTGAATGTAGCAGATGGTTGAGGTATCCTTCTACTTTTCCTCCATTCATCATATTCATGGGATGTAGACACCTGAACCTTTCCAAGTTCTTTATCTCCTATATAGGCTGGTCTTTCCCATGCTTTCCGGACAGCAGATACTTCTTCAAAACTATGGGAATAATGGCATAGACTCAGCCCTCTGAGCTCTTCTTGAGTTGACACAGTCTGGGTTCTCATGAGTTGTCTCATAGCTATCTTAGGAGAGTAAGCTATACAACCCCTGAGGCCTAGTAGTGGTATGCTCAGGTAATCTCCGCATCGTACAAGAATATAACCGGGTCGAAACCAAGGGCAAACCCATGATACATGCTCTATGTTCCAATTTTCTAACTTGGTTTTCCATTCTAAAGCTTGATGATGCTGAAGAGGGATTTTTGCAAAACTTCTTAAAGGATCATGGAATATGCCCATGTAGCTTGAAGCGTAGAAGTGAGTGATGCCCCATACATATAGTAATGAAGTGCAACATCTAAGTGTTTTCCCCTGTTTCTGTCGGCAAAAATCTACTGAAAGCAGGGTATCAACAAGAATTGCAGGTATATGACTCTTAGAGTATACATCCCAGGCAAAGAATGCATGTATTGCAGCATGATCCACAACGTTCACATGAAATGGGAATAATATGATTCTGAACATTGCTAATGCTAGATTTTTGTTGAAGGTAGACCAATCTTTCTTTTCAGCCAAAGAGATTAAGTGGTCTTCTATTATTGATATTTTCCAACCTCGAATGTTCCCTTTTCCCTCTAGGATGGATTGATGAGGAGGCAATCGTATAATAGTAGCAACCTTACTCACGGCAACATACACTCCTGAGTAGATATAGACCCCTACTGACTGGGGCCATCTAACCATGAGTTCATATTCTTCTAAGGTTGGTACTAAATTGAACTGCGAAAACTCAAAGCAGTGTAGATTGGGATTCCAGAAGTGGACCAATGCTCTAACAAAGATAGAATTGATGCTGACTTTCAGGAGGTCAAGAATCCTTCCATAAGATTTCTCAAAATTAGCACTGACCTCTGGCGGCATATATGTACACAACTGCCTTAACTACTCTACACGGCATAGAAGGATTTCCACTTTCTTTAACTGTCTATTACTGGATCCCTCCATTATCTAAAAGAAATGAAAATGCATGATATGAGGATGAGTCCTTGTAAATGCATAAATGCAAGTGTTTATTTTTCTAAGAATTATCATGTTTTATTCCTAGTATGATACATGATAGTACTTGGTTTTTTTCTTAAAAAGAGAACTATCTATATGAATGTTTATGGATTTTGATGAAGAGAGTCCTATTTTCTTCTCTTATTTTTTGTGAACATATGTTGTATGAATCATAAGACTTTTGTCAAGAATCTTTTTATTTTGTAAGAGGTATTTTTATGGTTTTAATTTGTTTTTATATATTTTTTATGACCCTTTATCTCTTCTGTCGGTCAACGTGGCTACTTAGCTTACAAAGAACCTAAAACCAGGCTAGCTTAACTGAGACTGTCCGAGATAAAGTTGTTTATCTTATCACTTTTATGGTTTTTTAGGGTTTTTCATTACTTTTGTTGTATGATTACCCTATGCTAATGCATCAATACAAATGCAACAAATGAATGCACACACAATTCATTCATCCACGAGCAGAGCCACGCTATTTTCGAGGTGGGGTTTTCCTACAGAAACGTGCTTGGTTTAGGTGGTTCTAAACTATACTCACCAAGGCCAAAGGTCCCCAAGGTGCCCCCATTACAGGGACCTCTCAATCTCTCAGTCTTCGAGTCATGCATGGAACTCCGTGTCGACATCCTTAGACCAAAAGAAGAGAGTTATCACCTTGAGTTGGTGGTTTCCGACAATGGTTGTAGCCCTGTGTGCCAACAAGCCGGTCGTATCTGCCACCCACTCCCTATAGGTATTTGTTAGAATCGCGCAGCGGAATGTTCGCGTGGTCGGACAAAAACCAAGAGGGGGGGGTGAATTGGTTACTTAATAAAAATTAGGTTTTCAAAATTTTCCCCAAATTTTACCGATTAAAAACTGCGTAAATGTAAATAGAGAAGAGTAGAGAAGATTACACAATAGGTTTATACTGGTTCGGATCAAAAGACCCTACGTCCAGTTGCTAATCACTCAAAAGAGGATTAACGCTGTCACTAAGAACAAAGTTGTTACAACACAAATTATAATGAAAAAGATAAAGTTAAAGATAAAACCTCTCTTGAAATCCACAAGAGATGATAAACAGCTTTCCCTGGAGACGGCACAAGCACACAATCCACTAAGAACTCCACTTAGTGATTCTTATCGCTTCTAGCCTCACACCAAGTTTCCAAAAGCCCCGAAGAACAGCTTTCCCGGAGACGGCACAAGCACTCAATCCACTAAGAACTCCACTTAGTGATTCTTATCGCTTCTAGCCTCACACCGAGTTTCCAAAAGCCCCCTTTCCTTGCAACAAACAGTTCTCCGGCACTCACAGCACTTAACTTTTGTATGGAAAGAGTTGTTCTTTAGTTGTTCATTGTTTCGAGTGCTAAAGCAGAGTTTAAGTAGGGAAATTAGGGTTTAGGAATTGAGGATTTCGAAACTAGGGTTCTTGGTAATTGGGTTTTCGAAAATAGGGTTAATTTGAAATTTAATTTGAAAAACAGATCGAAATAATCGATTATTTGGAGTAATAATCGATTAAAACAGAGCCAAATACTTCGAACCCAACCCTCTTCGGAATAATCGATTATTTGGTGAAATAATCGATTATCTCGTACGGACAGGTACAAAACAATCGATTCTTTTGCTGTTTTAATCGATTAAAACAGTGAGTTTGTATAGAAAGTGTTTTCTCACTGTTTTAATCGATTATTTACCTATATAATCGATTAAACCCGAGCCTCGAATGATAAATTTGAGCTTTTTGAAGCTTCTAAGTTACAGACTATGTACCGGCTATCTTAGACTCTAAAAATACAGACTCAATCTTAAATAAATCAGAGTTATTACAATACAATTATCACCAATCTTCAATCTTCAATATTCTAAGTCTTTAGTTCTTGGATCATCATCAAAATCCATTCTTCATATTCATCAAGTGCAACATCAAGTCCTTGAATTGTCAACAATCTCCCCTTTTGATGATGATCAAAATTTTCTTTTAAAGCCCTTTGTAATAACCTGTTTTATCTGTCATACTAACAAACACATTAAACATACCAGATAAAATTTAAAATTGAATCATAGGCTTTAAATTTTTCTCCCCTATTTTGATTATAATCAAAAAGAACTCTGCAACATCAATCATAAGAGCTCCCCCTCAAAATATGCATAAGTTAGAGAAAGCTCCCCCTCAATCATAGCATAAAAGAAACATCAAATTTTATTTCATAATCATTTATCCATTACAATAGCAAGACAATAACAAAAGAAAATACATAACAGAATTTAAAATTCTTCAACTGTCCTCATCATTAAAGTGAGTATCAAATCTATTTTCTAATCTACCCACTCTATCATCTACATCGGATATGCGACGAATAATTTCATCATGGCGTACTCAGTAAAGATTGAAGAAAGATTGCATTCTTTGATTCATGTCGGAAAGCATATCTTCCATGGATTGTCTTGTTTCTTGATGAGACGAGGATGTTCCAACACTTTGGATTTGGTTAGAGGGAAAATTATCAGCTGGAGGCATATCTTCATCGAGTCTTCATTTGCATCACTTTGATTTTGAACGTCATCTTTGTGAACATAGATGTCATTGACACGCACCATTTGAAGTTGAGTCAATGTGTCTGTCCAACATGCGGTTTAAGTTGTTTGTTCTAACTGCTTGCTCACCTTCAACATTCACTCCTTTATATTCAAGAATACGGGATACAAGAAGTGCATATGGAATTTTGAAGGTGTGATGACGTTTTGCTTTAAGCATGGTCATTTTGACAAGAACACCCCAATCTAAAGGTTCATTATTCATTATGGCATGAATAATTCGAAGATCAATGGAAGAGCATTGGGCATGATTCGTAGCCCGGGGACATAAGATCCATACAAGTAAATGTAGAAGCATGCATTCTTCCTTCTTTAAAGGTCCAAGCATGAAGAATACGTCCAACCTCCGGAGAAGGATTCCGCAGAAAAGATCGATAAGCTAAGAACCTCGTCAAAGTCATCTAGCTCACCATAAACGTTAATAGCATCTTCTCTAATGGGGAAGTGAGCAACATTTTCCCAAATATCATCATCTAGAATTATGGTAACCCCTTTTACACGGGATGTAGCAATTTGATCCCTAAACTTGAATCTAGAATAGAATACCCTAACTAAGTCAGGATAGTATGTACCTTGCATTTGGATAAACGGGAGAATTCCTTGAATTTCAAGAAGATTAGGAAAATTGAAACCCCTACGAATGAATTGCTCACCTATAAGAAATTTGGGAGAAATAATACCTTTTTCTTTCCAAGTAGGTTAGAAATTCTTGTTGACCATCTCGCATCAGAGATCCATCCTTCTACGGAATTAGGACGGGAATGAGAAGAAGGTGCAGATCTTCTTCTTGTAGGAATCTTAGGGCGAGAGGATGAGGCCATTTGAAAGAGTAGATAAACTTGAAGAGATTTTGGAGACAAGTGAGGGAATAATGAAGCAAAGAGAGTATAGATTTCAAGAAAACTTGATTACAAGAGTTAGAAGTGAGTATAATTGACCTAGATGTCTCTATTTATAGAGAAAACACTTCCAACGGTCATATAGAAAGGATTTCATGGCAAAATATCCGTTGGCAACGGCTAAGAGGCAAAGCTGGTCGCATTTAATCGATTATATTTCAAGATAATCGATTATTTCAATATCTGATAGCTTTAATCGATTATTTCCAGTAAATAATCGATTATTTCGAAGGAGAATACCCTGTTTTGGGCGTTTTTAAGGGAAAATAATCGATTATCACTTCCGAGTAATCGATTATTCCGGAGGCTATATCAAGTTTTTAAGGTTTTGGCACATTATAACCTATGAATATCCTGCATCACGAATTTAATCATAACAATCATCCAAAAACAGTCAAATTAAGCGGAATTTAAGCTATTTCTAGTATCCCTAAGTCTCTTCTAAGATCATAGAATCTATCCTTGGGTAGAGGCTTAGTAAATATATCTGCTAATTGACGTTTAGTGTCTACATACTCTATCTTACAGTTTCCTTTGCTGATATGATCTCTTAAAAAGTGATGTCTAATCTCAATATGTTTAGTCCTAGAGTGCATTACTTGGATTTTTTGTTAAGTTGATTGCACTCGTATTATCACACATTAATAGAATGTCATTTAAATATATGCTATAATCCTCTAATTGTTGTTTCATCCACAGAATTTGAGCACAACAACTACCAACTGCAATATATTCAGCTTCGAGTGGTAGATAAAGCTACACATGCTTGTTTCTTAGAGTGCCATGATATTAAGGATGAACCTAACAAATGACATGTCCCACTAGTGCTTTTCCTATCAATTTTACATCCACCATAATCAGCATCGAATATCCTAATGAACTAATACAAGCATCGACCGGATACCACAAGCCAAATCCAAGTAGTTCCTTTTAAGTATTTTAAAATATGTTTTACTGCAATTAAATGAGATTCTTTAGGACAAGCCTCGAAATCTAGCACACACACAAACAGAATGCATAATATCGGGTCTACTAGCAGTTAAGTATAATAGTGATCCTATCATACCTCTATACATAGTTTGATTTACTTCCAAACCTGATTCATCCTTGTCTAAATAGCATGAAGTTCCCATGGGTGTGTTAGCTTCCTTAGAGGTGTCCATACCAAACTTTTTGAGAATTTCCTTGCAGTATTTAGTTTGAGAGATGAAAGTGCCATCTTTAAGTTGCTTGATTTGTAGTCCAAGGAAGAATGTCAATTCTCCCATCATAGACATTTCAAACTCTCCCCGCATTATCTTAGCAAATTCTACACATAACAAACTATCAGCTTGATCCAATAATATATCAACAAGTAACACATCTTTGATCTCCAAAGTGTTTGCACCGCAGTTGCTCAATTGATTGCTTAAGGATGTGTGAAAACTTATATTCAATGTGAGTTTAGAAAGTTCAAGCCAAACTGTTTTCAATAGAAGATTTTCAAAACTCGCTGGTTTAATTAATCTGTTAAAAGTTTCTTTTAATCTGTTAAAGTGCAGTTTTAATCTGTTAAAACATCTTTTAATCGATTAAAACGCAGTGTAGAAAAAGTTTTTAAGTTGTTTTAATCGATTGAAACGAGTTTTTAACCGATTAAAAGAGTTCTGATCGGTCATAATAAAAATCTGATCGGTCATCCTGACTCAATCGGTCATAATAAAAATCTGATCGGTCATCCTGACCCTTTAAGTGATTTTAATCGATTGAAACGTGTTTTTAATCGATTGAAAAATTTCTGATCAGCTCATAATTAAAATCTGATCGATCACATTTGCTTCTAATCGGTCATAATTTGATTTTGATCGATCATCCAGACCCTTTAAGTAATTTTAATCGATTGAAACGTGTTTTTAATCGATTTAAACGTTTCGATCAGCTCATAATAACAATCTGATCGGTCAAAATGAGTTCTAAATGGTTTTAATCGATTAAAAACCAGTTGTATCGATTAAAATGCTGTAAAAACACTTCTTTGACCACTCTAAGTGATTTTATTTGGTTCTTTCAAAACTGCATCGAGTTAAAAACATGTTTTAAGAAAGCTTTTGTAAAAATACTTTATTTTGAGCTCGTTTAAAACAATTTTAGAGGCTTCTCGCAAAAATCTTTAAGAGAAGAATCTTTATGCAAGTAGAAAAGATAAAATGATTTTACCTAAGCATTTTGTTTAAAACATACAAAATGATCCATTTTCTTTGAATAAATAAAAGAGACAAACAGATTTATTTAACTATTGGAACCCAAATATATTTACCTTTTGGAATACCAAAATGTTTAATTTTACACTTATTTGAAGTGTGACCTTGTTTCATACAATAGAAGCATGCATTTGGAGTAGCTTTAGAATAAGATACATTATTAACATGACATGCTCTAGTTCCTTTTTCTACCCATATTCTTTTCTTTTTAGATTTACTCTTTTTCAAAGGAACTCTATGATTTACATTATTTTGAGCAAAAACCATTTCATTCTTCCTAAGATCATCAATTTCTTTTTCGGCTTTGTCAAGCAAATGGTTAAGAATATCTATGTCATATTCATGCTCTTTACAATTTGCACAAGCTAAGTCCTTATTCTCATCTAAGCATACAATTTTCGTATTAGCTACCTCCTTTTCTTCTAAACATGCAATTTTCAATTTTAAGGACTCATTTTCCTTTTCCGATTTTCTTAGATTCTTCTTTACTACTTTATATTCCTTTTTCATATCCATAAATGCAGTAAATAACTCATTATAAGCATTTTGTAATTCATCATGATCATTTTTTTCACAAGAGGATGAATCGGAATCACTAACCTCAACATCCGAAGAATTGTTGTTATTTGCCATCAAGCAAATGTTTGCTTCAATTTCTGAGTCGCTTGATTCTGAATTTGAATCACTGTCATCCCAAGCAATATATGCTTTCTTCTTGAATTGCTTTTTGCCCTTATGTTCATCATTTTTCTTGTTTGGGCATTCGGTCTTCATATGCCCCGCTTCACCACAACCAAAGCATTTTATATTAACGGAAGAATTTTCTTTTACCTTTCCCTTACCTTTGAAAGGATGTCTTCCTTTTGCTTTCATCATCTTGGTGAACTTCTTTATAAAAAGACTCATCTCTTCTTCATCAATTTCGGAGTCTTCTTCTTCTTCTTTCTTATTATTGCTTTTTGAAATCTCGGTTTTGAAAGCAAGGTTCTTCTTTTGATATTGACCCTCTTCCTCATTTAGTCTTCCAAGGTCAAGTTCATGCTCCCTAAGCTTTCCAAACAACGCCGCCATAGACATAGTGGCAAGATTTTGTGACTCCGAGATGGCCGTCACCTTTGGTTGCCATTTCCTATCCAGAGATTTCAAAATTTTAACATTTAATTCATCAACGTCAAAAATTTTACCTAGTCCGGTGAGATGGTTCACGATATGAGTGAAACGTTTTTGTACGTCAAATATCGTTTCGCCTGGTTGCATCCGGAACATTTCGTACTCTTGAATTAGAGAATTTTTACGTGCTCTTTTGACGTCGTCGGTTCCTTCGTGGGTTACTCTAAGCATTTCCCACATTTCCTGTGCACTTTTACAAACCGAAATTCTATAAAACTCATCAAGGGTTAGAGCGAGATGAAATAATGTTTCTAGCCCTAACATCAAATTGTGCTTTTCGACTTTCGTCGGCAGTCCATCTAGAAATAGGTTTAAGAACGTCAACACCGTTCTCGTAATTTTAGGAACAAATGGACCGTTTAAAATTGCGTCCCAAACACCTCTATCAACGAGACTCTAAAAATATTTGCATACGTACTTTCCAAAAAGGATAATTTTGACCCGCAAAAAGTGGGGGTCTGTTGATAGACGCACCTTCGGCAAAAGTTTGATTTTGTCCGGCCATTTTCGAAAATATTTGAATGACTATCAAAGCAAGCTCGATACCACTTGTTAGAATCGCGCAGCGAAATGTTCGCGTGGTCGGACAAAAACCAAGAGGGGGGTGAATTGGTTACTTAATAAAAATTAGGTTTTCAAAATTTTCCCCAAATTTTACCGATTAAAAACTGCGTAAATGTAAATAGAGAAGAGTAGAGAAGATTACACAATAGGTTTATACTGGTTCGGATCAAAAGACCCTACGTCCAGATTGCTAATCACTCAAAAGAGGATTAACGCTGTCACTAAGAACAAAGTTGTTACAACACAAATTATAATGAAAAAGATAAAGTTAAAGATAAAACCTCTCTTGAAATCCACAAGAGATGATAAACAGACTTTCCCCGGAGACGGCACAGACACACAATCCACTAAGAACTCCACTTAGTGATTCTTATCGCTTCTAGCCTCACACCAAGTTTCCAAAAGCCCCGAAGAACGGCTTTCCCGGAGACGGCACAGCACTCAATCCACTAAGAACTCCACTTAGTGATTCTTATCGCTTCTAGCCTCACACCGAGTTTCCAAAAGCCCCCTTTCCTTGCAACAAACAGTTCTCCGGCACTCACAAGCACTTAACTTTTGTATGGAAAGAGTTGTTCTTTAGTTGTTCATTGTTTCGAGTGCTAAAGCAGAGTTTAAGTAGGGAAATTAGGGTTTAGGAATTGAGGATTTCGAAACTAGGGTTCTTGGTAATTGGGTTTTCGAAAATAGGGTTAATTTGAAATTTAATTTGAAAAACAGATCGAAATAATCGATTATTTGGAGTAATAATCGATTAAAACAGAGCCAAATACTTCGAACCCAACCCTCTCTGGAATAATCGATTATTTGGTGAAATAATCGATTATCTCGTACGGATAGGTACAAAACAATCGATTCTTTTGTTGTTTTAATCGATTAAAACAGTGAGTTTGTATAGAAAGTGTTTTCTCACTGTTTTAATCGATTATTTACCTATATAATCGATTAAACCCGAGCCTGAATGATAAATTTGAGCTTTTTGAAGCTTCTAAGTTACAGACTATGTACCGGCTATCTTAGACTCTAAAAATACAGACTCAATCTTAAATAAATCAGAGTTATTACAATACAATTATCACCAATCTTCAATCTTCAATATTCTAAGTCTTTAGTTCTTGGATCATCATCAAAATCCATTCTTCATATTCATCAAGTGAAACATCAAGTCCTTGAATTGTCAACAGTATTCACTCTTGCCCCTGGGTATAGAGGGACTGTAGTGTGCAAGGGTTTTTGTGTGCAATTTATATTTCAGACAATTTGTAGAAAATAATCATACAGCAGTTATTAAAGCCATACAATAAAACATACGGAAGAGGGTAAAGGCGTAATTTCAAATCTTTACTTAGTTTGAATTTATCCGTCATTAAATGGGATCAACTCTCTAGCTTCCCCAGTGGAGTCGCCATCTGTCGCCGCCGTCCGTTCCGACGTCTAGGGAAATCTCGAACGTTTATGCGAGCGGTCGCAAAAAGATGGTTTAGACTCGCATTTTTATTTTTAAATGTGTTCATTGCTTCCGAGGTGCTCAAAAACTGAACTATGCTCTAATAAAAGCAAGGTTTTCGAAAAGGGGTTCTTATGGAGTCGCCACCAATGTTTTGACCATAAACATTGGAAAAGGATAAAAAGGCTTTGATTTTAATAAAAACCAAACTTGGCCATTATAACCAGAGTTAGGTAAGGGAGTTAGTTACGTGTGGGGAAGGTGTTAACACCCCACAACGCCCCTTTCGGGTTCCCTATGACGGAATACTTCATTAAGCAAAGATTACAAGAAATTACGCTATAACCCTATTTTATTTATACCATATTCAAAAATGGCTATCTACATGATTTTATTTTATATTGCATACATAAAGCAATAAATAAAGCAATAAAAGAGAAGAGAATTGAAAAGAACCTCCGTAGCAAGCTTAGTATTGCAAATCTTTAACTATGAGGATGCGTTTTGGCAATCCCCCGCTCTACAAAGACTCTCCTCCCCGAATACAAGATCGACTCTACTAAATTTTAAAGAAGAATCGAATGCTGGAATACAATTCCTTAACCGATTGTTACCTTTTTAAGGCAATCAGAGAGTTCATTCGAAGTAGGGAGAGAAGACAAGTGTCTGGAGTTGTCTGGGGTGTGGAAAAGTGGCAAATGAGCCTCCTATTTATAGTTTTCGCAGCCTGGCAGCTTGGGACGGCTGTTCGGGGCCTGAAAAATAGGGATGGGTGTCTGGGGAAGTCGGGACGACCGTCTGGGATTTGGGACGGCCGTCCCAAGCATCAAAACTAGTTGGGACGGCCGTCTGGAACTTGGGATGGCCGTCTGGGCATGTGGGACGGTCGTCCCAACTTCTGGGACAGCCATCTTGACTGTTTTTGCCAGATTTTGTGTTCTAGGACCCCTGGGAAGCTTTCCTTTCTTTATTCGGACGTCGATTGATGCCGATAGACGTCCATCGAAGCTTTATCTTCATATAGGAAGTCTTCTTGGCCTTTATTAAGATATCGGGCAAGCTTTATCTTGTTATAGGAAGTCTCCTTAGCCTTTATTGAGAGGTCGGGCAAAATTAGGGGTCTACAGGGCTTGTACCACTCGGGGTAGGGAGGCTCCATTTTCTTTGGAGGAACGCGGGCTAGGAGGTTGTCCTGTAATAACTGGGGCAGCAGCTTTGCGTACGAGGTGGGGATAGGGGCGAACTTCCTCTCCTTTCTTCGTGACTGCCTCTCTGCCTGAGGAGTGGAGGAAGGGGTTGCAAAATTGATGGCATGTACGACCTCTTCCTTCTTTTTGAAGGGTTTCTTGAATGAAGTACTGGAAGAAGAAGGTCGTGCTATTTTTCCGCTCCTTAACCCCTGCTCCACTCTCTCTCCCACAGTGACTATGTCCGCAAAAAGACTGGAGGTACTGGCTATTGCCTTGTCGTAGTATGCTCCTGTCAGTGAATCTATGAACATAGCTACTGTCTCCTTATCCATCAAAGGAGGCTCTATTTGGGCGGCCATTTCCCTCCATCTTTGGGCGTATGCTTTGAAAGGTTCGTCGTCCCTTTTTCTCAGAGTCCTGAGATCTGACCTATCAGGGGTCAGATCAATGTTATATCAGTAACGACGAAGGAAAGCGTCGGCCAGTTGTTTCCAGTTCTGGACCTGCCCTCTTTCCAACTGCATATACCAATTGAGAGTTGTGTCCGCCACACTCTCCTGGAAGCAGTGGATCAGGAGTTTCTCATTTTCAGCATGTGCGGCCATCTTATGAAAATACATCGTAAGGTGGTTCTTTGGGCAGGTCATCCCGCCGTACTTGGGGAAGTCTGGGATTTTGAATTTGGGAGGGAAATGGATATTCTTCACCAGGCACATGTCCGCCACCTCCTTGACGTCGAAGTTGTGTCCCTCTACCACCTTCAGCCTTTCCTCCAGGGCGGAGATTTGTTGTTTAGAAACCTCTGGGGTGAGGATGCGTACAGTTTTAGCATCCTTTCCATCGTAGAAGTATTCTTCTTCTTCCTCTTCGTGGCGAGAGGCGTGTTCAGTTTGGGCTTCGCCCTTGTTTTGGCCCTGGCGCACGACCTCCATCAGTTGAGCCATTTGCTCGCAGAGGGTATTGACTTCTGCAGTGAGCTTCCAATTTTGTTCCTCCAAGTTCTCCATTGCTCTGGCCTTTTGTGCACGAGTTCGGATGGGGAGAGGACCACTTTCTAGAATGCCCGGAAGAAATTTTATTAATGCATGTTGAGTGTTGAACTAACATGGATATGCTTATGTATGAGAGATTCCGTTTAAATCATGCTAAATGCGCTCTCCCTTTTTTATTTTCTCTCTTGGTATTTCTTTACTCATGATATGATATATTATGGATGATACGACTTTGTCAGAAGTTTATTTATATAT
This sequence comes from Sphenostylis stenocarpa, assembly GCA_963425845.1. Classification (NCBI taxonomy): domain Eukaryota; kingdom Viridiplantae; phylum Streptophyta; class Magnoliopsida; order Fabales; family Fabaceae; genus Sphenostylis; species Sphenostylis stenocarpa. The sequence continues at coordinate 30,945,905 of OY731402.1, read as the reverse complement.
TTATTTTATATAAATTATTATGTTTATTTTGGATTTATTTTTATTTTATAGCCTTTTATCTCTTCTGTCGGACTGCGTGGCTACTTAGCTTACAAAGAACCTGAAACCAGGCTAGCTAAAAGGTAGACTGTCTGAGATAAAAAATGGCTTTATGCGAAAGAGTAGTTAACGTCCCTTATCTCTTATGTCGGATTGCGTGGCTACTTATCTTACAAAGAACCTGAAACCAGGCTAGCTAAAAGGCAGACTGTCCGAGATAAGGGTGTTTATTGCAAAAGGATTTTTTTTATTTTTGTGATTTTTTGTTGTTTGGTTATGCTATGCAACAGACAAATGCAACAAACAGATGCACACACAATTCGATCATCCACGAGCAGGCGAGAAGTCATTTTAATCACGAGGTAGGGTTTTCTTGCAGAAAAGTATATTGGAGAAGGTAGGTTCAAACTGTTCTCACCAAGGTTTAAGGCCCCCAAGGTGCCCCCATTATAGGGTCCCCACTCTCCAGCCTTCCGATCATGCTTAGCACTAAGGCCATAGTCAGTCTTTGTGCCAAAAGAGGAAGGTTATCACCTTGAGTGGTGATTTCCGATCACACTGGTGGGCACAAGGCCATCACTACAGCGAACCGTACCTACCACCCACTCCCTATGGATTTCTCACTTGCCCCCGGGTATAGAGGGAACTGTTGTGTGCAAGGGTTTGTGTACAATTTGTATTTCAAACAATTGCGTAACTATAAACAGACAGTAGTTATTAAAGCCAAGTATTTAAAGTATGTTATAATACAAGTAAGGGTAAAACCGTTATTTTCTTGGTTTATTTATTTTTAGCTGGCCCATCACTAAATGGGATCAACTCTCTAGGCTTCCTGTAGACCCCAAATCTTGCCCGGCCTCAGAATAAAGTTAGAAAGCTTCCTATTTGAAGACGACCGAAGCCTAACAAGCCGCTAGGAGAGACTATTAGGCCCCCCGTACTAATATAGGAGGGATTTTTGGCCCGAAAAATAAAGTTTCTCGCCCTGAAGGGACGAGACCGCCGTCTGGAAGGACCAAACCGCCATCTCGCCTCACGCTAGGGACGAGACCGCTGTCTCGATTATCCAGACGGCGGTCTCGACTTCTGCCTCGTTGAGACGGCGGTCTGGATTATCCAGACGGCGGTCTCGACTCCCTACCATGGTCGAGACGGCGGTCTGGATTGTCCAAACGGCGGTCTCGACCCTGTCAGACGAAACGGCGGTCTCGACCTGTCAGGTGCGAAAAACTATAAATAGGGGCTCTCCCCCCCTCATTTCAAGACAGAAACACACAGTAGCTCCTCCTTCTCTCTAGATTTTCTCTCTAGAACCCCTCCGAAGCATTTCCGGAGTTTCTGAGTGTCTCTAGGCATAAATTGAGCATCTTAAATCTTCTTTAGAATCCGTCAGAGGCATTTCCGGAGTTTCTGAGAGTTTGTAGAGTGAAGGGTTGCCAAAAAGCACCCACTCTTTAAAGAGAAATACAAAAAGCTTGCTTTGGAGGTGCACTCTCTCTCTTTCTAATTTTACCGCTTTCATTTAAAATTATGCAATAGACGCTAGGGCCATGTAGTCATAATCTTTAAATACCGCATAATAAAAGGGTAAAAGCGCAATTTTCCAGTTTAATTATTTATCCAAAGTAGCCGGCCTATCATAGGGAACTCGAAAGGGGCGTCGTAAAGGAACTAACACTTCCTTTACACGTAACTAACTCCCTTACCCAACTCTAGTTTTAATGACCAAAGTTGGTTTTCGAAAACCAATGCCTTTTTAAACTCCTTTTCCGATGTTTCCGGTAAAAACATCGGTGGCGACTCCACGAACCCTTCAAAACCCGTTCTTGGGTTAGCCCGGTTATCGGACAACCCAAGAACACTTTTCGAAAACCTCGTCTCTAGGTTAGCCCGGTTATCGGACAACATAAGGACGTTGTAACCACCCATAAAAAAAAAAGCGAAAATCAAAGAGGGTCGAAAAAACCATCGCGTCGCTCCGACCGCCTCGTTTTGACGGCGGCGACAGATGGCGACTCCACTGGGGAAGCCTAGAGAGTTGATCCCATTTAGTGATGGGCCGGCTTAAAAATAATTAAACCAAGAAAATAGCGCTTTTACCCCACCTTGTATTATAACATGCTTTATTGTTTGGCTTTCAAATAACTGTTGCTTGTTTATACTTACGCAATTGATTGAAATATAAATTGCACACAAACCCTTGCACACTACAGTTCCCTCTATACCCGGGGGCAAGTGAGAAAACCATAGGGAGTGGGTGGCAGGTACGGTTCGCTATAGTTAGGGCCTTGTGCCCACCAGTGTGATCGGAAACCACCACTCAAGGTGATAACCTTCCTCTTTTGGCAGCAAGACCGACTCTGGCCTTAGTGTTGAGCATGGTCGGACGGCTGGAGAGTGGGGACCCTATAATGGGGGCACCTTGGGGGCCTTAGCCTGGTGAGAACAGTTAGAACCTACCCTAACCAATGCACTTTTTTGCAGGAAAACCCTACCTCGTGATAAAAACGAAATCTCGCTTGTTCGGGGATGATCGAATTGTGTGCGCATATGATTGTTGCATTTGTATGTTGCATAGCATAAACAAACAATAAAACAAAATTACAAAAAATATTTTACAAATAAACACCCTTATCTTGGACAGTCTGCCTTTTAGCTAGCCTGGTTTCAGGTTCTTTGTAAGCTAAGTAGCCACGCAGTCCGACAGAAGAGATAAAAGGCTATAAAAAAAATCAAAAATAAATAACAAAAAAAAAATCCAAAATAAAAAAAAAATAATAATAACAAAATCAAAACATTTATAAAATAATGTTGACAAAGTCGTATCATTCATATTGCATCATAAGTGGAAAAAACCATGAGAAAAAATAAGTGTGCATACGCATCATTTTAATAAACCCCTAAAAAATGGGTCTTAGAGACGTTTTTTGGGAAAATTACTGGGCCAAATCCCCTATGGGAATTTTCAGCTTGGTTCTTCACCCTTTTCTCTTCGTTTTGACATGTTGTGCGTCCAAATTGGACAACCCAGTCAAAAGTTATGCCACTTTGAACATCTACTGCCCTTTTGTACTGGTGCATGCATAAATACATTTATTCTAGGGAGCACTAGATATCCCTAAGACAATGGCGAAAGAGGCCCCGAGCACATTTGTAACCTTCGCGACAAGGAAGGAACGAGTGTACTAAGGTGTGATGGTGATTGCCATTATACCTATCAAATCTGTGATGGGGAAGGAACCATTGCACCAAGGTGGGTAGGATACCCCACAAAGCATAAGCTTTAAGGAGGATACCTAAGTCATTGTCTTAAGGAATATTCATCTCATAAATCATTCTTTTTAAACAATAAAAATCATTTTGCATAAATATTCTTCACGCTCTCATTCGCATACAAAAAAAAAATGCAAAATCCCAAACACTATCATACATCATGTTAGAAAATAAAACATGATAATGTTTAGGAAAAAAAACAAAAACTTGCATATCCTCATAAACATGCATCTAATAATAGACAATCGAAAAAGTGGACATTCCTCAATACCATGAAAAGAGCATTAGGGCATTCGCATGCCATGCACGGGATTAGGCTTCTCCATTTAAAAAAAAAAAATGTACTTCGATACATTGCATTGAGGAATGTACACTGTCTGGATGAAATAAATAAAATTGTTTGTTTTCATCATCTCTTCAAGTGTCTATTGTATTCATAAATTGCATTCATAAATTGCATTCATTATCACTTTAATAACAATAAGATAAAAAGAAAGGATTAATTGATGTGCTTCTCATGAATCGGAATAAGATGGAGAGTAAGCCTTTCGTCATCAAGTTCTCTCCAATGGTTGATCCGCCCAAGGAGGATAACAAGCCTCAACCATTGGATATCCAAGTCAATAAGGAAGAAGGGGCAAAGATGCCGTTACATTTATTTATGTCTCGAACCAAATAAAGTTGTACCATTGAGATACACATAAACATCGTTCATCAATGAAGATATCTCCAGCATAGCCGGCATTGGGGGGCAGAATTAGAAGTGAAACAATCTACACCCCCAGGAGCTATAAGGCAATGCTCCCAAGAATAAAGAAAAAATAAAAAGACCGAAGAAAAGCATAATCCAAAAAGGAAATTGAAGAGACTTTTGGGTTCACGACGCTGAGGCAATTCACGACGCTCCGCCAAAGAGACAAACTCAGGGTAGGCGACAAGCTAATCACAGCTTAAGCTAGAGATGACATTCAGATCAGTAAGCCGTTTGCCCTACCTTGAATGGATGCGACGGAAAAGGACCTTTGAAATATCTTTCGCCAATATGAAAAGACTTCCCCAACAATATGAAGGTGACCCACATAATATGGATATCGCCCAAACCAAGGGCTCATTAGAAACTCTCAAGGAATAAGGGAGCCACCAGATTTTAAAGACAATCCTTCGAAGCTTTACCCTGCAAAGGATCAAGCTACATGGAGAAAAGGGAAGTCTCCCCTCTGCAGCTCGAATCAGATTTTCCCAAACAGAGGGGTTCAAGCGTCAAAGCGACTTTAGTCATTAGGTGTTCTCCTTCTGATTCTTAGGATTTGTAAATCCAATGACTATTAGAGATTACTCCTCGGGGCTAGCCCGACCCCCAAGCATTGTAGGGCACATATTTCCCTATTAATTACAAAGAATGTCATTCTTACTATCTGCTTCTCTTCTTGCTATTCATGTCTAAGCCTCATTAATAACCATGTTTAAGCAAACATTTTCAAAATGCGTCAAAGTAATCAAAATGCGCCATTGACCAAAATAAAAGTCAAATCCATCACTACTGATTGAAACACAAAATAAAGTTTTACCTCGTCATAGGTAAAGTCGTGTGTCGCCAATGTTGTACAAAAAAAAAAATCAACAGAAGCCCATAAAAGCTAAAGGCCAAAAAGAGAAGGCAAGGTACCCGGTAGGAAACCCACAAAGGGGGATATACAAAAGTTAGGGTAAACCCGCTAGGAAACCTGAACAACCATAAAGGGTAGCCTAGGCAAAAATTAGGGTTACAAAATAAAGTTCGCTAGGTTTCCAAAGCAAGAAAAATGAAACCTAGACAAAAGTTAGGACAAAACATAACATCCTAGACTGAAAACCCAAAGGGTAGACTAGGGAAGTCAATCAGTCATAACAAGCGCCATAGAATAAGACGCCGTATCATAAACAAAACGTTGTTTAAACTAGCCTAAACACTCTAACCAACCTTGGCTAGCCATGCTTACAAAAACCATTTTTTTGTCAAAATAAAACAATTCTAAAACACAAGCCTTTGAATTAAATATTCTCTTCCTTCTTTTCTCTTGACCGTACCACTACGACATTCTAGTAATTAGTAGGGAAATTTGGAGATAGTAATCAATAGGAGGATCGACATCCCCAAGGAAAGGGAGGGACGCACTAACATGGCAAGTCGCTCTACAATTAGCACAATCATTCTTTAGTCATGAAAAAAATCAAGACGGCAAAATCGGTACAATCTATCCTGTCGATGAAGGCACATAACGTCTAAAGCTCATCAGAAGAAAAAACACATTGGTTAATCCTTTTGAAAAATTAATTGAAATAGTATTATAGGATGTGCATATCACAAACATTGCATGCATATGATAGGCTCCTATCTCTCAAAAAAGAAGATAAAGAAAAAATGAGAATAAAAAGAATAATGCCTGCTAAGAGATTCTTAGGCAAAAGTTAGGGTAGCCTGCTAGATCGAAAACCCGCAAAGGGCGGTCTAGGCAAAAGTTAGGGCGTTCATAAAAAAGGAAAAAGCCCGCTAAGATATCCTAGGCAAAAATTAAGGCAGCCCGCTAGACCGAAAACCCCAAAAGGGCGGTCTAGGAAAAAGATAGGGCTAAACCAAAAAATGAATAAAAGAGAGGGGTCCTTCATCATAATCATGAGAGTCCAGCAGGAGAATGTCAGTCACTTTTCCAGATGCATCAATCAAAAAGAAAAGATTGCATTTAAAGCATCCACACACAAGTAGTCGCACAAAACCACTTTGTCAAAGTAAAAAAATAAAAAAATCACTTCAAATAAAAAACAAAAACGAAAAGCATTCATGCATATAAGGAGAATAGCTCCATGTTTGTGATTGAAAACAGGATCACTGAGACTGAGTCTCCAAATAATGCCCTCAAGAAAATGAAGAAAGTCGTCAATCAAGCGACTCAGCAAGAGCTTCTGAAAATCAAGAGCTCTAGCTACCATCCTTCTACTCAGAAAAGAAGGCACAAGAAAGTAATAAGTCTTCACACAGTGCTCTCCCTCAAGAAAGAAGAGTGAGTCGTCATCAAAAGCTTCCAGAAGCCAAAGCTCCAAACATCACCCAATAAAAGAGGGCACAATCATCAGACATCATAAAAGAAAAGCCGACGGAAAGGCTTAGTCATCCCCAAGAGGATCCTTGCCTACTCCGAAGGCAAAACAAAAATACTCCTCACGGCTCAGCATTACCACCACATGAGTCATCGAGCACACTCACCCAAAGTCTCCTCCACACTCCCCAACGGAGAATAAAGGCTCCAAGAGCCCATCATCATCATCATCAACAGTCAAAAGAGTCTGATCTCCATACCATCAAGGGCTCAACATAAAGAGAAAAAAGAAGAAAACCCTTGCATCCCCAGCAGATATCCAAAAGAAAGGGATGCAACAAAGAAGGTCGAATAAAAATCCTCAAGTGGATCTCCTAAAAAGTCTACAAAAAGAAATAAGGAAATTTCCATCCTCAGTAGAATAAGAGCTTCATAAGGTCAGCTCGCATCAACATTAATTAAGGAGCCAGGACTCCATCCCAAAAAAATCGGACCCCCATAGATGTTAATAATCCCTTGATGGATCACCTAAGAAAATTTTATCCCCTGCGGATCCCCAAAGAGAAGAAAAGCCTGCGTGCATAAAAAGAAACTAAAAAGTAACAAGGCGCATGCATTATCCCAATAAAAAGCCAGATTTCAAAATTGCGATAAAAAAGAGATAAATCGTGGAAAAAGGCAAAATCAAATAAAAATCCTAACTTCCAGGAAATCAAATCCCTAAAGTGGGTCACCGTAGAAAAAGGGAAAATCAACAAGAAAGAGGAATCAGAAATTCCACTCCCCCAACAGAATAAGAGCATCACAAATGCCAGCTCACACCCACATCAATTAAGGAGTCAAAACTCCATTCCCTCAGGGGGCAAATCAAAATTAGATCCCCGGGAAGGCAATCAATTCCCCGACGGATCACCAAAAAGAGAAAAATAATCTCCAGTGAGCCTACGACAAAGGCAAATTCCAGACTCACATCCTTAGAAGAGTCATTTGCCTAGGCGTAGGCAAGATCTGGCGAACAAGAGCCAATTTCCCCAGAAAGGGACATCAACCTATTCGGAGGCAAGCAAGTATAAAGTCTTCACCACTAATGAAGCATCCGCCTACTCAGAGGCACAGAAAACAAAGAAACAAAAAAACTTCATTTCCCCAGAGAAATAAGAGCTTGAAGAAACCAGCTCTCATCAAACACCAAACAAGGAGTCACAACTCCATTCCCAAAAAGGCGACCAAAATTAGATCCCCAAGGAGTCAACCAACTCCTTAGTAGATCACCAAAAAAACTTACCCAGAGAGCCTACTGCAAAGGCAAAACTTCAAACGCATATCCTCAGAAAGCTACTTGCATAACATGGATATCCCTAGTGGAACGCATAGGCAAAACCTTGCAAGCAAAAAAGCAACATTAGCCTATTCAGAGGCAAAGAAAAAAGCAAAACCAAAAGTCTTCACCTCCAAACGGAACATCTGCCTACTCAGAGGCATTACCAAAAACTCAATGGATATCCGCCTACTCAAGAGGCGTCACCAAGATCAACAAATCCCCAGAGGATTCCTGCCTACCTAAGAGGCACTTATCAAAAAATTCCCGACAACCAGCAAAGTCGGATGACCACCACAAAAGATCAAAAACAAAGAATCCCCAGCAATCAACAAGCTGGACGAACACCAACGTAATCCTGACACGAACCGGACGACAATTCCTGAAAAGACAAAAAACAAAGACAGAACACATCTCAACAACGGCGCATGAGCCACCCGAGCCGTAAGCCGCCACTACCACCCCGATGGGGGGATCATACCCATCCGGTCCCACACAACAGCACCGTACCACCCCGATGGGGGATCATACCCATCCGGTCCCACACAACGGACCGTACCACCCCGATGGGGGATCATACCCATCCTGGTCCCACACAACGGACCGTACCACCCTGATGGGGGGATCATACCCATCCGGTCCCACACAACGGACCGTACCAGCCTGATGGGGGGTTCATACCCATCCAGTCCCACACAACGGACTGTAACTACCAGCCTGATGGGGGGGTTTATACTCATCAACCGAAGGATCGACTACGTCAGGAGTTGTATCCGGAGGTTCTACCACGTGTCAACCAAAGGGATCGGCTACGTCATAAGTAGTATCCCAGAGGAGCACAAATACAACATCTCCCCAGAGGATCATCCACCACAAGACGGGACGTCCGAAGGGTAGCCGGGCGAGAGGGTCAACTCCTTTACCTTCCTGTCTACCTGTCTGGCACAACAAAGCCAACAGCCGACTAGTCAGATAAAGGGGGGGCAGCTGTAGACCCCAAATCTTGCCCGGCCTCAGAATAAAGTCAGAAAGCTTCCTATTTGAAGACAGCCGAAGCCTAACAAGCCACTAGGAGAGACTATTAGGCCCCCCGTACTAAGATAGGAGGGTTTTTTGGCCCGAAAAATAAAGTTTCTCGCCCTGAAGGGACGAGACCGCCGTCTGGAAGGACCAGACCGCCGTCTCGCCTCACGCTAGGGACGAGACCGCCGTCTCGATTATCTAGACAGCGGTCTCGACTTCTGCCTAGTCGAGACGGCGGTCTCGACTCCCTGCCATGGTCGAGACGGCGGTCTGGATTGTCCAGACGGCGGTCTCGACCCTGTCAGACGAAACACCGGTCTCGACCTGTCAGGCGCGAAAAACTATAAATAGGGGCTCTCCCCCCCTCATTTCAAGACAGAAACACACAGTAGCTCCTCCTTCTCTCTAGATTTTCTCTCTCTAGAACCCCTTCGAAGCATTTCCGGAGTTTCTGAGTGTCTCTAGGCATAAATTGAGCGTCTTAAATCTTCTTTAGAATCCCTCCGAGGCATTTCCGGAGTTTCTGAGAGTTTGTAGAGTGAAGGGTTGCCAAAAAGCACCCACTCTTTAAAGAGAAATACAAAAAGCTTGCTTTGGAGGTGCACTCTCTCTCTTTCTAATTTTACCGCTTTCATTTAAAATTATGCAATAGACGCTAGGGCCATGTAGTCATAATCTTTAAATACCGCATAATAAAAGGGTAAAAGCGCAATTTTCCAATTTAATTATTTATCCAAAGTAGTCGGCCTATCATAGGGAACCCGAAAGGGGCGTCGTAAAGGAACTAACACTTCCTTTACACGTAACTAACTCCCTTACCCAACTCTGGTTCTAATGACCAAAGTTGGTTTTCGAAAACCAATGCCTTTTTAAACTCCTTTTCCGATGTTTCCGTTAAAAACATCGGTGGCGACTCCACGAACCCTTCAAAACCCGTTCTTGGGTTAGCCCGGTTATCGGACAACCCAAGAACACTTTTCGAAAACCTCGTCTCTAGGTTAGCCCGGTTATCGGACAACCAAAGGACGTTGTAACCACCCATAAAAAAAACGCGAAAATAAAAGAGGGTCGAAAAAACCATCGCGTCACTCCGACCGCCTCATTTTGACGGCGGCGACACTTCCCCAGCAGAGTCGCCATCTGTCGCCGCCGTCAAAACGAGGGCGGTCGGAGCGACGCGATGGTTCCGACTTTCCATTTTTCGCGTTTTTACTGGTGTGGTTACAACGCCTTTAGGTTGTTCGATAACTGGGCTGAACCTAGGGGCGAGGTTTTCGAAAGGGCGTTCTTGGATTGTCCGATAACCGGGCTAAACCAAGAACTAGTTTTTGAGGGGTTCTTCTGGAGTCGTCACCGACGTTTTTACCGGAAACATCGGAAAAGGAGTTAAAAGGCGTTGGTTTTTGAAAAACCAACTTTGGTCATTAGAACTAGAGTTGGGTAAGGGAGTTAGTTACGTGTAAGGGAAGTGTTAGTTCCCTTACGACGCCCCTTTCGGGTTTCCTATGATGGGCTAGCTACTTTGGATAAATAAACCGATGAAAAATACGCTTTTACCCTTTATTTTGCATAATTTAAAATTACGACTACATGACCCTAGTTTCTATTGCATAATTAAACTTAAAGCGGTAAAAATAGAGAGAGAGAGAGAGAGAGAGTGAAAACCTCCGAAGCAAGCTTTTCTATTAATCTTTTGTAACTAGGGTGCTTTTTGGCAATCCTTCACTCTTTTACAGCGCCGGAATCACTCAAAAATGCTATAAAACACTCTAGCAAACTCTCAGAAACTCCGGAAATGCTTCGGAGGGGTTCTAGAAAGAGAATTTGAAGAAAATTCTAGAGAGAGAATGGAAGAACTTTGTGAAATGAGGGGAATGACGCTCCTATTTATAGGGATTCACACCTGTCAGGTCGAGACGGGCCGTCTCATCGTACAAGGTCGAGACGGCCGTCTCGCCAAACAAGACGGCGGTCTCGCCTTGCAGGAATGGCGAGACAGCGGTCTCGCCAAACGAGACGGCGGTCTCGCCATTCGCGCAAGGCGAGACGGCGGTTTCGAATCCGAGACGGCGGTCTCGACCTTAAAAGGTGAAAATCCTTATTTTTGGGCCAAAAACCCCTCCTATCCTAGTATGGGGCCTAATTGTCTCTCCTAGTGGCTTCTTAGGCTTCATCCATCTTCGAATAGAAGGTCTTCTGGTCTTTATTGTTGACAATTCAAGGACTTGATGTTGCACTTGATGAATATGAAGAATGGATTTTGATGATGATCCAAGAACTAAAGACTTAGAATATTGAAGATTGAAGATTGGTGATAATTGTATTGTAATAACTCTGATTTATTTAAGATTGAGTCTGTATTTTTAGAGTCTAAGATAGCCGGTACATAGTCTGTAACTTAGAAGCTTCAAAAAGCTCAAATTTATCATTCAGGCTCGGGTTTAATCGATTATATAGGTAAATAATCGATTAAAACAGTGAGAAAACACTTTCTATACAAACTCACTGTTTTAATCGATTAAAACAGAAAAAGAATCGATTGTTTTGTACCTGTCCAGTACAGATAATCGATTATTTCACCAAATAATCGATTATTCCGAGAGGGTTGGGTTCTGAAGTATTTGGCTTCGTTTTAATCGATTATTACTCCAAATAATCGATTATTTCAGTCTGTTTTTCAAATTAAATTTCAAATTAACCCTATTTTCGAAAACCCAATTACCAAGAACCCTAGTTTCGAAATCCTCAATTCCTAAACCCTAATTTCCCTACTTAAACTCTGCTTTAGCACTCAGAAACAATGAACAACTAAAGAACAACTCTTTCCATACAAAAGTTAAGTGCTGTGAGTGCCAGAGAACTGTTTGTTGCAAGGAAAGGGGGCTTTTGGAAACTCGGTGTGAGGCTAGAAGCGATAAGAATCACTAAGTGGAGTTCTTAGTGGATTGAGTGCTGTGCCGTCTCCGGGGAAAGCTGTTCTTCGGGGCTTTTGGAAACTTGGTGTGAGGCTAGAAGCGATAAGAATCACTAAGTGGAGTTCTTAGTGGATTGTGTGCTGTGCCGTCTCCAGGGAAAGCTGTTTATCATCTCTTGTGGATTTCAAGAGAGGTTTTATCTTTAACTTTATCTTTTTCATTATAATTTGTGTTGTAACAACTTTGTTCTTAGTGACAGCGTTAATCCTCTTTTGAGTGATTAGCAACTGGACGTAGGGTCTTTTGATCCGAACCAGTATAAACCTATTGTGTAATCTTCTCTACTCTTCTCTATTTACATTTACGCAGTTTTTAATCGGTAAAATTTGGGGAAAATTTTGAAAACCTAATTTTTATTAAGAAACCAATTCACCCCCCCTCTTGGTTTTTGTCCGACCACGCGAACATTCCGCTGCGCGATTCTAACAAGTGGTATCAGAGCTTGCTTTGATAGTCATTCAAATATTTTCGAAAATGGCCGGACAAAATCAAACTTTTGCCGAAGGTGCGTCTATCAACAGACCCCCACTTTTTGCGGGTCAAAATTATCCTTTTTGGAAAGTACGTATGCAAATATTTTTAGAGTCTGTTGATAGAGGTGTTTGGGACGCAATTTTAAACGGTCCATTTGTTCCTAAAATTACAGAGAACGGTGTTGACGTTCTTAAACCTTTTGATAGATGGACTGCCGACGAAAGTCGAAAAGTACAATTTGATGTTAGGGCTAGAAATATAATTTCATCTGCTTTAACCCTTGATGAGTTTTACAGAATATCCACTTGTAAGAGTGCTCAAGAGATGTGGGCAAAACTAAGAGTAACTTATGAAGGAACAGATGATAGTGACTCAATTTCGGAATCAAGCGACTCAGAAATAGAAGCTAACATTTGCTTGTTGGCAAATGACATCATTTCTTCCGACTTTGAGGTTAGTGATTCCGACTCATCTTCAAGTGATGATGAAAATGATCATGATGAACTGCAAAATGCATATAATGAATTGTTTAGTGCTTTTAAGGACTTGAACAATAAATACAAAGCTGTGAAAAAGAGTTTAAATAGTTCCAAAATGGAGGTAGAGTCCTTAAAAATGAAAATCACATGTTTAGAAGAAAAGGAGTCCTTAAAAACGAAAATTTCATGTTTAGAGGAAAAGGAAACCTTAGAAACGACAATTGTATGTATAGATGAGAATGATGATAAGACTATAGCATGTGCATCATGTAAAGAGTATGAACATGATATTGATTTACTTAGACATTTGCTTGATAAAGCTAAAAAGGAATTAAGTGATAATTATAAGAATAAGGATAGTGTTCAAATTAAAGAAAATTGTCATGTTCCTTTGAAAAAGCCTAAAAGTAAAAATAGAAGAGTATGGGTTGAAAAAGGAACCAAAACTTCAATAGTTAGAAATGCATCATTTTCAAATGTTACATCTAAAGCATGTTTCTATTGTATGAAACAAGGTCATACTTCAAATAGATGTAAAATCAAACATTTTGGTGTTCCTAAAGGAAAATATATTTGGGTTCCTATAGATAAATGAATTGTTTGTCTCTTTTATTTATTCAAAGAAAATGGATCATTTTGTATGTTTTAAACAAAATGCTTAGGTAAAATCATTTTATCTTTTCTACTGCATAAAGATTCTTCTCTTAAAGATTTTTGCGAGAAGCCTCTAAAATTGTTTTAAACAGCTCAAAATAAAGTATTTTTACAAAATCTTTCTTAAAACATGTTTTTAACTGATGCAGTTTTGAAAGAACCAAATAAAATCACTTAGAGTGGTCAAAGAAGTGTTTTTACAGCATTTTAATCGATACAACTGGTTTTTAATCGATTAAAACCATTTAGAACTCATTTTGACCGATCAGATTGTTATTATGAGCGGTCAGAAACGTTTAAATCGATTAAAAACACGTTTCAATCGATTAAAATTACTTAAAGGGTCTGGATGATCGATCAAAATCAAATTATGACCGATTAGAAGCAAATGTGATCGATCAGATTTTAATTATGAGCGGTCAGAAATTTTTCAATCGATTAAAAACACGTTTCAATCGATTAAAATCACTTAAAGGGTCAGGATGACCGATCAGATTTTTATTATGACCGGTCAGAGTCAGGATGACCGATCAGATTTTTATTATGACCAATCAGAACTCTTTTAATCGGTTAAAAACTCGTTTCAATCGATTAAAACAACTTAAAAACTTTTTCTACACTGCGTTTTAATCGATTAAAAGATGTTTTAACAGATTAAAACTGCACTTTTAACAGATTAAAAGAAACTTTTAACAGATTAATTAAACCAGCAGTTTTTGAAAATCTTCTATTGAAAACAGTTTGGCTTGAACTTTCTAAACTCACATTGAATATAAGTTTTCACACATCCTTAAGCAATCAATTGAGCAACTGCGGTGCAAACACTTTGGAGATCAAAGATGTGTTACTTGTTGATATATTATTGGATCAACTGATAGTTTGTTATGTGTAGAATTTGCTAAGATAATGCAGGGAGAGTTTGAAATGTCTATGATGGGAGAATTGACATTCTTCCTTGGACTACAAATCAAGCAACTTAAAGATGGCACTTTCATCTCTCAAACTAAATACTGCAAGGAAATTCTCAAAAAGTTTGGTATGGACACCTCTAAGGAAGCTAACACACCCATGGGAACTTCATGCTATTTAGACAAGGATGAATCAGGTTTGGAAGTAAATCAAACTATGTATAGAGGTATGATAGGATCACTATTATACTTAACTCGCTAGTAGACCTGATATTATGCATTCTGTTTGTGTGTGTGCTAGATTTCAAGCTTGTCCTAAAGAATCTCATTTAATTGCGAGTAAAACATATTTTAAAATACTTAAAAGGAACTACTGGATTTGGCTTGTGGTATCCGTCTCGATGCTTGTATTAGTTTATTAGGATATTCTCGATGCTGATTATGGTGGATGTAAAATTGATAGGAAAAGCACTAGTGGGACATGTCATTTGTTAGGTTCATCCTTAATATCATGGCATTCTAAGAAACAAGCATGTGTTGCTTTATCTACCACTGAAGCTGAATTTATTGCAGCTGGTAGTTGTTGTGCTCAAATTCTGTGGATAAAACAACAATTAGAGGATTATAGCATATATTTAAATGACATTCCATTAATGTGTGATAATACGAGTGCAATCAACTTAACAAAAAATCCGAGTAATGCACTCTAGGACTAAACATATTGAGATTAGACATCACTTTTTAAGAGATCATATCGAGCAAAGGAAACTGTAAGATAGAGTATGTAGACACTAAACGTCAATTAGCAGATATATTTACTAAGCCTCTACCCAAGGATAGATTCTATGATCTTAGAAGAGACTTAGGGATACTAGAAATAGCTTAAATTCTGCTTAATTTGACTGTTTTTGGATGATTGTTATGATTAAATTCGTGATGCAGGATATTCATAGGTTATAATGTGCCAAAACCTTAAAAACTTGATATAGCCTCGGGAATAATCGATTACTGGAAGTGATAATCGATTATTTTCCCTTAAAAACGCCCAAAACAGGGTATTCTCCTCTGAAATAATCGATTATTTACTGGAAATAATCGATTAAAGCTATCAGATATTGAAATAATCGATTATCTTGAAATATAATCGATTAAATGCGACCAGTTTTGCCTCTTAGCCGTTGCCAACGGATATTTTACCATGAAATCCTTTCTATATGACCGTTGGAAGTGTTTTCTCTATAAATAGAGACATCTAGGTCAATTATACTCACTTCTAACTCTTGTAATCAAGTTTTCTTGAAATCTATACTCTCTTTGCTTCATTATTCCCTCACTTGTCTCCAAAATCTCTTCAAGTTTATCTACTCTTTCAAATGGCCTCATCCTCTCGCCCTAAGATTCCTACAAGAAGAAGATCTGCACCTTCTTCTCATTCCCGTCCTAATTCTGTAGAAGGATGGATCTCTGATGCAGATGGTCAACAAGAATTTCTAACCTACTGGAAAGAAAAAGGTATTATTTCTCCCAAATTTCTTATAGGTGAGCAATTCATTCGTAGGGGTTTCAATTTTCCTAATCTTCTTGAAATTCAAGGAATTCTCCCGTTTATCCAAATGCAAGGTACATACTATCCTGACTTAGTTAGGGTATTCTATTCTAGATTCAAGTTTAGGGATCAAATTGCTACATCCCGTGTAAAAGGGGTTACCATAATTCTAGATGATGATATTTGGGAAAATGTTGCTCACTTCCCCATTAGAGAAGATGCTATTAACGTTTATGGTGAGCTAGATGACTTTGACAGGTTCTTAGCTTATCGATCTTTTCTGCGGAATCCTTCTCTGGAGGTTGGACGTATTCTTCATGCTGGACCTTTAAAGAAGGAAGAACGCATGCTTCTACATTTACTTGTATGGATCTTATGTCCCCGGGCTACGAATCATGCCCAATGCTCTTCCATTGATCTTCGAATTATTCATGCCATAATGAATAATGAACCTTTAAATTGGGGTGTTCTTGTCAAAATGACCATGCTTAAAGCAAAACGTCATCACACCTTCAAAATTCCTTATGCACTTCTTGTATCCCAAGGAGTGAATGTTGAAGGTGAGCAAGCAGTTAGAACAAACAACTTAAACCGCATGTTGGACAGCACATTGACTCAACTTCAAATGGTGCGTGTCAATGACATCTATGTTCACAAAGATGACGTTCAAAATCAAAGTGATGCAAATGAAGACTCTGATGAAGATATGCCTCCAGCTGATAATTTTCCCTCTAACCAAATCCAAAGTGTTGGAACATCCTCGTCTCATCAAGAAACAAGACAATCCATGGAAGATATGCTTTCCGACATGAATCAAAGAATGCAATCTTTCTTCAATCTTTCTGGAGTACGCCATGATGAAATTATTCGTCGCATATCCGATGTAGATGATAGAGTGGGTAGATTAGAAAATAGATTTGATACTCACTTTAATGATGAGGACAGTTGAAGAATTTTAAATTCTGTTATGTATTTTCTTTTGTTATTGTCTTGCTATTGTAATGGATAAATGATTATGAAATAAAATTTGATGTTTCTTTTATGCTATGATTGAGGGGGAGCTTTCTCTAACTTATGCATATTTTGAGGGGGAGCTCTTATGATTGATGTTGCAGAGTTCTTTTTGATTATAATCAAAATAGGGGGAGAAAAATTTAAAGCCTATGATTCAATTTTAAATTTTATCTGGTATGTTTAATGTGTTTGTTAGTATGACAGATAAAACAGGTTATTACAAAGGGCTTTAAAAGAAAATTTTGATCATCATCAAAAAGGGGAGATTGTTGACAATTCAAGGACTTGATGTTGCACTTGATGAATATGAAGAATGGATTTTGATGATGATCCAAGAACTAAAGACTTAGAATATTGAAGATTGAAGATTGGTGATAATTGTATTGTAATAACTCTGATTTATTTAAGATTGAGTCTGTATTTTTAGAGTCTAAGATAGCCGGTACATAGTCTCGTAACTTAGAAGCTTCAAAAAGCTCAAATTTATCATTCAGGCTCGGGTTTAATCGATTATATAGGTAAATAATCGATTAAAACAGTGAGAAAACACTTTCTATACAAACTCACTGTTTTAATCGATTAAAACAGAAAAAGAATCGATTGTTTTGTACCTGTCCGTACAGATAATCGATTATTTCACCAAATAATCGATTATTCCGAAGAGGGTTGGGTTCTGAAGTATTTGGCTCTGTTTTAATCGATTATTACTCCAAATAATCGATTATTTCGATCTGTTTTTCAAATTAAATTTCAAATTAACCCTATTTTCGAAAACCCAATTACCAAGAACCCTAGTTTCGAAATCCTCAATTCCTAAACCCTAATTTCCCTACTTAAACTCTGCTTTAGCACTCGAAACAATGAACAACTAAAGAACAACTCTTTCCATACAAAAGTTAAGTGTCGTGAGTGCCGAGAACTCGTTTGTTGCAAGGAAAGGGGGCTTTTGGAAACTCGGTGTGAGGCTAGAAGCGATAAGAATCACTAAGTGGAGTTCTTAGTGGATTGAGTGCTGTGCCGTCTCCGGGAAAGCTGTTCTTCGGGGCTTTTGGAAACTTGGTGTGAGGCTAGAAGCGATAAGAATCACTAAGTGGAGTTCTTAGTGGATTGTGTGCTGTGCCGTCTCCAGGGAAAGCTGTTTATCATCTCTTGTGGATTTCAAGAGAGGTTTTATCTTTAACTTTATCTTTTTCATTATAATTTGTGTTGTAACAACTTTGTTCTTAGTGACAGCGTTAATCCTCTTTTGAGTGATTAGCAACTGGACGTAGGGTCTTTTGATCCGAACCAGTATAAACCTATTGTGTAATCTTCTCTACTCTTCTCTATTTACATTTACGCAGTTTTTAATCGGTAAAATTTGGGGAAAATTTTGAAAACCTAATTTTTATTAAGAAACCAATTCACCCCCCCTCTTGGTTTTTGTCCGACCACGCGAACATTCCGCTGCGCGATTCTAACATTTATTATGAGGCCGGGCAAGATTTGGGGTCTACAACCACGACTAGAACAAACGTGCACCAGCATAGGCACCAAGACAAGGACAAAGCCAAGCACCAAGATAGGGACCAAGGCAAACACCAATGTGCACCAAGATAATCTGCAACGTTCACCAAGAGAAGCACCACCATGAACCAAGACAAAAATGAACATGGACGTTGCAAGCACCATCATGCACCAAGCCAAGAAGTAAGATAAGCACCAACAAACACAAAGACAAGCACTATTATGCCTCAGAACAGGCACCAAGACAAGCAACAACATGCATAACACAAGCACCAACGTACAATGATGGATCAATTAAGCACCAACGAGCACTGAGATAGGCACAATGATAAGCACAAAGACAGGCACGACTAGGCACCAAGAGAAGCACCAACGTGCATAAAGACAAGAGGAAACGTGACTGTAAGACCCAGGAAAATAATTATATATTTTAAAGTAGAAATTGGAAGTAAGGTAAGTAATTAAATTAAGAGTTTAATAACATTGCAGAGATGAAGAGTGACTCATTTGGTTAGATCCTAGCCATGAGATTTAGGGGTCATGGTTCGATTCTTTTATATGCATATAACAATTATAATTTTATATTATTTTACAATTGCTTAGAAAATACTCATGTGTGTGTCTGAACATTGAGTATGCTTAGGGACGTACCAAATTTTAAATTGCCACGTTTAGAAATTATTGGTTGATGGTTGTTTTCTTGTATGCATTGTGTGTGTGGGTACATTGTAATTTTTACTGTGTGTGGTCCTGACCTTGTCAGGCGAGACGGCGGTCCCGACCTGACAAGCGCGAATTTCTATAAAAGGGGGGACTTCCTCACTCTTTTCACATACTTCTACAACTTTCCCTTCTGTACTTCTTTCAAATTACTCTCCTAGGATCCCTCTGAAGAATTTCCAAAGTTTCTTAGTGTTCTTAGAAAGTGTTCTGTAGTGTTGCGAGGAAGAGCGATCAACATTGTATAGCGTGGGGATTGCCAAAAAGCACTATTTTCCAAAGAACTTATTATAAAAGCTTGCTTCGAAGGTTCCTATATACTTTCTTCTCTACTTTACTGCTTTTTTAGATAGCATTGTTGTGGATTAATCATTTAGGGCCATGTAGTCAATATTTTAATTTCCGTAATAAATAAATAAGGGTAAAAGCACAATTTATAGTTATTATTTCTTTATATAAACGGTCCATCATAGGGAACCCGAAAGGGGTGTCGTAGGGAAGCTAATACCTTCCCTACACGTAACTAACTCCCTTACCCAAATCTGGTTGTAATGGCCAAAGTTGGTTTTTCTAAACCAATGCCTTCTTTTTTCTTCCTTTTCCAATGTTTTTGGTAAAATGGTGGCGACTCCTCGAACCTTTCGAAAACCTCGCCTTTAGGTCCAGCCCGGTTATCGGACAACCTAAAGGCATTGAACCATTTCTTTTAAAAATGCGAGTCGAACAAAACAATCGTGTCGCTCCGACAACCTCTTTTGACGGTGGCGACAGATGGCGACTTCACTGGGGAAGCTAGAGAGTTGATCTCATTTAGTGATGGACTAGTTTTAAGAAATAAAACTTAAAATTGTGCCTTTACCCTTCCCTGTTTGATAACATGTTTTTATTGTTTGGCTTTAATAATTGTTGTATGTTTATGCAATTGTTTGAAATACAAACTATACACAAACCCTTGCACACAACAGTTCTCCCTATACTTGGGGGCAAGTGGGATATCCATAGGGAGTGGATGGCATTGTACGATTTGTCGTAGTGAGGGCCATGAGCCCACCGATATGGTCGAAAATCACCACTCAAGGTGATAACCTTCCTCTTTTGGCCCAAAGACTGACTAAGGCCTTAGTGCCATGCATGGTCTGAATGTTGGGAGAGTGGGGACCCTATAATGGGGGCACCTTGAGGACCTTGCATTGGTGAGGAAATTTATAGCTACCCTGAATATGCACTCTTCTGTAGGATACCCCTACCTCATGATTAAAAACGTCGTCCTACTTGTCACGGATGAGTGAATTGTGTGTGCACTTGATTGTTGCATTTGATTGATTGCATAGCATAAACATACAACAGAAGAATAAAAGAAAAACCTCAAAAAATATTTTCACAATAAACACCCTTATCTCGGACAGTCTGCCTTTTAGCTAGCCTGGTTTCAGGTTCTTTGTAAGCTAAGTAGCCATGCAGTCCGACAAAAGAGATAAGGGACGTTAACACTATTCTTTTGCGATAAACCATTTTTATCTCGGACAGTCTGCCTTTTTTAGCTAGCCTGGTTTCAAGTTCTTTGTAAGCTAAGTAGCCAGGCAGTCCGAAAGAAGAGATAAAAGGTTATAAAAACGAATAAAAATAAATAAAAACCAAATAAACCAAATAAATTCAATAAATTAAAAAATGGACCTTGTTCATAAACATTAAACTCATAAACATCCATATAGATAGTTTATCTTTCTTTGAAAAAATACAAAAAACCAAACACTATCATGCATCATATAGAAAATTAAATATGATAATGTTTAGGAAAAATAAAACACTTACATACATGCCTGCATTAACATCATATTCATAGAATGCATTTTTGCTTTTAGAAAATGGAGGGGACTAGTAGACAGTTGAAGAAAGTGGATATTCCCCGATACCATGCAGAGAAGATAGAACGGCTCTGTGCATTGATGCCACCAGAGGTCCGCTCCAACTTTGAAAAATCCTATGGACGAATTCTCGACTTACTGAAGATCTGTGTCGACCCCATTTTCGTCAGGATTTTGGTTCATTTTTGGAACTTCAATCTGCATTACTTTGAGTTTCCGCAGTTTGATATGGTGCCCACTTTGGAGGAGTATGAGATTATGTTAAGATGACCCAAGTCAGCATAGGTCCATATTCACCACGAAGCATATATTCCTGCAGCTAAAGTTGTTGCCATCATCCAATTGCCACCTCAGCAGACTGCCCTGATAGCAAAAGGGAATATCCAGGGTTGGAAAGTCGTAATGTTAGAAGACCATTTGTCCTCTTTGGCTGAAAGGGCATACTGGTTTGCTTTTAACAAAACCCTGGCTCTGATCGTGTTTGGGACTATGCTATTTCCCTTTCACCTCGACACAGTTGATCAAGCCGTCATGAATGCCTTCTTCGCATGGGACGTGCACTCGAAGAGTCTCTTGCCTGCACTTCTTGCGGACACCTTGCTTTTGGTCGAATTGTGTCACCAAAAGCGAGGGAGACCACTAAAATGATGCTCTTCACTGCTATTCGTGTGGGGTATCACGCATTTCTACGCCTCTAGTCATATGGGGATATTCCCCGACCCTTTGAAAAGTTTCTCAAGAATCCCTCTCCACCGACGTCTAACCATGGAGTGGAAGGTCGAGTTGGAACAATGGGATGCCAACCGTTTATCCTGGGCATGTCCTTGGTTTTGACCTAGCCCTATCCTCATCAGATGTGGAGATTATCCAGCGTATCGTTAGTAGGTCTTAGAGGATGCATAACTTATTCTCCAAAAGTGGCTATGAGACAACTTATGAGAACCCAAACCGCATTATCACCGGAAGAGCTCAGAGGACTGTGTTTCTTTGGAGACCCATGCACTGTTGCGAACTCACTTGCTGTACAAAAAGCATGGGAGAAACCAATCTTCATGGGAGATAGAGAGTTAGGCAAAGCTCGAGTAGTTGTCTCTAGTGACTACGAGGAATGGAGGAGAAACAGAGGGATGTCACAACCATCCACCCCACCTACTGCGCTTGAGCCAATGGAGAGCTCCAAAGCCAAGTCGATGCCTTGACCCAGAGGATAGAAATCATGGGAGCCCAGATGAGGGCCCTTGATGAAAGAGAGCAAGAATCTATCCTCACTATAGACGGCCTCCAAAGGAAATGCAAGAAGAAAGATCAAGAGATAGAGCGCATCAAGGACCAATGCGCTGACTCCAGTGAGCAGGTTATCCGAGCATCCAAAGTCGTCAGATTAAACTCGGATAATCAACTTCAAGAGATAACTACCATGCCAGCACACCTTGAGGCCAAATGTGCAAAACAGGCTCAGACAATCAAGGGAATGCTATAAGATCTCGCAAGGACTCAGTCCGAGATACGTCAAGGATGGGAGACTACCCAGAGACTTAACAAAAGCCTTACTGAGTTGCGCTGCAAATAAAGAGACGGGTTAGCTCAGTATGACCAAGTGCTACGAGAAAGAGACCGAGCCCTTGAGAGACTCGACAATTTACAAGCTTTGGTCATCCATCAAGAGGCGAAGATCAAAGAGGCTTAGAAGTATAGCGAAGATACGACAATAAAAACGAAGGATTAACCGATACATCTTCCACGATCAGAAGGATGGAGAGAAAACCACTCGTAATCAAGCTCTCCCCAATGGTTGATTCACCCAAGAGGACAATAAGCCTTGGTCGTTGGTTATCAAATTCAATAAGGAAGAGGGGGCAAGGACACCTTTACGATTATTTGTGCCTCGTCCTTTCTCCTATGAATCAAATAAAGTTGTACCGTGGAGATACGGGGAATCTTCACCAATAAAGGAGGATATCTCAAACATAGCCGACATTGGGGGCATGACTAGAAGCAGAAGAATATACTCCCCCAAGGAGTCACAAGAAGATGCCCCCAGGAATAAAGGGAAAAATAAACAGACCGAAGAAAAGGAAAATAAAGAATCCAAGGAGGAGACCGATGAATTACTCCAGTTCATAAGGCAGAGCGAGTATTCCATCATCGACCAACTCAATCACACACCGACAAAGATAACTTTGTTATCTCTAATGATGAGTTCGGAACCGCACAGAAACACCCTGAAGAAGGTCTTGAGCGAAGTGCACGTACTTCATACTATATCCCAAGAAAAAGTTGAGAGGATCGTCGGCTATATCACAGCTAGCGATCACCTCACCTTCACAGATAAAGAACTCCCTCCATAAGGGTTGAGCCATAACAAGCCCTTGCATATTTCCATCAAATGCAAGGAATATCTCATCGCTAAAGTTCTTGTGGATAACGGGTTATCCTTGAATGTGATGCCCAAGTGCACACTTGACAAGTTGACCATTCAAGGAACCCGCCTGCGCCCAAGCAGCACCATCGTTCGAGCCTTCGACGGATCCAAACGAGAAGTAGTGGGGGAAATCAATCTGCCAATCCAAGTCGAACCCACTATCTTCAACGTTGATTTCCACGTGATGGACATTACTCCAGCATATAGTTGTCTCCTTTGCAGACCTTGGATTCACGACGCTAAGGCAGTACTTTTAATGCTCCACCAGAAAGTCAAGTTCATAGTAGATGACAAATTGGTCACGGTCCAAGCTAAAGATGATATCTTGATCAGTGGACCATATACTCAACCCTATGTGGATGCGGCTGAAGAGGCCCTTGAAACATCTTTTCAAGCGCTTGAAATTGCCAATGTAGAAAGAGTTACCGGTAATACGAGGGTAGCTCGCATGATGATGAAGTATGGTTACCATCCTGGCCAAGGGCTCGGGGTAGACTCCCAAGGAATAAGGGAACCCCCGAAATTTAAGGACAATCCTTTAAAGCATGGCCTAGGATATGACCCTACAAAGGGCCGAACTGAAAGAAGAAAAGGGAAGTCTCCCCTCTGTGCAGTCAAGCAGATTTTTTGAAAAGGAGGGATACAAGCGTCAAAAGCAACTCTAGTCATTAGGAGTTCTTTTTCCTTTCTTAAGGGATGTAAACCCAATGATTGTTAAAGATTATCCCTCAAGGCTAGCCTGACCCCCAGGTATCTTTTGGGCACATATTCCCCTATTAATTAATAAGAATACATTTCTTACCATTTGCTTCTCTTATTGCTATTCATGACTAGACCTCATAATAACCATGCTTAAGAAAACGTTTTTAAAAGTGCGTCGAAATAATCAAAACACGCCATCGCAACAATAATCAAGCTGATTGACTAGAAACACAGAATAAGGTTTTACCTCATCAAAATAAAATCGTGTTTCACCAATATTGTGTAAAAAATAATAAATCAAAAGAAGCCCATAGAAGTGAAAGGCCAAAAAAAAGGGCAAATTACCTGGGAGGAAACCCACCAAAGGGGCTACGCAAAAATTAGGGTTAACCCGCTAGGAAACCCAAACAACAATAAAGGGTAGCCTAGGCAGAAGTTAGGGTTACAAAATAAGGTCTGCTAGGATTCCCAAAACAAGAAAAAGGAACCTAGACAAAAGTTAGGGCCAAAACACAGTATCCTAGTCTGAAAACCCAAAGGGCAGTCTAGGGAAGTCAATCAGCCATAAAAAGCAATAGAAATTGGCTAAGATGCAAATCCTCAAAACAAGACATTTGTTTAACATCAACTTAAAGACTTTGACCAACCTTGGCCAGCCATTCTTACAAAACCCCTTTTGAATAAAAATAAAAATTCAATCGTCTAAAACACAAGCCTTTTAATAAATTATCCTCTTACTTCTCTTTTCTTGACCCTTATCATAACATTATGATAATTAGTGAGGAAATATGGAGGCATATAATCAACAAGAGGATTAAAATATCTAGAGGAAGGAAAAAATGCACCAACATGGCAAGTTTGCTCCTCAACCAATAGTTATTCTTCGATCATATTAAGTCTGGAATGGTACAAATAAGTACAGCCAGAAAACGACATCAGAAGGACCTCGTCTTCAAAAGATACACCAGTTAATCCTTTTGAAAAATCAACGAAGTAGCATTATAGGACACAAAACATGAAAACATTGCATGCATAGATGTTTTTTAACAAGGTCCTATATTTTCCTAAATAAAAAAAAATTCCCTTCGAAAGGCCCAGATGGCCATCTCGTTTGGCAAGACCGTCGTCTCGTCATTCGCTGAAATCGAGACCATCGTCTCGTTTGGCAAGACCGCCATATTAGAATAGAAGATGGGCAAGGCCTAAAGAGCAGAAGACTTCCGTTCGAAGATGGGCAAGGTCTAAAAGGTCCCTAGGATTGATCAATAGGCCCCATATTAGAATAGAAAGGATTTTTGTACACAAAAAATAAGAAATTTCACCTAAAGGCCCGAGACCGTCGTCTCATTTGGCGAGATCGCTGTCTCGCCGTTGGCTAAGGGCGAGACCGCCGTCTCGTTTGGCAAGATCATCGTCTCACCACTCGCCAATGGCAAGACCGTCGTCTCACCAATCACCAATGGCAAGACCACCGTCTCGTTTGGCGAGACCGCTGTCTCGCCACTTGCCAAAGGCGATACCACCGTCTCATTTGGAGAGACGACAGTACTGACCTTGTTAGGCGAGACGACAGTCCCGACCTGACAGGCGCAAATTTCTATAAAAGGGGGGGACTTCCTCACTCTTTTCACACAATTCTACAACTTCCCCTTCAGTACTTCTTTCAAATTACTCTCCTAGGATCCCTCTAAAGCATTTCCAGAGTTTCTTCGTGTTCTTAGAAAGCGTTCTGTAGGGTTGCGAGGAAGAGTGATCAACATTGTAGAGCGTGGGGATTGCCAAAAAGTACCCTCTTCCAAAGAACTTATTATAAAAGCTTTCTTTGAAGGTTCCTATATACTCTCTTCTCTACTTTACTGCTTTTTTAGATAGTATTGTTGTGCATTAATCATTTAGGGCCATGTAGTCAATATTTTAATTTCCGCAATAAATAACTAAGGGTAAAAGAGTAATTTATAGTTATTATTTTTTTATCTAAACAGTCCATCATAGGGAACTTGAAAGGGGCGTCGTAGGGAAGCTAATACCTTCCCTACATGTAACTAACTCCCTTACCCGACTCTGGTTGTAATGGCCAAAGTTGGTTTTTCTAAACCAATGCCTTCTTTTTTCTTCCTTTTCCAATGTTTTCGGTAAAAATATTGGTGGCGACTCCTCAAACCTTTCGAAAACCTCGCCTTTAGGTCCAACCCGGTTATCGGACAACCTAAAGGCATTGAACCATTTCTTTTAAAAATGCGAGTCAAATGAAACCTTCGCATCGCTCCAACCGTCTCTTTTGATGACGGCGACACTTGGGAAGTGAACAATTGAGACAGATACATTGAATCTGTACATAGACACTAAATTAATTAAGAGAGTAAGTGGGCTTGGATCAGAAATAATATATAATTTTTAATTTAAATTTTATTTATATAGTATGGTAAAAGAAAGAAAAGGGGTAGGAGAGCAAATTTAAAAATTAGGGTTTGGGAGAACTGCAGAGTGGGTGAGAGGCAATGCAGATAGGGAGCCAAAGAGATTAGGCCAAGCCAAGTGATCTTGTGGCAAGAATATCCAGGTAAGGGGTGCCAAAACTTGTTTCTTATTCTTTTGAACCGGTTGATTTCTTGAGTTGTCAACATTGAATTGTAAGGAGAGTCTTCTTGCCATCAATCCTAGGTTAAACCACCATTTATCTCATTCCTACATGAATTGGAACCAAACAAGAATATTTGATAAAAATTTCGTATGATTTTTCTAGTGTATTTTGGATACTCTACAATGCTCATTTCATATTTTATGAAGCACTTGGTGGATTTGATGAAGACATAGATATAACTTAGGTTGTGGGTGTGTAGATGATTAGGTTTTTAAGTCTAAGCACTTAATCTCTTGATAGGCCATAATATTTTGTGATAAGCACCTTAAAATGTTGCATCTCATTGAAAATCATTTTTCTGCATGAAAAACTTACGTTTAAGTATTAAAAGAATAAACTAAGTTTTTTTTCAATCTGTTGAAAAGGATTTTCAATCTGTTAAAATCACTTAACATAATAAATGGTCATACATAATCGAAAATTCAATTGATTGATTCGCGGAATCAACAAGTTAAAATAACTCAATGAATTTTCAATATCAAGTTTCGCATTTTCAATCTATTGAAATGATTTTAAATCTGTTGAAACAGAAAGACCTTTTTCAGTCTAAGAGTTTTTAGAAAATCAATCTGTTGAAATATTTTTAAATCTGTTGAAACAGAAAGACCTTTTTTCAGTCTAAGAGTTTTTAGAAAATCAATCTGTTGAAATGATTTTCAATCGATTGAAACAGAGAGCTGTCATTTTTCATTAAGTTGTTTCAATCCATTAAAAACTCGAATCAATCGATTGAAATGGAGCCTTAAATGAAATCAATCGATTGAATCGACGTTTTAATCGATTGAAATATATTCTGATCGATCATAGTTTTATTCTGATCGATCATAACTCATTCTGATCGATCATAGTTTTATTCTAATCGATCATAACTCAGTCTGATCGATCATACTTCTGTTCTAATCGATCAGAGTCTCTTCTAAACCTGTTTTACTGCTAACCAACTTATCTTTTGACTCTCTGAAACAGTTTTTGACAGATGAAATGTTTTGATTTTTTTATTTACTCTATATATACAGAATTGATCTATCTTTTGAAATACACAATACAACACACTACTTGAGAAAATTTGTGAAATCAATCTGTGAAACTTTCATACGTGACTTTCTCTGCATTCAAGAATCTTTTCATATCATAAGGTGCTGTGATCAAAATTGTGGTCAATCAAAGAGAGAAAGTGCTGTTAGAATTGGTTCTGGACAACTAGAAACTTCAAGTCCAGGTTTTTTCTTTTCATATTCTTTTGTAAAAGTTTGATTGTGCATGTTGGATTGTAATCTGCACTTGGTACAGTAACTGGATTTGGTTACTGGGTGGTTTTCAAGATTCTGTCTTGTGGGTTTTGCAAGATAGTTCTTGGGGTAGATTGGTGAGTATCTACTGGTTGTATTTTTCACTTGGTATTAGTGGAACTTGACTGGTTTGTCAAGAACTGGATGTAGCTCTGGATTAGAGTGAACCAGTATAAATTTGTGTGTTAATATTCTTCTTTCATCTCTTTTATTTTCTGTCTCTAATTGTGCTGTGTTTAAATCGAGTTACCTTTGCAAAGATTGAATAAAGATAACTCATTCTTCCAAAAGAAAGTAAGTTTTGCGAAAAAGTTTTAAAGTTCAATTCACCCCCCCCTCTTGAACTCAACCATTAATTCTTTCAATTGGTACCAGAGCTGGTTCTTGTAAGTTACTCAAGGAATCGGTCCAACGGCTGAGGGAAAGATGAATTTTTTAGAAGGAGCCTCCATAAACAGGCCTCCACTTTTTTCTGGTGTGAATTATTCTTTCCGGAAGGTTAGAATGAAAATCTTTATTGAATCTCTTGATAGAGGCATTTGGGAAACAATTGTTAATGGTCCTTACAAACCAACTCATACTCGTAGATGGTAAAGTAGTCGAAAAAGATTGGGCTGAATTAATCGATGTAGAAAATAGGAGAGTCCAATATGATTATACTGCAAAAAATATTATTACCTCTGCTTTAAATCTTGATGAGTTTTTCGGGGTGTCTCGAGTGTGCCTCTGCCAAAGAGATGTGGGAAATTTTAGAGGTTACACATGAAGGAACATCTGATGTGAAAAGGGCAAGAAAGCATGAGTTAATCGGGGACTATGAGTTGTTTAAAATGCAGCAAGGAGAAACAATTGCGGATGTGCGAGAAAGGTTCACACACATAGTCAATCATCTAATTGGGTTAGGAAAGACTTTTGACAAAGAAGAATTGAACATCAAAATCTTAAAGTGTTTGGACAGAACGTGGCAACCAAAGGTGATAGCTATATCGGAATCAAGAGACTTGACTCGAAATGACTACCGCTTCACTTTTTGGTAAGTTGAGGGAACATGAGTTGGAAATCAATCGGTTCAAAGAACAAGAGAATGCAGAAAAGAAAAGTAGAAATATTGTTCTCAAGACAATTGAAGAAAACAGTGGATCTGAAGAAGATGAATCAGAGAACCTGACTTTGTTGGTTAAGAAATTTGGAAAATTTCTTAGAAGAAAGAACAGATCTGGCCAAGTAAAAAGGTACAATGATAAAAAGACTGAATCTGTTCAAAATAATATTACTTGTTATTCTTGTGGTAAACAGGGTCACATAAAGAGTGATTGTCCGGAAAAGACCAAGAATCAGAACAAGAAAGAATCAAGATACAAAGGGAAAAAGGCCTATATAGCCTGGCAAGACAATGATTCATCTTCCGACTTCCGAATCCGAAAGTGAAGAGGTGAACCTGTGTTTGATGGTTGGCTGTGAATCCTCTTCATCACATGTAAGTTCAACTCCTACAGAGAATGAAATGAATTACATCACATTACTAAATGCTTTCAATGAAATGCATAGTGAAGCCAAAAATTTATCTCATACAAATAATCGGTTGAAAGGTTTAAATAACTGGTTAGAAAATAGAGTTAAAGTTCTGGAAAATGAACTATTAGAAAGCAAAACAGATTTAGAACATCTAGATATTATCTATTCATCTGCGGATAATGTTGCTGTTAATAAGAATTGTGAAAAGTGTATTGTTTTACAAAATAAGGTTGATTACTTGACTAAAACCTTGACAAAATTTACTCAAGGTAAAGAGAATTTAGATGCACTTCTTGGGTCTCAAAATTGTGTGTTTGAACATTCTGGAATCGGGTACAAACCTAAGAATGGGGTAAAAACTAAAAAATATTTGAACTTCTTTTCATACAGAAAAACAACAGCATTCCCTTTCTCATCTTGTCATTACTGCATGAAGAAAGGACATACTATAAAATTCTGTCATGCTAGAAAATATTTTGTGCCGCAAGGTAGGAAGAGATGGGTTCCAAAACATGTTAAACAGAAAAATTGACTCCTAAGGACCCAGAATACGTAAGGGTACCAAATACTTGATGTTTGATCTTTCAGGAACAGCAACAAGAGTCCCTTTGGTATCTAGACAGCGGATGCTCAAGGCACATGACAGGTGACATTTCAAAATTCCAGAAGCTGAAATTGAAGAATGGAGGTCATGTGACTTATGGAGACAACAACAGAGGAAGAATTCTAGGTTCTGGAGATATTGGTGATGGTGAATCAGTAATCATTCACAATGTTCTTCTGGTTGAAGGTCTCAAGCACAATCTGATAAGCATAAGTCAGTTATGTGATCTTGGTCACAAAGTCATTTTCAAACCAGAAAAGTGCCTTATCTGTGAGCCAGAATCTGACACGGTAATGTTGGTAGGTAAGAGGTTAAACAACATATACATGTTAGATATCAAATAGTCTATATCATCTCAAAGTTGTTTTCTTACTAAAGAAGAAGAATCTTGGTTGTGGCATAGAAGGCTTGCTCATATACATCTTAACCATCTTGACAAACTGATTTCAAAAGAATTAGTTTCTGGGCTGCCTAAGCTTCAGATCTTGAAAGACAAAATCTGTGAAGCTTGTTTGAAAGGCAAACAAACTAGAAAATCTTTTTCAAACAAAAATATTGTTTCAACTTCTAAACCTTTGGAACTGCTTCACATGGATTTGGTTGGTCCTTCAAGGAATAAAAGCCTAGGTGGTAATCTTTATATCATGGTAATTGTTGATGACTTTTCCAGATTTACCTGGACTATTTTTCTTAAAGCTAAATCTGATTCTTACAAATCTTTCAAAAAGCTTGCCAAGGTTTTACATAATGAAAAAGGGTATTTTATTACATCAATTCAAAGTGACAATGGTGGAGAATTTGTAAATGAAAAGTTTGAATCATTTTGTGAAAAGTTTGGCATAAAACACAATTTTTCTGCTCCAAGAACTCCTCAACAGAACGGTGTTGTGGAAAGAAAGAACAGATCTATTGTAGAACTTGCTAGAACAATGTTGTGTGAAAATTCTTTACCTAAATACTTTTGGGCAGATGCAGTAAACACTGCTTGTCATGTTTTGAATAGAGTCTTGATTAGACCCATGCTTAAGAAAACCCCATATGAACTGTACAAAGGAAGAAAACCCAACATAAACTATTTCAGGGTTTTTGGATGTACATGTTTCGTTTTAAACAATGGGAAAGAAAATATTGGCAAGTTTGATGAAAAATCTGATAAAGGAATTTTTCTTGGTTACTCAACTCACGGTCATGCATATAGAGTTTATA
The DNA here is from genome assembly GCA_963425845.1 of Sphenostylis stenocarpa. Lineage (NCBI taxonomy): Eukaryota > Viridiplantae > Streptophyta > Magnoliopsida > Fabales > Fabaceae > Sphenostylis > Sphenostylis stenocarpa. Next base: position 30,914,658 of record OY731402.1, on the reverse strand, counting down.
ATTTAAGATTGAAATCAGTTGAAGAATCAGTACATGTTGTGTTTAATGAGTCTTCTCAAGTGGTGCAGAATAGAACAACAGAGTACTGCAGATGAAGAAGAATTAACTGATAATTCTTATCGGTTGAAACATGCCGAAACACAGATCGATGTACTGTTGAAGAAGATGATCCATCAGTGGACCCTGCAAAAGATGATCCACCAACAATTATTGAAGAACAGGAAGAAGATGTTCTGGAAGAGCTTCCTAAAGAGTGGATTGTCCCAAGAGATCTCTCTCTAGACAATGTCATCGGGCAAATTAATAAGGGAGTATCTACTAGACATTCTCTTAATCAATTTTGTAATCATATGGCATTCATTTCACAAATAGAGCCTAAGACAGTTAAAGAAGCATTAAATGATGAATACTGGGTTAGTGCCATGCATGATGAGCTTAATCAATTTGAAAGAAATAAAGTGTGGGAATTAGTTCCTAAAATCAAAGATATCAATGTAATTGGTACTAAGTGGGTATTCAAAAATAAGCTAGATGAACACGGCATTATTACTAGAAATAAAGCTAGATTGGTAGCCAAAGGGTATAACCAACAAGAGGGTATTGATTTTGATGAAACCTTTGCACCTGTAGCTAGACTTGAAGCCGTTAGATTGTTATTAGCTTATGCCCGCTTAAGTGGTTTCAGATTACTACAGATGGATGTAAAGAGTGCCTTTCTGAATGGACTCATCAATGAAGAAGTATATGTTTCTCAACCTCCTGGGTTTGAAGATCACAAGCATCCTGACCATGTCTACAAATTGAAAAAGGCTCTTTATGGTTTAAAGCAAGCACCTAGACAATGGTATGAGAGGTTAAGTAACTTCCTAATTGATCAAGGGTACAAGCGAGGTGAGGTTGATAAAACTCTGTTCATTAAGAAATCTGGAACTCGACATTATTCTGGTGCAGGTGTATGTGGATGATATCATTTTCGGTTCCACTAATAATGCCATGTGTAATAAGTTTGTAAAAGAAATGCAAAGTGAATTTGAAATGTCTATGATGGGAGAATTGAATTTCTTCCTTGGTCTCCAGGTTAAACAATTAAGAAATGGCATTTTTCTTAGTCAATCTAAATACTGCAATGAATTGTTAAAGAAATTTCATATGCAAAACTGCAAGGTGTCCTCTACACCCATGTCTACTAACTGTTGTCTAGACTTAGATGAAAAAGGAAAACCTGTTGATCAAACTAAATATAGAGGTTTGATTGGTTCACTACTATATCTAACTGCTAGTAGACCTGACATTATGTTTAATGTGTGTCTTTGTGCAAGATTTCAGTGCAAATCCAAAGGAATCTCATCTTACCGCTGCCAAAAGGATTCTGAAATACCTTAAGGGAACAGTTAATGTTGGACTATGGTATCCTGATGGTGCATCCCTTAAACTTGTTGGATTTTCTCGATTCCGACTTTGCAGGATGTAGATTGGACAGAAAAAGTACCTCGGTACTTGTCATTTACTGGGGAGCAGTCTTATATCGTGGCACAGCAAAAAGCAAGCGTGTGTTGCCCTGTCAACTGCAGAAGCTGAATACATTGCAGCTGGGAGCTGTTGTGCTCAAAGCATCTACCTCAAGCAACAACTAACAGATTATGGAGTTACTCTAAACAAGGTACCTCTGGTTTGTGATAATACTAGTGCAATAAACTTAACTAAAAATCCTATTCAACACTCTAGAACTAAGCATATTGAAATTAGACATCACTTTATTAGAGAACACATATCTAGGGGTGACTGTGAGATTTTATTCATTGAATCGGAAAAACAGTTAGCTTATTTATTCACTAAACCACTTCCTAGAGATAGACTTAATATGCTTAGGACTGAATTAGGAATTCTAGATATATCTAGTATTGCATAACTGATTTGTTACAGTAACTGTATGCTTTTTAACAGGCTGATAATAAGTTCAATCGATTAATAATTTCATGAATAACTTGATATTATTTGTTTTAATCGATTGAAATTGCAAAATAATCTGTTGATTTCCTGATTCTTACTCTCTGGTATTGATATGTTAATTAGTTCAATCGATTAGATAAACTTTTAATCGGTTTATTTCATTAACCTTGTAGCTCTGCATACTTTCTTCTATAAATCAATCGATTAAATCTTCGATTCAATCGATTGAATTCACTAATGGTACTCTGAATAATTTTCTTGAACAAAACAATCAATTTAACCTTCAATTCAATCGGTTTATTTCACTTATAAGTATCTATGATTACAAAATCAGTTGGTTTCACGAAATATCAATTGATTATTTTTCTTCTAGGGCTAGTTGTATGTACTTTGTCTCTAAACAATTTCTGCAGAGTGGATTGAATGCATTTACAACAAGATAAACTTCAACTACTCTCTTAAATATCAAAGATATCCAATAAAAGTTGATTGACTCGATTGGATATCGATGAGAGGGTAATTAAAGTGTACAAGTAGCAATTCTCTCTCTTCTTTATCATCACTGCACGTAAACAATAAATCAGTAAAGACAAAATTTTTGAAGCCGATAAAGATTGTGTATTATCATTCCTATAGTATTATTTTCTTCTTTGAACTTTCTCTTTTCTCGGTTCTTCTCTCGTTCGCTCATCCCAAAGATCAAGTATGCTCAAGCGCACAAAGTCCGGTAGGAAGAAGTCCAGCAGAGGCGAGTCCTCTACGGCAAGGCAAGAACAGAATGTTGGAGGAAGGATTGAAACTTGGTTCAATGGGGACCAAGAGAAAATGGATTTGTTTATCCATGAATTGAGCAGGAAGCAAGTCAACATTCCAAAGATATTAAAGTTCTCCTGGTTTGATGCCGAAGGATTCAGAGGCATTCGAAAACTACCGCAACACCAAAAGCTTCAGACGTTTCGGAGTTGAATGGTAGGATTTACCCCGACTTAATTAAAGTCTTCTTCACTAACTTGTCCTTTGAAGGTTCCACTCTAATAACTCAAGTAAAAGGAGTAGACATTGAGATAACACCTAATGTCCGGAAGGAAGTTGCTCGGAATAAAAGATGTAGGTGTGAAAGTCACCAAAGGGTGTACTTCGGATGTTGAAGAATTTAATAAAGTTCAGGATTTCCGCTCTTGCTTGAAGAATAGGCATGATTCCGTAAGTTCATTCAACACCGGGAAGTTGAAACTGGAAGAAAGGATTCTCGCTTTCATCGTTTCCTGGCAGCTTACACCCAGGGGGAGCAATCATGCGGTGCTAAATGAAGGAGATTTAGTTCTGATGTACTGCATTCATCACAGAATACGTGTGAACTGGGTCTTTGTCATCAAGGATCACATGATCAAAGCCAAGAGACTTAGTGACTTCAGTGTATCCCTATGCTATTCTGATTTCTAAATTTTTAACACATTTTGGTGTCGATGTTGAAGGAGAACTTGTTGAAACCGTCCGATCAACAAATGAAATAAATAACTCTGTGCTTCACAAAATGGGATTCATTAAAGTTGATGGTGAATGGATCTCAAAAGAAGATGCTCGGGAGAAGTGAAGAAAGTGAAGAAGAAGAGCAAGAGGAAGAGATCAACACCGATATTCCCGGAACTTCTGCAAGCACGTCCTTCCGATCCAATGGAAGAAGAAGTAAACCCAATGGAGATGATTCCATACAATCCACCGCCTCGACCGTGGCACGCCTCCGTCTCGCTTCGAAAGAACAATGTTACATCAAATGAGCAAACCGCAAACCGACCAAAGGAGGCATATGGAGATGACTCGCCGCACCGAGGGCTCTAGCAGCATTATTTGGATGAAAATTTCATTGCAAGGTTCCAGCATATTGATAATCAACTAGAAGACATTTACAACAGGATTGTGGAACTGCAATTCAACCAAGGCCCCGGGGACGAATGAAGATTTTCTATGTTTCTGTTATTCTGTTCTCTTTTCTTAGTTTTTAATGTTCTGTTTTATATTTGGGGTATCCATGTGGCCCCATTGGACTGTAACTAAAACATTCTATTTGATGCAGTCAAATAGGGGGAGAAGTATTTTGCTTAAAACTGTCACTACACACACACCACAAAATATATGTCTCTGGTCTGTTATTTTTTGTTTTGCAGGTGCAGTGGTTATTTGTCTCCATCAAATAGGGGGAGATTGAAGCACTTGGTGGATTTGATGAAGACATAGATATAACTTAGGTTGTGGGTGTGTAGATGATTAGGTTTTTAAGTCTAAGCACTTAATCTCTTGATAGGCCATAATATTTTGTGATAAGCACCTTAAAATGTTGCATCTCATTGAAAATCATTTTTCTGCATGAAAAACTTACGTTTAAGTATTAAAAGAATAAACTAAGTTTTTTTTCAATCTGTTGAAAAGGATTTTCAATCTGTTAAAATCACTTAACATAATAAATGGTCATACATAATCAAAAACTCAATTGATTGATTCGCGGAATCAACAAGTTAAAATAACTCAATGAATTTTCAATATCAAGTTTCGCATTTTCAATCTGTTGAAATGATTTAAATCTGTTGAAACAGAAAGACCTTTTTCAGTCTAAGAGTTTTTAGAAAATCAATCTGTTGAAATATTTTTAAATCTGTTGAAACAGAAAGACCTTTTTTCAGTCTAAGAGTTTTTAGAAAATCAATCTGTTGAAATGATTTTCAATCGATTGAAATAGAGAGCTGTCATTTTTCATTAAGTTGTTTCAATCCATTAAAAACTCGAATCAATCGATTGAAATGGAGCCTTAAATGAAATCAATCGATTGAATCGACGTTTTAATCGATTGAAATATATTCTGATCGATCATAGTTTTATTCTGATCGATCATAACTCATTCTGATCGATCATAGTTTTATTCTGATCGATCATAACTCAGTCTGATCGATCATACTTCTGTTCTAATCGATCAGAGTCTCTTCTAAACCTGTTTTACTGCTAACCAACTTATCTTTTGACTCTCTGAAACAGTTTTTGACAGATGAAATGTTCTGATTTTTTGATTTACTCTATATATACAGAATTGATCTATCTTTTGAAATACACAATACAACACACTACTTGAGAAAATTTGTGAAATCAATCTGTGAAACTTTCATACGTGACTTTCTCTGCATTCAAGAATCTTTTCATATCATAAGGTGCTGTGATCAAAATTGTGGTCAATCAAAGAGAGAAAGTGCTATTAGAATTGGTTCTGGACAACTAGAAACTTCAAGTCCAGGTTTTTTCTTTTCATATTCTTTTGTAAAAGTTTGATTGAGCAGGTTGGATTGTAATCTGCACTTGGTACAGTAACTGGATTTGGTTACTGGGTGGTTTTCAAGATTCTGTCTTGTGGGTTTTGCAAGATAGTTCTTGGGGTAGATTGGTGAGTATCTACTGGTTGTATTTTTCACTTGGTATTAGTGGAACTTGACTGGTTTGTCAAGAACTGGATGTAGCTCTGGATTAGAGTGAACCAGTATAAATTTGTGTGTTAATATTCTTCTTTCATCTCTTTTATTTTCTGTCTCTAATTGTGCTGTGTTTAAATCGAGTTACCTTTGCAAAGATTGAATAAAGATAACTCATTCTTCCAAAAGAAAGTAAGTTTTGCGAAAAAGTTTTAAAGTTCAATTCACCCCCCCTCTTGAACTCAACCATTAATTCTTTCATTTTAGAGTTTAGAAATAGATTCCTTGGATTCTAAAACCTAGAGTTATCCATAAAAATCACTTAAATTGGATTTTTCTAGAGGAAGATGATGAAAAATGTGTTGAGAGGTGTTGCTGGAAAAATCTATACGTAAATAGAATCTTTGGGAAATTATATAAAAATATCTACTTGGTTTTTAATTCTGAAATTTTCGTTACATATTCCTTCATATGTCTAGTTCATGTGTGATTTATTTCAAAATTTTTTAACAAGTATTTTTTCCATGAAAAATCTTGGAAGTGATTAGGTTTTGGGTTGGGCGAAACAGAGTTACTATGTTCGCTCAGAAACTTCAAAAAATCATATAAAATTGAGATTGAAGTGTTTTGAGATGAAATTTTTATCGTAGTTGTGACTATATATATATGTGTTAAGTACATTTAATTTCGTAATTTTATGACCACTATTTTATTTTATAAAAATATATCTTTGAGTACTGCCCTGGTGGTGGAATCTTCAAAACGATGTTATTCCTGTTTTCATTTCATGTTGCTCTGTTGCTGTTTTATTTTATTGTTGCTGATGTCTATATTATGTTGGTTCAGAATTTGTGGGAGTTATATGTTAAAATCCTTAAATTTAAGGAAAAAAAATACTTGAATTGTGATATGATGTAATTACATGATGAGTCTAGGTATGTTTGATATGCGATGAGATGTTGTATGCATATGTGTGTATATAGGTGAGGGAACAATATGAGTTCTTTGATAGCCGTAAATACAGAATGATTTCTTTACCTAGAGGACTTTGTCGAGTCATGGTAAAGGGGTTTTGTTCCTCAGTAAGTCTTTAGCATGAGCTTAGCAAGAGTGTTCCATCCAAGACTTTGTTGAGAGGGTGAAATTGTTGCTTGTGAGTCTATGGAAATCAGGGGAAATGACTTTTCCAAGAGGCGTTGGTGCGCAGGAAATGTATGGGGGTTGGCTATGAGAGAATTTTATACCTTTTGTTTTTACTTGATGGTAATATGATAGGGACTTTTCCAAGAGGCATTGGTAGCAGGAAAAGTATGGGGGTTGGCTATGAGAGAATTTTATAATGTCTATTTTTACTTTGTGGTAATATGATAAAGTGTTATTGTTGTAGTGTTGAAAATATGTAATTTTGGATATTATGAATGAGTTTTATTACATTATGATAATGTTAAGTGAATTATATGATGACATGCATGATATGTGATGGGATACATGTTTTGCTCACCCTTGCATGTTTATGGTGTTGGTTTCCACCTGCTATGATCGTATGACTTATGTTATGCGAGAGTAGATGTTGATGCAGATACTGTTAGAGAAGCTTAGCGGTGAGGAGCTCACGAGGGGAAGATTTTTGGGAGTTTCTTTTAGATATTTGAAAATGTCCTTTTGAATATAACGTAATAGTGTAGTGATTTTGAGTTTGTACTGGAAAGATTTGATATTGAGTCTCATTTTGATGGTTCAAGTTAGTTGTTTGGATGAACAAAATTTTATTTTGACGAATAAAAATGTTTAGGATAAATCTTTTATCAAGTGTTATTTGAGATAAAATAGTTGTGGAAAAAAAAATTTACACGTGGCATCTCGAAAGGGGTGTTACATTGACCAACACTAAAACAAACATGCACCAGAACAGTTACTGGGATAGGGACAAAATAAAGCACCAAGACAGGTACTAATGTGCACCAAGACAATCTACAATGTGCACCAAGACAAACACCACCATGAACCAAGACAAAAATGAACGTGGACAAAGGCAAGCACCATCATGCACTGGGCCAGGCACTAAGACAAGCACCAACGTGTACCAAGACAAGCACCAATGTGCACAAGAACAAGCACCAGTGTGCATAAAGACAAGAGCCAACATGACCAAGACTAGAAGAAATGTGCACAAAGTCAAGGACCAAAACAAGCACCAGTGTGCACTAAGACAATCTGCAGCGTGCACCAAGACAAACACCACCGTGCACCAAGACAAAATACGAACTTGAACTAAGGCAAGCAACATCATGCACCGTGCCAGACACTAAGACAAGCACCAATGTGCACCAAGACAAGCACTGTCGTGCCTAGGAATAGGCACCAAGAAAAGCAGCAACATGCATCAATACAAGCACCAACATTCACCGAGGGATCAATTAAGCACCAAGATAGGCACCAAGATAAGCACAAAGAGAAGCACGAATAGGCACCTAGACAAGCACCAACATGCACAAGAACAAGCACCAACGTGCATGAAGACAAGAGCCAACATGCATGAAGATAAGAGCCAATGTGACCAAGACTAGAACAAGCGTGCCCCAAGACAGGCACCATGATAGGTACAAAGCCAAGCCCCAAGACATGGACAAAGAAAAGCACCAATGTGCACCAAGACAATCTATAACGTGCATTGATAACAACATTTTGGTCGCACAAAATATTGATAAAAAATAATAAACAAGTTGCTAAACTAATGTAGTATAGCTAACCCATGTCAAATCTCACAACGACACAATTATAGGAACATACTCATTATCGCATATCATTCTCTTTAAAACAGTAAATAATAGTAACTAGGGTGAGTGAAAAAGAAATAAATTGATGCAGAATAATAAATATTAAAATCAAATAGTTATAGAATATTAACGATAATTAAAATTAAACAGAAATAAAATTTAAATAACTGAAATTTATAAAATTAAAATAAAGTGCTTTTAATTAAAAGTGCAGAAATAAAAAATTGCTTTAAAAGAAAATAGTGCAGTAATTAAAATTAAATTGATGTAGAATTTAAATAACTAAAATTTATAAAATTAAAATAAAGTGTTTTTAATTATAAGTACAAGAATCAAGAAATGCTTTGAATTAAAATAGTGTAGTAATTAAATTTGAAATTTCTGAAAGCGATAACTCTAAAACTAAATTGCGAATTGGAATTGGAAACAAGACGAATTGAAGATGAAAATTATGCAATACTGGAATAAAAATTCTAAAAAATTAAATAGCAGAAATTAAAATGAGGATTGAATAATAAAATAACTGGAACAAGATAAATTGGAAAATTCAATAGAAATTGCAAATTAAATAAAATACAACAAACCATAAGTGCAGTAGCAGTAGATGAACTCGCCTAACAAAAAAACTAAACTATGAACTGAGAGTAGGAAAAGAAAATGGGGACGAGACAAAACAACAATTCTCACCCCAGGCTAGGAGATTGTTATTGTGGGTTGTCATAAGACCTCTATTTATAGAGGTTTGAACAAGAGAAATTAAGCCTAAAATTAATTACAATAAAATCAAATATTGTGGGTTGTCATAAGATCTGATTGCTGTGAAGAGAAATTTTTGGGACTGATTTGGAGAAAATAGTTTGCTTCTTTCCTATTTTGAGTGATCCAGCACTGATTTGCATTTAATTCTTGATTCCTGCTGACCTTTAATTCAGCTAAATTGGATTCCCGAACCAGTTAATTTGTTTTGATTCAAAATTCCATTTGTAACATTGTGTAAGTGGGCTGTGCAAGCAAACTTGGGTTTTCAAGAAGAGTGAAGCTTGACGGTATCAATTTGGACATTTCTTTATATCAATTTGGCCCATCTCAAATTACCTCTCCTACAAAAGAAGAAAAATAAATATGCAATGTGGATGCATGCATGTATATTATTTATTATGATAAACTACGAACAATGCAACAAATTAAGAAAAAATGAATTATGCTATGCTTTTAATGAAAACATGTTAAATGCATGGTTTATGAATAAAATAACTAGCTTAGAAAATGCTCTTAGATCAAGAAATAAAGAGAAAAATGGCATACATCAAATACTCCCTGCTTTTGCTCTTTTGCACTTCCAAGCAAAAGATAAAAGAAAGAAAAGAATGCATGCAATGCAAAGATGGGTAATGTTGCAAACATTATTGACATCCTGAAAACTACAATAGTCAAGGAAAACTTCATCAAACAAAAGTGAGACAATAAAAAAGATCAAGATCATAACTCACAAAGTATTATCATGGCCAAGTACTCTTTAAGGATTTCAGGACTCATTTCAAGGGAACATTCTCTCGTGGTAAAGTGTTTACTCTAATCTCTGAAGTGTTTATACTGAAAATTTCACTCATCATCACATTTTACCATAGGCTTGAAAGATCTCTAAATTTTCACCATTAGAACACATACCTTCGTAGATCAATAGGACTTTTACTTGGCTTGTAATGGGGCTAGGGTTCAGGGTAGGTTATTTTAGGAAAGTAGGCTAAGACTTTAGGAAAATAAAAAACATGGATCTATGTAACATGAAACTTTGTTCCAATCGCATCTGTTGCTGTCGTTCGTTCTGACGTCTCAGGACGTTACAAACGTTTATGTGAGCGGTTGCGATAAGATGGTTTAGACTCGTGTTTTGTAAAAAATAATGATCATCGCTTTCAAGATGCTCATCAAATGAACTAATCTTTAAAAAAGCAAGGCTTTCGTAAAAAAGGTTCTATGGAGTCGCCACCAATATTTTCACCATAAACATTAGAAAAGGGAAAAACAAACGTTGATTTTAAGAAAAACTAAACTTGGCCATTATAACCAAAGTCGAGTAAGGGAGTTAGTTACGTGTGAGGAAGGTATTAGCACCCCCACGACGCCTCTTGTGGGTTCCCTATGACGGATTAATTCATAAAATAAAGATTATAAGAGATTACACTATTACCCTATTTTATTACCCGATATTAAGATGATTATCTACATTATCCTATTTCTATTGCACATAGGAAAGCAATAAATAAAGCAATAAAAGAGAAGAGTAGTGAAAAGAACCTTCGAAGCAAGCTTTTATAGAAATCTTCAACTCTGAGGATGTTTTTTGGCTATCCTCTCGCACTACAGGGACTCTCCTTTCCCGAATACAAGAAAAGTTTTAAACTATCGAATGTCGGATATCTCAGAAAGAGATTTCCTTAACTGATTGTTACCTTATAGGTAATCGAAAAGATCATTTAAGTACTAGAAGTGTATAGAAGAGTAGAGAGAAGTGAATATGTGTGTAAAAGCTGCAAATGAGGCCCTTATTTATAGTTGGGCGCTGTCAGGACATCGGGATGACCGTCCCAAGCCCTATCAGGTGGGATGGTCGTCTGGGTATTTGGGACGGTCGTCCCAAGTGTAAAAATGGGTTGGGACGGTCGTCTGGGAAGTGGGACGGCCGTCCCAAGTGTAAAAATGGGTTGGGAGGGCTGTTTGAGAATTGGGACGACTGTCTAAGAATTGGGACAGCCTTCCCAAATGTTTTCCCAAATTCTAGTTTTTATTTCTTCAAAAAACTCTCCTTTCTTTAAACAGAAGCTGGTTGATGGTGCTAGGGGCCCAATGAAGCTTTACCCATCTTCAGAATGGAAGTCTTCTGATCTTTATTGTGAAGCTGGGCAAGATTTGGGGTCTACAGCTGCCTCCCCTTCACCTGGCTAACTGGTTGTTGGCTCAATATGCCTATGAGACTTGTTGGCAGGTGAAGGAGTTAACCCTTGTAGACCCCAAATCTTGCCCGGCCTAACAATAAAGACCAGAAGACCTCCTTTTCGAAGATGGACGAAGCCTAAGAAGCCATTAGGAGAGACTATTAGGCCCCATACTAGGATAGGAGGGTTTTTTTGGTCCAAAAATAAGGATTTTTGCCTTTTAAGGTCGAGACCGCCGTCTCGAATTCGAGATCGACGTCTCGCCTTGCGCGGATGGCGAGACCGCCATCTCGTTTGACGAGACCACCGTCTCACCACTCACGAATGGCAAGACAGCCGTCTCGTTTGTCGAGACCGCCGTCTCGACGTTCCAGCAAGCCGAGACCGGCGTCTCGACTGGCGAGATCGTCGTCTCGACCTTGTTAGACGAGACGGCCCGTCTCGACCTGACAGGCGTGAATCCCTATAAATAGGGCCCCTATTCCCCTCATTTCCAACAAGTTCTTCCTCATTCTCTCTAGAAATCACTTAAACTTCTCTCTCTAGAACCCCTCCGAAGCATTTCCGGAGTTTCTGAGCATTTCTAAGAGTTTTTTTTTAGCGTTTCGAGAGGTTTCCGACGCTGTAGAATGAAGGGCTGCCACAAAGCACCCTATTTTTAGAAGGAATTAATAAGAAAAGCTTGCTTTGGAGGTTCATACTCTCTCTCTCTACTTTTATAGCTTTATTTTTATGCAATAAACATTAGGGCCATGTAGTCATAATTTAAATTCCGCAAAATAAAAGGGTAAAAGTGTATTTTCTGATTTATTTATTCAAAGTAGCTAGCCTATCATAGGGAACCCGAAAGGGGCGTCGTAAAGGAACTAATACTTCCTTTACGCGTAACTAACTCCCTTACCTAACTCTGGTTCTAATGACCAAAGTTGGTTTTCCAAAAACCAACGCCTTTTTAACTCCTTTTCTGATGTTTCCGGTAAAAACATCGGTGGCGACTCCACAGAACCCTCCAAAACTAGCTCTTGGATTAGCCTGGTTATCGGACAATCCAAGAGCGCCCTTTCGAAAACCTCGCCTCTAGGTTCAACCCGGTTATCGGACAACCTAAAGGTGTTGTACCACACCAAAACGCGAAAAATGGAAAGTCGAAAAACCATCGCGTCGCTCCGACCGCCCTCATTTTTTACGGTGGCGACAGATGGCGACTTCACTGGGAAAGCCTAGAGAGTTGATCCCATTTAGTGAGGGTCAGCTTAAAAATAAATAAATCAAGAAAATACCACTTTTACCCTACCTTTGTATTATAACATGTTTTATTGTTTGGCTTTAATAACTGTTGTTTGTTTATATTTATGCAATTGTTTGAAATACCAACTATACACAAACCTTTGCACGCAACAGTTCCCCCTATACCCGGGGGCAAGTGAGAAATCCATAGGGAGTGGGTGGCAGGTATGGTTCGCTATAGTGATGGCCTTGTGCCCACCGGTGTGATCGGAAACCACCACTCAAGGTGATAACCTTCCTCTTTTGGCACAAAGGCTGACTATGGCCTTAGTGCTAAGCATGGTCGGAAGGCTGGAGAGTGGGGACCCTATAATGGGGGCACCTTGGGGGCCTTAGCCTGGTGAGAACAGTTAGATCCTACCTTTGCCAATGCACTTTTCTGCAGGAAAACCCTACCTCGTAATTAAAACGACTTCTCGCCCGTTCGAGGATGTTCGAATTGTGTGTGCATATGTTTGTTGCATTTGTCTGTTGCATAGCATAACCAAACAATAGAATAAATCATAAAAAAATATATTTTCTGCAATAAACACCCTTATCTCGGACAGTCTGCCTTTTAGCTAGCCTGGTTTCAGGTTCTTTATAAGCTAAGTAGCCACGCAGTCCGACAGAAGAGATAAGGGACGTTAATTATTCTTTCGCATAAAGCCATATTTTTATCTCGGATAGTCTGCCTTTTAGCTAGCCTGGTTTCAGGTTCTTTGTAAGCTAAGTAGCCACACAGTCCTGACAGAAGAGATAAAAGGCTATAAAATGAAATAGAAATAAAATCAGATAAAAATTAAATTTTAAAACAATAAATGGGACCTAGTTCAAAAGCATTACCCCCATATAAGTAGTTTATTTCTTCAATAAAAAAAATGCATCATACAAAACATGATAAATAAACACTTACATTCATTCAAATAAGCATCATTTTCATGAAACATGCATTTTGGTTTTAGAAAATGGAGGGGACTAGTAGACAATTGAAGAAGGTGGATATTCCCCGATACCATACTGAGAAATTGGAACGGCTAAGCACGGTAATGCCACCAGAGGTCCGCTCCGACTTTGAGAAATCCTATGGACGGATTCTCGACCTACTGAAGATTTGTGTCGACCAAGTTTTCGTCAGGGTATTAGTTCATTTCTGGAACTCTAGTATGCGCTGCTTCGAGTTTCCACAGTTTGATATGGTGCCCACCTTAGAGGAGTACGAAATCATGCTAAAATGGCCCAAATCAGCCGGGGTCTATATCCGCCATGGGGCATATACTCCTGCAGCACAAGTCGCTGCCACCATTCAACTGCCATTCTGGCAAGCTACCCTGATAGGAAAAGGGAATGTCCAGGGTTGGAAGGTCTCAATGTTAGAAGACCACTTGTTCGACTTGGCTGAAAGGACAGAATGGGTCGCTTTCAACAAAACCCTGGCCCTAATAATATTTGGAACGATCTTGTTTCCCTTCCACCTCGACACAGTGGATCAAGCCGTCATGGACGCCTTCTTCTCCTGGGACGTGAACTCGAAGAGTCCCTTGCCTGCAATTCTTGTCGACACCTTGCTCTCGGTGGATTTCTGCCATCAGAAGCAAGGAAAAACACTTTGTTGCTGCTCTTCACTACTTTTCGTATGGGGCATTACACACTTTTACGCCTCTAGTCACATGGGGATGTTCCCCGATCCTTTGAGAAGCTTCTCCAAAATCCCTCTCCAAAGACGCTTAACTTCATAGTGGGGGGACGAGTTGGAACGACTGGATGCCAACAGTATATCCTGGGTCTGCCCATGGTTCTGACCCGGTCCAGTCCTCATCAGATGTGGAGACTATCCGAACGTACCCTTGATAGGACTCAGGGGTTGCATAGCCTACTCACCTAGAGTAGCTATGAGGCAACTCATGAGAACCCAAACTATCATTTCTCGAGGAGAACTCGGAGGACTGTGTTTCTTTGGAGACCCATGCGCAATCACCAACTCACCAGCCGTAAGAAAAGCATGGGAGAGACCAGTCTATATGGGAGATAGAGAGCTAGGAAAAGCTCGAGTGACTACCTCCAGTGACTATGAAGCATGGAGAAGAAGAAGAGGGGTGTCTCGACCATCCACCTCACTCATTACGAGCACCAATAGTGAAGAGTTGCAGGCTCAAGTCGACGCCTTGACCCAGAGGATAGAAATCATGGGAGCCCAGATGAGGGCCCTTGAAGAGAGAGAGCAAGAATCTATCCTCACCATTGATGGTCTACAAAGGCAATGCAAGAAAAAGGATCATGAAATAGAGCGCCTCAAGGACCAGTGTGCTGACTCTAATGAGCAAGCTATCCGAGCATCCAAAGCCGCCGAACCGGCTCGGATAGCCAACTACAAGAAATAACGGCCAAGTCAGCACGCCTTGAGGCCGAATCAGCGAGAGCAGGCCCGGATGATCAAGGAGTTGCTGCAAGAACTTACCAAGACTCGGTCAGAGATACGCCAAGAGCGGGAAGCCAATCGGAGACTCAACAAAAGTCTCGCTGAGCTACGCTGCAAAGAAAGAGACGGGCTAGCTCAGTATGGCCAAGTACTTCAAGAAAAAGACCGAGCCCTTGCAAAACTCGATGACCTGCAAGCCTTGGTCATCCATCAAGAGGCGAAGATCAAAGAGGCTCGAAGTACGGTGAAGACATGAGCCGGGCAGTCCGAAGCAAAGCGAAGCACTCTCTCGTCACGTCCGGAAGCCGAAAGAGAATTGCATAGAGATCAAGACCCGCCTGTGGGTTTCTTTAGGCTTTTCCGTTTTTGCCAAAAGTTGCTTCGTAGTATGGAGTAGGGGAATGTACACCTTCTAAATGAATGAATGCAAATTTTCTTTTATTCAACAATTGTCTACTTGCATGCATACCATTCATCTGCATATTTAATTTCCCCTCCTTCCCGCTTAATAAATAAGATAATAAAAAGGAAGGATTAAACTGACACGTCTTCCAAATCAGAAGAATGGAGAGAAAGCCGCTCCTAATCAAGCTCTCATCAAGGGTCGGCTCATCACAAGAGGAAAATAAGCCTCGACTGTTGATCCTCAGGAATAAGGAAGAAGGGGCAAGGATACCAGTACGACTTTTTATGCCATGTCCTTTCCCCTACGAATTAAATAAAGATGTACCGTGGAGATATGGGGAATCTTCACCAATAAAAGAGGATATCACGAATATAGCTGGTATTGGGGGCATGACAAGAAGTGGAAGAATATATTCCCCCAAGGACTCACAAGGAGGGGTCCCCAAAAATAAAGGAAAAAATAAAAAGGCCGAAGAGGAAAAAGAAAATAAAGAATCCAAGGAGGAGATTGAGGAATTACTCCAGTTTATAAGGCAAAGCGAGTATTCCATTATAGACCAGCTCAACCACACACCTGCGAAGATAACGCTGTTATCTCTAATAATGAGCTCGGAACCGCACAGAAACGCCCTGCTGAAGGTCTTGAGTGAGGCACACGTACCTCACACTATATCCCAAGAAAAAGTTGAGAGGATCGTCGGTCACATCACGGCAAGCGATCACCTCACCTTCACAAAGGAAGAACTCCCCCTCGAGGGGTCAAACCATAACAAGCCCTTGCACATTTCGATCAAGTGCAAGGAGTACCTCATCGCCAAAGTTCTTGTGGATAACGGGTCATCCTTGAACGTAATGCCCAAGTGCACACTAGACAAGTTGACTATCCAAGGAACCCGTCGGTGCCCAAGCAACACCATCGTTCGAGCCTTCGACGGATCAAAACGAGAAGTAGTGGGAGAAATTAATTTGCCAATCCAAATTGGACCCACTATCTTCAAAGTCGATTCCATGTAATGGACATTACTCCAGCATACAGTTGTCTCCTCGGCAGACCTTGGATTCATGACGCTAAGGCAGTACCCTCGACGCTCCACCAGAAAGTCAAGTTCATAGTGGATGACAAACTGGTCACGGTCCAAGCAGAAGATGATATCCTGATCAGTGGACCGTCCACCCAACCTTATGTGGATGCGGCTAAAGAGGCCCTTGAAACATCTTTTCAAGCGCTAGAAATTGCCAGCATAGAAAGGCTTCCCAAAAACACAAAAGTAGCCCACATGATGATGAAGCATGGCTACCATCCTGGCCAAGGATTGGGGGCAGATTCCCAAGGTATGAGGGAACCCCCAGAATTCCAAGATAATCCTTTCAAACATGGCCTAGGATATGACCCTACTAAGGGCCAAGCAGAAAGGGGGAAAGGGAAGTCTCCCCTCCGCACACTCAAGCAAATTTTCCGGAGTGGAGGGGTGCAAGCGTCAAGAGCTACCCTAGTCATTAGGAAATCTTTTTCTTCATTTAAGGGATGTAAACCCCATGATTGTTAGAGATTATCCCCCGGGGCTAGCCCGACCCCCGGGCATTTTAGGGCACATATTCCCTTATTAATTAATAAAGAATACTTCTTACAATCTGCTTCTTTTCTCGCTATTTTCTGACTAGACCTCACAATAACCCTGTCTAAGTAAACAAAAAAGGAGAAACAAAAAAGGCGCATCTAAATTAACCCAAAATTTGCCATTACAGTTAAGCTAGTTGATTAGAAGCACCAAATAAGACTTCACCTCGCCATAAAAGAAAGTCATGCTTCGCCAATATTGTGAACAATAAAATAAATACAAAAAAAGAAGAAGGAAAAATAGAAGCCAAAGGCCAAGAAATACCCGGTAGGAAACCCACTAAGGGGGCTGTGCAAAAGATAGGGTCAACCCGGTAGGATACCCGAACAAAAATAAAAGGGTAGCCTAGGAAAAAGTTAGGGTTACAAGATAAGGTCCGCTAGGATTCCTCAAAAATCCAAAAAGAGAGAACCTAGGCAAAAGTTAGGACCAAAGCACAATATCCTAGTTCAAAAACCCAAAGGGCGATCTAGGGGAGTCAATTAGCCATAAGAAAAGCAAAGGAAGTAAGGCTAAGGTGCAAATACAAAAAAAGGGAAAAATGTTTGCTTAGACAGAAAGCTTAAACACCCAAACCTAACCCTAGCTAACCATTCTTACAAAAACTCTTTCAAAATAAAATCAACATTCTAAAACACAAGCCATTGAATTTATCTCCTTGCTTCTCTTCTCTTGACCCTCACAACAATATTCTAATAATTAATTTGGGAATATGGAGACGTATAGTCAACAAGAGGATTGAAATCCCTAGAGTGGAGAAAGAGGGACACTACATGGCAAGGAGTGCTCCACAAAGATAAAAAAAGGAAAAACAAGCTATCATTCGGTCATAAGAAATATGGCAACGTACAGCCAAACACAAGAGCACAGATCAGAGGGCATTCGACGCTACAAGACACGTCAGTAAAATCCTTCTGAAAAAATCAATTGAAATAGGCATTATAGGACATCAAACATGAAAACATTGCATGCATAAAATGTTTTTGAACCAGGTCCTATTTGCTTTATACTAAAAAAAAAAAAAAACCTTCCGAAATTTGAGACGGCCGTCCGAAAATCCCAGACCGTCGTCTCGGTCTCCCAGCAAGACGAGATCGTCGTCTCGACTTAGTTGAAAACGAGACCGCCGTCCCGCTTGGCGAGACCGCCGTCTCGTTTAAGGCCATAGTCGAGACAGCCGTCTCGACTTCCCAAACGGCCGTCCCGAAATCGATTTTTTCCCTATAAATAGGGGAGCCGTGTGGAGGGTTCCTCACAACTCCTCTGCACCCCAGAACCTCCAACTCTCATATCTCTCACTTCAGAGCACTTTCTGGCCAAAATGTTCGGTAGTAGTCAATCCAGGAAGAGAAGAGGCACTGCCAGCGCTAGCAGTTCCTCGGCGCCAGCTCCCCAGGATCCTACACAGCTCTCGCCACAACATCAAGCCCGCCTCGAGCACATCCGGGGCTATACGTGGCACCCCATGCTCAGACTTGACTTCGGCATCCTCGCCGAGTTTGGGTGGGAGGATGATGTCCGGGCCCACATAGACAGCATTGGGTGGGGTTTCCTGCTGCAACCTCCACCTACCCACGTGTACCCTGAAGCGGTACTGGAGTTCCTGGCCTCTGTCTCCTACGCCGAGGCTCCCTCCATGGTCCCAGGCTTGCCACCAACCAAGATGGTGAACTACTTCATGGGTGGGACATACCGGACTACCACCCTTGACGAATTCAATGTGAGCATTGGGTTCGTCCAGCCCGAGGATGTGCTAGCTCGGGAGTATCAGGAGGCCATCTGCAGCCGCCCCACCAACCTCACCGCCGGCGAAATGTGGGAGGAACTCACCAGGTCGCCCACGCTGCCCACGCTGCCCACGCTGATGAAGGGGTCGGCACTCCCCCCAGCCCTCTGCATTTTCCACAAGCTGCTGGCTGGGACTGTCCACAGGAGGAAGGAGAGCCAGGGCAAGGTAACCCTCCCAGACCTCTTCGTGCTTTACTGCATGAGCCAGGGACGACGCTGTAACCCTGGCTACTTCTTCCTGAGGTCCCTTAAGGACTTCAGGACCAGGCCAGCGGGAGCTATCCTCATGGCTCCTCTTATCACTCCCCTGGCAGAGAAATGGGGGTGCGCTGGCCGGGAAGAGTTGGCCTCCAGCCTTCGACCCGAAACCATCAGCGGGTCGATCCTGGTCAGCATGGGGATGCTGATACGCCACGGGACCCAGTTGGCCCTTCATCCCTCGCTGGATTTTGTGTTGGACCTCCAGGACATCGTGGCGATGCACGATCTCCCAACGCCTCCTGACTTCCAGCAGCCACATCAGCACCAACAACCCCCCCAGTACACATACGACTTTGCTGGCGTAAACCGCAACATCCACGATCTGCGCCAACAATTCGACCAAATATCTGTGCGGCAAGACGCCTTCGACACCCGACTGGAGACGATGTACCAATATCAGCAGGGAATGCGGCAAGACTGGACAACATTCCAGCAAAGATACAACGACGAAGCCCAGGAGCAAGTAGAATTCCGGGAACATATGTACCAGCAATTCCCCTATCATGGATCGTCTCCAGAGGATAGTCCTTAAGGATAGTGCTTGAAATGGCTGTAATAAATCTTTCCCATATGAATAAAATTTTTATTCCATGCATTCATTGCCAACCTTTTTTTCAAAAGTCAGCGTAACCAAAAGAGTCTAAAAGTAAAAAGATGTACGCTCAAGATAAAAGCCCAAAATCCTAAGTCGCGAGAAAAAAAGAGATAAAACCGCGAGAAAAAGGCGGGATTGAAAACAAAGTCAACCACCTTAAACCAAAACTTCAACGACCAACCAAAAAGTCGAACACAAACAAAACCCACCCGACCAACCAACAAGAGTCAGGTGATCATCATCAAAACTCAACAAACAAAGAATCCCCGGCAACCAACAAAGCCGGATGAACACCAACAGAATCCCCGGCGCAGACCGGATGACCAAAACAGAAACAAAGAGAAGACATCTCAACACCGGCACATGAGTTAGAGCAGTAAGCCGCCACCACAGCCAAAGGATCAGCTACCGCAAGAAGGAGTATCAGGAGGCACAAACACTAGATGGGGGTGTATACTCATCAAGCCTTACAAAAGGGGGCTTACCGGACGAGGGTTCATACTCGTCAAACACCAGATGGGGGTGTATACTCATCAGGCCTTACAAAAGGGGGCTTACCGGACGAGGGTTCATACTCGTCAAACACCAGATGGGGGTGTGTACTCATCAAGCCTTATAGAAGAGGGCTTACCAGGCGGGGGTTCATACTCGTCAAAACCAGATAAGGGTTCGTACTTATCAGTCAAAGGGGTCAGCTACTGTCAGAAGGAGCACCCTAGAGGCACACAACACACCTTTCCCCAAAAGATCAACCGCTGCAAAGACGGGACATCTGAAGGGCAACCGGGCAAGAGGGTCAACTCCTTTACCCTCCAGTCGATCTCCCTGGCACAGCAGGCCAGCAGTCGACTAGTCGAGTAAAGGGGGGGTAGCTGTAGACCCCAAATCTTGCACGACCTAACAATAAAGACCAGAAGATCTCCTTTTCGAAGATGGACGAAGCCTAAGAAGCCATTAGGAGAGACTATTAGGCCCCATACTAGGATAGGAGGGTTTTTTTGGTCCAAAAATAAGGATTTTTGCCTTTTAAGGTCGAGACCGTCGTCTCGGATTCGAGACTGCCATCTCGCCTTGCGCGTATGGCGAGATCGCCGTCTCGTTTGACGAGACCATTGTCTCGCTACTCGCGAATGGCGAGACCACCGTCTCGTTTGTCGAGACCGCCGTCTCGATGTTCCCGCAAGCCGAGACCATCGTCTCGACTGGCGAGACCGTCGTCTCGACTGGCGAGACCACCGTCTCGACCTTGTCAGACCAGACGGCCCGTCTCGACCTAACAGACGCGAATCCCTATAAATAGGGCCCCTATTCCCCTCATTTCCAACAAGTTCTTCCTCCTTCTCTCTAGAAATCACTTAAACTTCTCTCTCTAGAACCCCTCTGAAGCATTTCCGGAGTTTCTGAGCATTTCTAAGATGTTTTTTGAGCGTTTCGAGAGGTTTCCAACGCTGTAGAGTGAAGGGCTGCCTCAAAGCACCCTATTTTTAGAAGGAATTAATAAGAAAAGCTTGCTTCAGAGGTTCATACTCTCTCTCTCTCTACTTTTATAGCTTTATTTTTATGCAATAAACATTAGGGCCATGTAGTCATAATTTAAATTCCGCAAAATAAAAGGGTAAAAGCGTATTTTCCGATTTATTTATTCAAAGTAGCTAGTCTATCATAGGGAACCCGAAAGGGGCGTAGTAAAGGAACTAATACTTCCTTTACGCGTAACTAACTCCCATACCCAACTCTGGTTCTAATGACCAAAGTTGGTTTTCCGAAAACCAATGCCTTTTTAACTCCTTTTCCGATGTTTCTGGTAAAAACATCGGTGGCGACTCCACAGAACCCTCTAAAACTAGCTCTTGGATTAGCCCGGTTATCGGACAATCCAAGAGCGCCCTTTCGAAAACCTCGCCTCTAGGTTCAGCCCCGTTATCGGACAACCTAAAGGCGTTGTACCACACCAAAACGCGAAAAATGGAAAGTCGAAAAACCATCGCGTCGCTCTGACCGCCCGCGTTTTTGATGGCGACGACAACCCTCTTGCCCGATCATCCTTCGGATGCTCCTTTACTGTAGTCGATGATCCTCTAGATGATGAATAGTTTGATAGGTATGAACCCCTATCTGGTTTGATGAGTACCAACCACCATTTGGTCCGAACTTCCTTTTGTAAGGATCTTGTGAGTACAAACCCCCACCAGGTCCGAACCCCCTTTTGTAAGGCTCTTGTGAGTACCAACCCCCACTAGGTCCGAGTGCCCTTTTGTAAGACTCTTGTGAGTACCAACCCCCACCAGGTCCTAGTCCCCTTTTATAAGACTCTTGTGAGTACGAACCCCCACCAAGTTGTAAGCCAACGAGCCCCCTTTTGTAAGACTCTGCCAGTTTGAGGAATCCCCTTTTGTAAGACCCTCATGGTTGATAATGAAAGTGATGGAGATCTTATTGAAATACTCTGGCAAAGATCTTATTGATTTGATGAAGTCAAAGATAAAGTCAAAGTCAACTTTGTAGCGGTCAACAATCACTTAGATAAAAGAATAGAGGGATTAGTGTGTCCGCAGCTATGCTTAGGTATAATCATTTTTATCTTTTCTGCTGCATGAGGTTTCTTCACTTAAAAGATTTTGCAAAATGCCTCTAAAAATGTTTAAGCAGTTAAAAACAAAGTATTTTAACAAAAGCTTTCTTAAACAAGTTTTTAACTGATATAATTTCGAAATAACCGGTTGTTTTCATTAAAGAAAGTTTTGAAAACTTTTTGTCAGTGTTTTAACTGATAAAGCTTCGAAATAACTGATTAAAATCACTTAAAATGTTAAGAGAAGCGTTTTTGCAGTATTTTAATCGATACAACTTGGTTCTAATCGATTAAATCCACTTAGTGTTCATGATGATCGATCAGAATGCAATTATGACCGATCAGAATCAGATATGATCGATCAGAATTGAGTTATGACCGATCAGAGCTTTTTCAATCGATTAAAACAACTTAGAAAATTTCTACACAGCGTTTTAATCGATTAAAACTTATTTTAATCAGTTAAAATCACTTGGAAAATTTTACAAGAAATTTTTGCAGTATTTTAATCGATTGAATCACGAAACAATCGATTAAAACAAATTAGAAGATTTTTTTGTAAAGAGTTTTAATTGATATAAACATTGTCGTATCAGTTAAAACAAATATGTTAATGAATCAAGAACGTTTTAATGGATTAAAATAAGTTTTAACAGATTAAAACTACACTTTTAACAGATTAAAAGATTATTTTAACAGATTGATTAAACCAACAGTTTTGAAAATCTTCTATAAAAACAGATTGGCTTGAACTTTTTAAATATCATCGAATATCAATCTTTTACATATCCTTTAGCAATCAAGCAAGCAAACTTTAATATTCTTTCAAGAAAGATTCGCGCTAGTTTTTGTGAAGTTCTTTGAAATTCTTTCTTGAGGCAAATTGCTTTCTTTTGGAGAAGAAGCACTTACTGCAGAATTGCATAAAACTGGTTTGAGCATTCTAGTTTCTTCTTTTCAATTCTTTACATTCTTTTTGTATTGTTTGGTGCCTAGAATTGTGGGCACTGGTTTCTCTGCAGCTGGAATTTGGTTGTAGAGGTTGTCAAGAACTGGAATTTGGTTCTTGGTGGAAGGTTAGGTGCAGGAGCTGGAATTGTGGTTCTTGTGGTAGATTAAGTGTACGATTGTAATCTGTAAAACATTTGATCTAGTGGAACCCAGCTGGAATTTGGCTGGAGACTGGACGTAGCCCTGGTATTGGGTGAACCAATATAAACACCGGTGATATCTTTCTAAACCTTTCTCCTCTTTTAATTCTGTTGCTGTGTTTATTATTGATTGATTGCTTTGTGATTCAAGAACAGATCTGAAATCTTATTTTTACAAATAGATAATCTGTTAATTGCAAAAATCTTTCAAAGATCAATTCACCCCCCCTCTTGATCTCAGCCTTCTTTTCTAACAATTGGTATCAGAGCGAGGTGCTTGAAAGTTATTCAAGTTCTTCGATCCATGGCTGGAAATAAATTCTCTGAGGGTGCTTGTATTGATAGACCTCCACTGTTTTGTGGAACAGATTATTCATTTTGGAAGATTAGCATGAAGATCTTTACTGAATCTGTTAGTATAAATGTTTGGAATATCATTGAACAAGAAACTGATATTTTTAACAAAGATTGGTCTAGCTTAAATGACTATGAAAAGAAATTAATCCAAGATGATTGTATTGCCAAAAATATCATTATATCTGCACTTAACAGAAACAATTTTTTCAGGATAGCACATTGTCAAACTGTTGCACAAATGTGGAAAACCCTTGAAATGGCCTATGAAGAAACTACAGAGACATGCTTAATGGTCAATTCGGATTCTCCAATAACCAGTGTAAGTTCTGACTCAACAACTACTTTGAACTATAGTTCTTTACAAGATGCCTTTTATGAAATGCATGCTGTAGCAAAAAAATTAGAAACTGAAAACAAAAGATTAAAAAGCATGAATAGGATATTAGAAAACTAGATCACTATTCTTGAAAAGAAAATAGTTGATGAAGAAACCAAGAATGAAAATTTGGAATTAGATGATAATTCTAATTGTGCATGTAATAAACCCTGTAATAATTGTTCAGAATTACAAAAGAAAATTGATTTTTTATGACAAACTGTTTCAAGGTTTACACAAGGTTAAGCTAATCTTGACGTTTTACTTGGGTCACAAAAACTAATTTTTGACAAATCTGGCATAGGATTTAAATCTAGGATGAAAGTCAGAAAAACAAATGTAAATAAGAAATCATACTCTGTGATTAAATGTTTTTACTGCATGAAAAGAGGTCATTCAGTGAAATACTATAGAATTAAAAAGTACGCTATTCCTAGAGGAAGAATGAAATGGATTCCAAAGTTAAAGTCATTTCAAATAACCTAATTGGACCCAGTAATTATAAAGGGTACCAGAAACATGTTAAATTTGTTTTGCAGGAACAAAATCTGGAAATCCCTTGGTATTCAAAACTGCAAATCAGGTTCTAGTTTCATTAACTGAATGTTTTAATTGATATAAAACAAGTATTAATCGACTAAACTATCTTACAGAGAATATCAGAAAATCTGTCCGTACAGTTTTAATCGATTTAAATGTGAATTAATCGATTAAAATGTTCTCAGGATTTGAGTTTAACTATTTTAATCGATTAAAAAGAAATTCATATCAACTAAAAACACTAAGATGTCAAATTTAATCGATTCTTTTTCATTTTAATCGATTTAAATTCTGTTATCATTTTATTAATTTCATTCTGTACAAGACTAATCGATTCCTTTATGAATTAATCGATTATTTCACTGTAGCATTTTCAAACCTAGTATTAAAGATCAACTTAATAGGTTAAATCTGCATCATGCTTTTAAATATTCTTTGACCAAGTCAAACATCTTTCCAAGAACAAAATAGCTGATGTGCCCAACGTCCAGAAATTTGTGCCTCTGTCTTTGGTAAAGGGGACAATTGCAGTTAAAGCCGAAACATTGCAGTTTTGTCTCTTTGGATTTCAAAAATTTGAAATCTGTTTCTTCATCAAATCAGGTTCTGAACTTATCATTTCTCAACTTATCATCTTTCTTCTGTTTTCATATTTTCAAAATCTCCTCTCAAATCTTTGTTGCAAACAAGAGTCCAATTCAGAAACACAAACAAGGTCAACTAAGGTTAATTTGTAGCAGAGTCATTCTACAATCAGTTTGAAGCTTTAGGTGTTTTCAGAAACTACCGATTCGAAAGGTAGCACCTCAACTTCCATATTTAGAAAGGAAGTTACTGACATGTTTGCAAAGGGATTATGTAGGTTATGTGGTGACAAATTAGATAAAAAACATAAGTTGAAATGTAAAGTTTGGGGTAAGCCCAACGGTATCTTCTTTGCCCAGGAAGAAATTGAGGCCGATATAGGGTAAGTCATGGACTTTGAGGAAGAACAAACTATATTTTGACAACAACATAGACATGATTCAAGCTGCAGATGTCTACATTTCTCTTAATACTTTACATGGAATGTTGGGTGGTAATACATTGCAAATCAAAGGAATTATCAAGAAGTAGACTGTCCCTTTTCTTATAGACTCTGGGAGTACACATAATTTCATTAGTGACAAATGGGTCAAGTTGTTGGAACTGAAAACATAGTTTATCAAGTATTTTTCAGTAATGGTTGCTTCTGATAATAAGTTGTTGATTACTAGGAAGTGCGAACAGATAACTTGGAGATTCAATGAACACACGTTTACATTAAATTTCTTGGTATTACCTAGCAATACATTTGGAATAATTTTGGGCATGCATTGGTTCAAGACTCTTGGTGAAATTCATTGGAATTGTGCAACTTTGATAATTCGTTTTAATCATCAAGGTCACGAGGTGATACTGTAAGGAGACAAATCTGAGACAGAAATTCAAGAATTGAATGGAAAGCTAAAATTGGCACAGGGTATGTGTGTTTTATTGGCATTACAGGGATCAATTTTATACTGATGATCTGGCATCCCTAACAACAAACCAACAAGAGGATCTTTTAATAATTCTAAAGGAGTTTCAGATGTTATTGTGGAACTAAGGCAACTGGGATGATTGATTTTTTTTTTTTGGACAGAAAGGGTCCATTCTTATCTTTTTTTTTTCTCTCTTTACGTCATATTTCTTTTACTTCTAAAATCTATTTTATGGACTGTAATATTAACTAGTTATTAACCAGAAACAATATTTTTAGCTTTGATTAATATAATGTAGGTTTTAAGTCAAATCAGGAAAACCTAGATAGAATTTAACATAGATTCCTGATATTGTTAGCTGATACAAAATGGATTTAATCGATCAAATTGATTAAAGGAAACACTTTCACAACAAAATAATCGATTAAACTTCGTATCAATCGATTAAAATCTATATAAACAAGTTTATATCAGTTAAATTAGCTAAATAAGATTTTATCCTGATTTTGATGGATCTATTGGTTAAAATCTAAATCGATGTAGTTGATATTATTGTAAAACATCCTTCTAAATGATCGGTGTTACAAAACTTACACTGGATTAGACATGATAAATTCGCATAAAACATTACTTAGTTTGCAAAACTGGTTGTTTTAATCAATAAAAAATCTTTTAAATCGATTAAAAGAATTTATACAGCATTTTTCTTTACTGTTTTAATCGATTAAATGTCAAATTAATCGATTAAATGCACTTATGTTTCATACTTTCGAAGTCCTTCACTGTTTTAATCGATTAAACCTTTATTTCAATCGATTAAAATCATTAAACAAAAAATTTTTAATCGATTTTGTCCTATTTTTAATCGATTTTTATTTTGGAAAGAAAAATTAAAGGCTTTAGTTAATGGTTGTTCTTGTAACATGCTACTAAAGCGTGATTCCCTTATCTTTACACGTGTTAATTGTATTATTTACAAACATTTTAATGAAGATAAGTTTGAATCAACTTTGATTAATCTTTACATGAGTAAAATATCGTATTCATTTTTTTCTCTATTTTCAAAATCTCAAACTTATTACATACCTTTGCATTGTTTCTCTTCTGATCCCTATTTTTTGATGAAGTCAAAAGGGGGAGAATAAATGCTTTACTGTTGATCAGAAACAATTTAGGATTATTTAGGGGAAGTAACAATTTAGGGGGAGAAATAGGAAAATAGTTCATTTTTTATTTCTAACTAATCTATTTTATCAAGTGACTTCTCTTGTAGAGTTATTATTCAAAGTGGTGTTTGTCTTCATCAAATAGGGGGAGACTGAAAGTGATGAAGATCTTATTGAAATACTCTGGCAAAGATCTTATTGATTTGATGAAGTCAAAGATAAAGTCAAAGTCAACTTTGTAGCGGTCAACAGTCACTTAGATAAAAGAATAGAGAGATTAGTGTGTCCGCAGCTATGCTTAGGTATAATCATTTTTATCTTTTTTGCTGCATGAGGTTTCTTCACTTAAAAGATTTTTCAAAATGCCTCTAAAAACATTTAAGCAGTTAAAAACAAAGTATTTTAACAAAAGCTTTCTTAAACAAGTTTTTAACTAATATAATTTCTAAATAACCGGTTGTTTTCATTAAAGAAAGTTTTGAAAACCTTCTGTCAGTGTTTTAACTGATAAAGCTTCGAAATAACCGATTAAAATCACTTAAAATGTTAAGAGAAGCGTTTTTGCAGTATTTTAATCGATACAACTTTGTTTTAATCGATTAAATCCACTTAGTGTTCAGGATGATCGATCAGAATGCAATTATGACCGATCAGAATTGAGTTATGACCAATCAGAGCTTTTTCAATCGATTAAAACACGTTTCAATCGATTAAAACAACTTAGAAAATTTCTACACAGCGTTTTAATCGATTAAAACTTATTTTTATCAGTTAAAGAATCAAGAACGTTTTAATGGATTAAAAGATGTTTTAACAGATTAAAACTACACTTTTAACAGATTAAAAGATTATTTTAACAGATTGATTAAACCAGCAATTTTGAAAATCTTCTATAAAAACATATTAGCTTGAACTTTTTAAATATCATCGAATATCAATCTTTTACATATCCTTTAGCAATCAAGCAAGCAAACTTTAATACTCTTTCAGGAAAGATTCGCGCTAGTTTTTGTGAAGTTCATTGAAATTCTTTCTTGAGGCAAATTGCTTTCTTTTGGAGAAGAAACACTTACTGCAGAATTGCATAAAACTGGTTTGAGCCTTCTAGTTTCTTCTTTTTAATTCTTTACATTCTTTTTGTATTATTTGGTGCCTGGAATTGTGGGCACTGGTTTCTCTGCAGCTGGAATTTGTTTGTAGAGGTTGTCAAGAACTGAAATTTGGTTCTTGGTGAAAGGTTAGGTGTTGGTACCTGGAATTGTGGGCACTGGTTTCTCTGCAGCTGGAATTTGGTTGTAGAGGTTGTCAAGAACTGGAATTTGGTTCTTGGTGGAAGGTTAGGTGCAGGAACTGGAATTGTGGTTCTTGTGGTAGATTAAGTGTAAGATTGTAATCTGTAAAACATTTGATCTAGTGGAACCAAGCTGGAATTTGGCTGGAGACTGGACGTAGCCCTGGTATTGGGTGAACCAGTATAAACATCGGTGATATCTTTCTAAACCTTTCTCCTCTTTTAATTCTATTGCTGCGTTTATTATTGATTGATTGCTTTGTGATTCAAGAACAGATCTGAAATCTTATTTTTACAAATAGATAATCTGTTAATTGCGAAAATCTTTCAAAGATCAATTCACCCCCCCTCTTGATCTCAGCTTCTTTTCTAATAGATAAGCCCCCTTCTGTAAGGCTTATCAGGTGTGAACCCCCTTTTGTAAGGTTCTATTGGTTGAGAATTAAGACTCTCATGGTAGATAAGTCCCCTTTTGTAAGACTTGATCTGGTTTCGAACCCCCTTTTGTAAGGCTCTACTGGTTGAGAAGTCCCCTTCTGTAAGACTCTCTTGGTTGATAATCTTGAAACCTCAGGATGCTCCTTTTGGTAGTCGATCCCTTGGTTGATAAGTATGAACCCACATCTGGTTTTGAGTCCTCTTTTCTGGACTAAAAGTGTGCTGGAAGCTTACTACTTTCTGGTCATGCGCCGACTCCATGGGGAGTAGTTGTTTGAGAATTTTATTTTTGACTTTTCTGGTTAGTCGTCAGGTTTTGCCGGGGATTCTATGTTTTTGGGTTTTTTCTATAGCCATCCAGTTTGCTAATTGTTGGGGATTTTTGCTGATTTTGGATTTTCCAATAATCATCCAGCTTGTTGGTTGCTAGAGATTTTTTATTTTTGGCTTTTTCTATAGCTATCCGACTCGTTGGTTGTCGGGGATTCTTGATTATTGCATCTTGATCTAGGCAGGAATCTGCTGGAGATTTGTTGATTTGTGTTGATTATGCCTCTTGATTAGGCAGATGCTTCAATAGTGGTGAAGAATTTATGCTTGTGTTATTTTTGCCTCTAGATAGGCTAATGTCCCTTTCTGGGGATATTGACTCTTTGCTTGCCAGATTTTGCCTATGCATTCCACTAGGGATATCCATATTGGGCAATATAGGCAAATAACTCCCTGAGGATATGAATTTGTAGTTTGCCTTTGCCAGATTTTGGATTTTTCTTTTTGGTGATCCACCAGGGGAATTTACTATCTTCTTCAGGATCTAATTCTGATTTTCCCCTGTAGAACCCAAATCTTGCCTGACTTCTCAATAAAGATCAAAACACTTCCGTTCTGAAGATGGATAAAGCTCTGTTGGGCACCTAGCAACATCAACTGGCTTCTGTTTAAGGAAAGGAGAGTTTTTATGAAAAAATAAAAACTAAAAATGTCAAGAAACACTTGGGATGGCCGTCCCACATTCCAAATGACTGTCCCAAGTGAATTTTTAGCTCTGAGACGCACATCTCAAAAGCCAGACGCGCGTCCCAGCCAGGTTTGCACTTTATGACGGTCGTCCCAAATGTCAGACGGTCGTCCCAACTAGTTTTGCACCTTGGGACGATCGTCCCAAATGTCCAGACAGTCGTCCCACCTAACAGAAGTTGGGACGGTTGTCCTGGTGTCCTAACACCGCGAAACTATAAATAGGGATCTCATTTGTAGCTTTTGGACACACCTGAACTTAGATTCACTTCTCTCTACTCTTCTATATACTTCTAGTACTCGAATGACCTTTTTGAGATATTCATCATTCGATAGTTTAAAGCTTTTCTTGTATTCAGGAGAGGAGAGTTCCTATAGTGCGAGGGGATAGCCAAAAAGCATCCTCAGAGTTGAAGATTTCTATAAAAGCTTGCTTCAGAGGTTCTTTTCACTACCCTTCTCTTTTATTGCTTTTTTTATTGCTTTCCTATGTGCAATAGAAATAGGATCATGTAGATAATCATTCTAGTATCGGGTAATAAAATAGAGTAATAGCATAATCTCTTATAATCATTATTTTATGAATTAATCCGTCATAGGGAACTTGCAAGGGGTGTTGTGGGGATGCTAATACCTTTCCCACATGTAACTAACTCTCTTACTCGAATCTAACCGAACTTTTTTAGGGGTGCGGTTTTCATAAATGGGTCCTGGAGTCGCCACCAATATTTTAACCCAAAAACATTGGAAAAGGAAAATAATAAGGAAGTGGTTTTTAAGAAAAACCAACTTTGGTTATTATAACCAGAGTTAGATAAGGGAGTTAGTTACGTGCTGGGAAGGTATTAGCTTCACGACGCCTCTTTCGGGTTCCCTATGATGGACTATTTATTTTAAAATAAGAACATTAAAATCATGCTTTTACCCTTATTTATTCATTGCAAATTAAATAATTGACTACATGGCCCTAATAACTAATGCATAGAGGGAGTAATTAACAAAAGCGATAAAAGAGAATAAGAGGTTTAGGAACCTTTGAAGCAAGATTTTATAAATTTGCAAGGGGTGTTTTTTGGCAATTCCCCGCTCTCTACACGGACACTCCTCTCTCACTAGTGGAAAAATAGGATTCTATGACGACTTTTTGTCACGGTCATAGTCCACCCGTCATAGTATGTAGGGCGGTGGCATTTTTATAATAAAATTATGAACCTTTTACATCGGTTATAGGGTAACCGACATGGTAAGTGGGAAAGTTCAATTTCTATGTCAGTTAAGCTTTAACCGACATAGAAACTGGGCATTCCATTCACTTTCTATGTCGGTTATATTTTAACCGACATAAAAAGTGAACTTTCTATGTCGGTTAAGTTTTAACCGACATAGAAAGTGTATTTCATGACAGATATTAGGTCAACTGAAATTGTATGTTCTGTCTTTGCACATTCCATTTCATCACTTAACCCATATGTAGACCCCTAATTTTGCCCGGCCTCTCAATAAAGGCTAAAGAGACTTCCTATAACAAGATAAAGCTCGCCTGACATCTCAATAAAAGTCAAAGAAGACTTCCTATATGAAGATAAAGCTTCAACGGGCGTCTATCGGCATCAACCGACGTCCGAATAAAGAAAGGAAAGCTTCCCGGGGGTCCCAGAACACAAAAGCTGGCCAAAACAAGTTGAGACAGCCGTCCCAAATGTGAGATGACCGTCCCAAGCTGCCCTGGCCAAGTGGGACGCCCGTCCCAAGTGAGACAAGCCATCCCACTCTTCAAATTGTTGTCCCAAAAGTAAAAATTCAATTGAGATGGCCGTCCCAACCCAGACGGCCGTCCCAACCCAGACGACCGTCCCAAACTACCAGGCTGCGAAAACTATAACTAGGAGGCTCATTTACCACTTTTTCACACCCCAGACAACTCCCAGTACGTGTCTTCTCTTCCTACTTCGAATGAACTCTCTGATTGCCTTAATAAGGTAACAATCAGTTAAGGAATTACATTCCAGCATTCGATTCTTCTGTAAAATTTAGTAGAGTTAGTATTGTATTCGGAGAGGAGAGTCTTTGTAGAGCGAAGGAATGCCAAAATGCATCCTCACGATTAAAGATTCGCAATACAAAGCTTGCTACGAAGGTTCTTTTCATTTCTCTTCTCTTTGACTGCTTTATTTATTGCTTTATGTATGCAATATAAAATAAAATCATGTAGATAGTCATTTCTTAAATATTATGCAATAAAATAGGGTAATCGTCACTAGTACAAAATAGGCTTTTAACATCGGTTCCCAGGGGCTTTTAACATCGGTTCTAGAACCGATGTAGATACGACCGATGTAGAAAGTGTGACTTTCCACATCGGTTGTAAGGAACCGATGTAGAAAGTCTAATATTTTTATTTATTTATATATTTTTATTTATTTTATTTATTCATAACCCATCTCTAATTACCCTATCTATTGATCTAGAGGTCTCCTCTTCCATCCTCTCCCTTTTATATTATATTTTTATTATTTATATTTTTTTAGGAATTTAAATTATTATCGAGATAAAGAGAATTGTCACTAGCAAGATTCGAACCCAGTACCTTAGAGTCGGAGGTCGATACTCCAACCACTAAGCTACCAGGATTTTTTGATAATAACTTATACATAAATTATATTTATATACAAATAAAAATGTATATTCATGTAAATATATAAATACAAATACAAATATATTTATATATTTATATGTTGGATGTGAGGACGCGCTCGAGGATGAAAGTGTGTGTCGAGTGAATTTTCAAAATTTGATGTCAAATTTGTGAGCGGGTCTCTTTATATGGATTATAACTTAATGACAAAATATAATCTTTATAATTTATTTATATAATGATATAAACTAATTTTTTTCTTTATTTTATATCATTATATAAATTAATTATAAAGATTATATTATATATTATTATAAATAATTTATAAAGATTATATTCTATCATTAAATTACAAATTCATATAAAGAGACTTGCTCACAAATTTGACATCAAATTTTGAAAACCCACTTGACATACACTTTTACTCTCGAGCGCGCTCTCACATCCAACATATAAATATATAAATATATTTGTATTTGTATTTATATATTTTATATTTATATATTTACATGGATGTACATTTTTATTTGTATATAAATATAATTTATTTATAAGTTATTATCGGAAAATCCTAGTAGTTTAGTGGTTATAGTATTAGTATTTAATTCTAAGGTACTTGGTTCGAATCCTGCCAGTAACAATTCTCTTAATTTTATAAAAAGACTTTCTTGAGAGTGCGCTTGCAGAACAGGCAAAAACAATCAAGTTAATACAAGATGACCTAGCAGAAACTCGGTCAGAAGCACAAAAGTGGTGGGAAACCGCTGAAAGATACAGAGAAGACCTAGAGGAGCTACATGATAAAGAAAAAGATGGATTAGCTCAGTATGGTCAATTACTTCGTGAAAGAGACCAAGTAATAGAGAGGTCTGACCAACAACATGCCTTGATCGTTCATCAAGAAGAAAAGATAAAAGAAGCCCGTCAATATAGTGAAGATATGAGCCAGGCGGTACATGAGCAAATCAAGATGCTCAGAAATCATGTGAGAACAGCTGAAGATGAATTACGAAGAAAGCCTAATTTACCTATAGGATTCTTCAAGCTTCTCCGTTTTTGTCAACACTTGCTTCAAAGCATTGTATAAAAGGATAAACACTTTCTAGTTGAAATAAAAAGATTTTCTTTCCTTAAACTGTCTATTGCATTCCTAAGTTGCATACATTCATACATCCCTCCTCATCTTAATAATAAAGATAATAAAAAGGAAGGATTAATTGATGTGCTTTCCACAAATCAGAATAAATGGAAAAGAAGCCTTTCGTCATCAAAATCTCTATAACAATTGATAGACCCAAAGATGATAATAAACAAGCACCGTTGGTTATTCCAATCGATAAAAGGGAAGAGGCAATAACGCCTTTACGTTTATTCATGCCTCATCCTTTCCCTTATTCATCAAATAAAGCTGTACCTTGGAGATATTCAGAAGAATCACCAGTTAATCAAGACATCTCCAACATAGCTGGTATAGGGGGCATGACGAGA
This sequence comes from Sphenostylis stenocarpa, assembly GCA_963425845.1. Taxonomy (NCBI): domain Eukaryota; kingdom Viridiplantae; phylum Streptophyta; class Magnoliopsida; order Fabales; family Fabaceae; genus Sphenostylis; species Sphenostylis stenocarpa. The sequence goes on along the minus strand of OY731402.1, from coordinate 30,880,657 downwards.
AGCGGAAGAATATACTCCCCCAAGGAATTACAAGATAATATTCCTAAAGATAAGGCAAAAAATAGGGCCGAAGAGGAAAAAGAATCCAAGGAGGAGACATATGAGTTACTCCAGTACATAAGACAAAGTGAGTACTCCATCGTCAATCAACTCAATCGCACTCCTGCAAAGATAACCTTGTTATCACTTATAATGAGTTCGGAACCGCATCGAAACGCACTATTAAAGGTTTTAAATGAATCATTCGTCCCGCATGCAATATCCCAGGACAAATTTGAAGGAATTATTGGTAACATTACAGCCAATGATCATCTTACCTTCACAAATGAAGAACTCCCTTTAGAAGGGTCAAATCACAACAAGCCCTTGCATATTTCTATCAAATGCAAGGAATATCTCATTTCCAAAGTTCTGGTGGATAATGGGTCATCCTTAAACGTCATGCCTAAAGGCACACTTGACAAGATAACAGTGCAAGGAACCCACATGCGCCCGAGTAATACAATTGTTCGAGCCTTTGATGAATCAAGACGTGAAGTAGTAGGAGAGATTAGTCTACCAATACAAATGGCCCTACTATCTTTAACATAGACTTCCACGTGATGGATATCACGCCGGCATATAGTTGTCTCCTTGGTAGACCTTGGATTCATAGCACTAAGGCAATACCTTCAATGCTCCACCAGAAAGTCAAGTTTGTGACAAATGATAAACTCGTCACTGTTCAAGTTGAAGAAGACTTTCTAATCAGCAAACCGTCTGTCTAACCATATGTGGATGCGGCTGAAGAGGCTCTTGAAACATCTTTTCAAGCACTCGAAATTGCCAACATAGAAAGACTTCCCAATAATACAAAGGTGGCTCATATGATGAAGAGATACGGATATTGCCCAGGACAGGGACTCAGAAAGAATACTCAAGGAATAAAAGAACCACCGGAGTTCAAAGATAATCCTTTAAAATATGGTTTAGGGTACGACCCCACGAAAGATCAAACCATACGGAAAACAGGGAAGTCTTATCCCTCAAAGACGATATTCCGAAAAGGAGGGATATTAGCGCAAAGGGTAGCGTTAGTCAATAGGTGTCCTTCTTCCAATTCTAAGGGATGTAAACCTAGTGACTATTAGAGATCACTCCTCGGGGTATGCCCGGCCCCCGAGCATTTCTAGGGCACACATTTCCCCAAAATTACAAAAGAATGCTATTCTTACTATCCGCTTCTTTTCTTGCTAAATATGTCTATACCCCATTTTTAATAAACAAGGTTTAGATAGAAGTTTTGTTCCAAATGCGTCAGAACAATCAAAGCGTCATAAAGCAAAGTCAAATATGATTGATTAACTAGAAACACGGATAAAAATTATCTCGATAAAATCAAGTTTCGACAATGTTATGCAAATATATATATATATATATATATATATATATATATATATATATATATATATATATATATACAAAACAAGAGAGCCCGTCAAGGCCAAAGGCCAAGACAAGAAAATAAAAGGGCAAAATACCCCGCAGGAAACCCACAAAAGGAGGCTGCGCAAAGGTTAGGGTAAACCCGGCAGGAGACCCGAACAATAATAAAGGGTAACCTGGGAAAAAAATTAGGGTTATAAAAAGTCCGCTAGGTATTCCTAAAAAATAAATACAAAAAAAGGAAACCTAGACAAAAGTTAGGACATAAGCATAACATCCTAGGCTGAAAACCTGAGAGGGCGGGCTAGGAAAGCGAATCAATCACAAAAAGGCGCCACAAATCAGTAAAGTAAAGATGCCACATCATAAGAACGAAACGTTTACCTAAACTAGCCTAAACACAGACCAACCTTGGCTAGCCATTCTTACAAAAACTTCTATTACAAAAAAAATCCCTCTAAAACACAAGCCCTTGTTGTAAATCCTTTTCTTTCTCTTCTCTTGACCATTTCATTATAAAAGCATTCAAGTAATAAGGGGAATGTGGAAATATAGTGATCAATAGGAAGGTTGAAATCCCTAAGGAAAGGAAGGGGGCCATTAACATGGCAATTTCCCTACGAACAAAAGATTGCTCTTCGGCTATTGCAAGAAAAGTCCAAGACGACAAATCAGGTACAGCCAAGCTTGTTAATCAAGAAACATGATGACAGAAAGTTACAACACCAAGAATGCGCCCGAAATCAAAGCACATTAGTTAAAACTTTCGAAATATTAACTGAAATAGGTCATAGGATGCATATCATGAAACATTACATGCATTAAAACATCAATGAATGGAGTCCTATCCTCCTTCTCAACAAAAAAAAACAAAAAAATCAACTCAAAAAGCTTGAGACGGCCGTCCCAAAGTCGAGACGGTCGTCCCAAGATGCCACATTCAAATGAGACGCGCGTCTCAAGTGGGACGGCCATCCCACTCTTCAGTTGGTTGTCCACATAGAGAATTTTCAAGTGAGACGACCGTCCCAACCCAGACGGCCGTCCCAAATCTCTTGGCGCCTCCTATATATGCTAGGTGCGGATCTTGCCTTTGGTACCCCATTCCAAGCTTTCTATCTTGCTTCTCCTCCCTTTTTACACACTTCTAGCATCCTTAAGTGAATACTATATACAATGGAGCATGGAGAAGCCTCATCCAGAAGAAAACGCACTAGGACCTCTACTAGAGGAACTCCCATCACTAACACTCTGCTGGCAGAGCCACATCAACAACGGCTAGCAAATGTCCAACAGTTCTCCTGGCACCCCATGCTGCGGTTGGATTTTGAAATCCTAGCTACATTTGGTTGGGATCAAGACGTTAGAAGGTTCATCCACAACATAGGATGGGACTTTCTGCTCCGTGAGCCACCTACCCGGATCCACCGTACTGCTACGCTGGAATTCCTTGCTTCTGTCAGTCTGGCGGAAATGTCGTCCACAACTCTCGGAGTTCCACCTACTCAAGCCGTCTCCTACTAGATGGATGGGGCCTACCGGACCACTTTTCTGGATGACTTTAACGTCATAATGGGCTTCTGCCAACGAGCGGACACAAGAACACCAGAATATCGGTCCGCATATCTGGAAAATCCTACTGCTCTCACCACCACCAGCATGTGGAAGGAAATCACTGGAGCTCATACTCTGTCATCACACCTGAAGGGTGCAACTTTCTCTCCTCCGCTACGCATATGCCATAAATTGCTAGCTGGGACCGTACACAGCCGGAAGGAAAGCCAAGGGAAGGTAACACTGGCTGACCTTTTCATTGTCTATTGTATGCATCAAGGGCTTCGATGCAACCCAGGATATGCCTTCCTAAAAGCCGTAAAAGATTACGGAACCCGTGGCTCAACAGGAGCCATCATGGTAGCTCCCTTTCTCACCCCTTTAGTTGAATATTGGGGATGCACTAACGGAGAAGATCTCCCAGCTAGCCTCCAACCAGAGCCGATTAGCAGAGGGATGCTGGTCCACATGAGCATCCTTAGTCGACAAGGATCAGGGTTTATCTTAAACCCCATAATCTCGATTTCGCTGGATATGCACGATTTTGACACACCACAGGACATCCCTGCGACTTTGGAATCTCAGCAGCAGTCATATGATCCAGACTTCGCAGGCTTATACCAACGCATAGATGACGAGCATGCTTACATGGAAGGAGAGTTCCAGTTCATACGGCAGCAGTTCAGTCAGCTGACCATGAGGCAAGATAGGACGGACCGTCAGATAGAGAATCTGGTCTAGACTCAGGCAAGATTCCAGCGCTGCCTACTCTGCCGCATCCCTTCGCCAGCACCATCCTCCTATTCCAGTCCAGAGGCAGATGATTAGGAGATTTTTTAGATATTTTCTAGTAATTTGAAAATGCTTGAATGTATCACAAAAAAAGAGAAGTAATAAATAAATGTTGTTATTTCTGTCTACATTTCAAAAAGCCCACGTGTACAAAAATTATAAAATAAAAGGCACACATGATGTATTAAAAAGCCAGATTTCAAATAACTCGCGATAAAGATCAAAGTCGCGAAAGAAAAAGGCGAAATTAAAACTATTCCAACAAAAAGCTTCGAGGAAAATAGCTTTAACCTTCTATTCCAATAAAAGAAGGTGCACCAGAAAAAGGCCAACAGAAAGGCTTGATCATCCCCAAGCGGATCCTTGCCTACTCCAAAGGCAAAATAAAAATTACCTCACGACTCAGTTGTATCACCACATGAGTCATCAAGCACACTCATGCAAGAATCTCCGCCACTTCCCCAAAGGAGAATAAGGACTACACAAGAGTTCATCAAAGAAAATACGGAGTCAAATCCTCCATGTCACCAGGGGTTCAACAAAAAGAAAGAAAAGAAAAACTTTCATTCCCCAATAGAGGCACGAAAAAGGCCGAATAAAAATCTCCAAGTAGAGCATATCAAGAAAAATCTACAAAAAGAGGAAAACAAAAATTTTTTTCCATCTTCCAGCTCAAATAAGAGCTTCACAGAGCCAGGGGCCAAGACTCCATCCCTAGGAAGCTGACAAACTCCTCGGTGAATCTTCAAAAAAAGAGAAAAAGAAGAAAATCTCTTCATTCCGCTCAATAAAGAGCTTCACAAAAGTCAGGAGCCAAGACTCCATCATAAAAAATCAAATCAAAGATTGGATCCCCAGGAAGCCAATAAAACTCCCCGGGATCGCCAAAAAGAAAAGAGAAAAAAGAAATCTTTTCATCCAGCAGATAACATAAAAAGCCAGTGTGCTTAAAAGAAATTAAAAAGGCACACACATTTAAAAGCCAAATTTTCAAAATCGCGAAAAAGAGATACAAATTGCGAGAAAAAGGTAAAAACCCATTCCCCAGCAGGAATAAGAGCATAGGCAAAGCCAGCTCAAACAACAACATCCAATAAGGAGTCAAAAACTCCATTCCTCCCTAGGGGGCAATTCAAAATAGATCTCCGGAAAATGATCAAATCCCTGGTGGATCACCAAAAAGAAAAAATATCCCCAGCGAGCCTACGATAGAGGCAAACTACAAATTCATATCCTCAGGGAGTTAATCGCCTATAACGCCCAATATGAATATCCCTAGTGAAATGCAAAGCCTTCACTCCCAAGAAAGCCTCTGCCTATTCAGAGGCAAGCAAAGAGCCAATATCCCCAAGAAACGGGAAATCAACCTATGCAGGAGGCAATACAAAGTACAAAGCTTCCAATAAAGCATCCGCCTACTCAGAGGTATTATCAAGAACAAATATCCTCAAGTAGAACATCAGCCTATTCAGAGGCGAAAAACAACAAGTAAAAAGCCTTCACCACTATTGAAGCATCTGCCTAAAAACAAGAGGCACAATCAACAAGAAATCAACAAATCCCCAGGAGATTCCTGCCTAAAATAAGAGGCAACCAACAAGAATCCCCGGCAAAGTCGAATGGCTAAACGAAAAAGTCAAAAACAAAGAATCCCCGGTAAAACCGGATGACTAACAGAAAAGTCAAAAAGAAAGATCAATCACTCCCTACGGAATAGGCGCATGATCAGAAACAGTAAGCCGCCAACACATCTTCATAACCAGAAGACCATAGGATGGACTATCAAAAAGTGCATCCTAAGATCCTTGTAGAACGGGGCTCGTTCAGAACCTTGCAGAATGGGGTTCATACCAGGTGGGGGTAGGTACCCACAAGAGCCTTGCAGAACGGGGTTCGTACCGGGTGGGGGTAGGTACCCATCAGAGCCTTGCAGAACGGGGTTTGTACCAGGTGGGGATAGGTACCCACAAGAGCCTTGCAGAACGGGGTTCGTACCAGGTGGGGGTAGGTACCCACAAGAGCCTTGCAGAATGGGGTTCGTACCAGGTGGGGGTAGGTACCCATTAGAGCCTTGCAGAATGGGGTTCATACCAGGTGGGGGTAGGTACCCATCAGAGCCTTGCATAACGGGGTTCGTACCGGGTGGGGGTAGGTACCCATCGAGCCTTGCGGAACGGGGTTCGTACCGGGTGGGGGTAGGTACCCATCGAGCCTTGCGGAACGGGGTTCATACCGGGTGGGGGTAGGTACCCATCAGAGCCTTCCAGAATGGGGTTCGTACTAGGTGGGGGTAGGTACCCATCAGAGCCTTGCAGAACGGGGTTCGTACCAGGTGGGGGTAGGTACTCACCAGGGCCTTATAAAATAAGGTTTATACCGGATGAGGGTAGGTACTCATCAGAGCCTTGCAGAACGGGGTTCGTACCAGGTGGGGGTAGGTACCCACCAAAGCCTTATAAAATAAGGTTTATACCGAATGAGGGTAGGTACTCATCAACATCTAGCAAAAAATGCAGATTCGTACCAGGTGGGGGTAGGTACCCACCAGAGCCTTATAAAATAAGGTTTATACCGGATGAGGGTAAGTACTCATCAGAGTCTAGCAAAAAATGCAGATTCGTACCAGGTGGGGATAGGTACCCACCATAACCTTATAAAATAGGGTTTATACCGGATGAGGGTAGGTACTCATCAAAACTTAGCAGAATGCATTAAGTGGAGTAAAATACTCACCTGAGCATTACAAAAATGGGTTGCAAATACCTTGCTTCTATTAGAGGATAGTTCAAGTGTTGAGCACCTTGGAAGTAAGTACCCATAGGAGTTTAGCAAAATGCGAACTCATACCAGGTGAGGGTAGGTACTCATCAAAGCCTTGCAAAACAAGGTTCATACCTAGTGGGGGTAGGTACCCACAAGAGTCTAGTGAAATGAAGACTCATACCGGGTGAGGGTAAGTACTCACCAGAGCCTTATAAAGTAAGGCTCAAACCAGATAGGGGTTGGTACCTATCAAAAATATTTATCATCCGGAGGATCAGCAAAGAAGCATCTGAAGGATAACCGGGCAAAAGGGTTAACTCCTTCCCCCACCAACTAATTTTTTCGGCACATTAAGCCAACAAATTAGCCAGGTAGGTGAAGGGGGGGCAGCTGTAGACCCCTAATTTTGCCCGGCCTCTCAATAAAGGCTAAAGAGACTTCCTATAACAAGATAAAGCTCTCCTGACATCTCAATAAAAGTCAAAGAAGACTTCCTATATGAAGATAAAGCTTCAACGGGCGTCTATCGGCATCAACCGACGTCTGAATAAAGAAAGGAAAGCTTCCCGGGGGTCCCAGAACACAAAAGCTGGCCAAAACAAGTTGAAACAGCCGTCCCAAATGTGAGACGGTCGTCCCAAGCTGCCCTGGCCAAGTGGGACGCCCGTCCAAAGTGAGACAAGCCGTCCCACTCTTCAAATGGTTGTCCCAAAAGTAAAAATTCAATTGAGATGGCCGTCCCAACCCAGACGACCGTCCCAAACTACCAGGCTACGAAACCTATAAATAGGAGGCTCATTTGCCACTTTTTCACACCCTAGACAACTCCCAGTACTTGTCTTCTCTTCCTACTTCGAATGAACTCTCTGATTGCCTTAATAAGGTAACAATCAGTTAAGGAATTACATTCTAGCATTCGATTCTTCTGTAAAATTTAGTAGAGTCAGTATTGTATTCGGAGAGGAGAGTCTTTGTAGAGCGAAGGAATGCCAAAATGCATCCTCATGATTAAAGATTCGCAATACAAAGCTTGCTACAGAGGTTCTTTTCATTTCTATTCTCTTTTACTGCTTTATTTATTGCTTTATGTATGCAATATAAAATAAAATCATGTAGATAGTCATTTCTTAAATATTATGCAATAAAATAGGGTAATCGTGTGGGGGTTCTAACACCTTCCCCACACGTAACTAACTCCCTTACCTAACTCTGGTTATAATGGCCAAGTTTGGTTTTTATTAAAATCAACACCTTTTTATCCTTTTCCAATGTTTACGGTCAAAACATTGGTGGCGACTCCAAAAGAACCTTTTTTCGAAAACCTTGCTTTTATTAGAGGATAGTTCAGTTGTTGAGCACCTCGGAAGCAATGAACATATTTTAACAAAAACACGAGTCTAAACCATCTTTTCGCGACCGCTCGCATAAATGTTCGAGATGTCCCTGGACGTCGGAACGGACGGCGGCGACACCATAGCAGAGGTCCCCATTCTCTTCTCTCTATCTCTATTGCGAACGTTGTCGCTGGTGTATGTTGCTCCACCTGCCATTCTCGTCGCGCCACTTTCCTCTGTCGTCATGCCACTTGCCATTATTGTCGGCTCTGTACGTCGCACCACCTGCTATTTTTGTCACCGCTGTCATTGGTGCCCTTCACTGCGAGTTTTGATTCTCGCTCTTCAAGAGGTAAGTTTTCGTGCCTGCTCTAGCCATTTGAATGTGTTTATGTAGTCATTCTAGGTTTACAGTTTTGAATTTGGTATGTAATAATGTTGTCAAGAGAGGGAAAGATCACGGTGCCCTTTAGCTAATTTAGAGACGTATTGTAATGTAGTTTAGTCATTTGAATGTGTTTCTGTAGCAATTCTTTCTTGATTTTGATTTTGAAAAATAGATTTGTATTATTTATAATGTAGTTGTTTCATTCTAAGTCAAACAATGGATCGGAGTTGGATCAATTATAGACGAACAACAAATGAATATGAGAGTGGAGTAGAACAATTCCTTGAATTTGCTAAGATGAATGTTCCGGATAATGATGGAAGATTCTATTGCCCGTGTGTTAACTGTTTGAATGAGCAAAGATTACTGACTGAAGTTATTCGGGAGCATGTTCTTTGTGATGGTTTCCTAAAGAGTTACATAAAGTGGACATGGCATGGTGAATTATTATTAAACATGCCAAGTGTAGAAGACAAAGAAGAAGTTGATCAAGAGATGGATGATCAACTGGAGGAAATGATTTGCGAGCTTGGACAAGATGCCTTCCAACATACACACGTGTACGAGAAGTTGTCCAATGATGCAAAAAAGCCTTTGTATAAAAATTGTACTAAGTTCACACGATTGTCAGTGGTACTAAAATTGTTCAATGTGAAGGCAAAGAATGGGTGGACTGATAAAAGATTCACAGAATTGCTTGAGTTGTTGAGTGACATGCTCCCTGAAGGTAACACATTGCCAACCCGCAATTATGATGCTAAGAAGATATTATGTCCAATGGGTATGGAGTACCAAAAAATTCATGCATGTCCGAATGATTGTGTGTTGTATAGGAAAGAATTTGAGAACTTTCACGAATGTCCACAATGCGCGGAATCACGATACAAGAAGAAGAATGGTGATTCCGACAATAATGTAATGAAGGGTACCCTGACTAAAGTGTTATGGTATCTTCCCATTGTTCCAAGGTTGAAACGGTTATTCACTAATGGAAATGGTGCAAAGCTCACTAGATGGCATGCAGATAGTCGTATTAAAGATGGTCAGTTGAGGCATCCGACAGATGGATTGCAATGGAAAAAAATTGATTCCATCTTCCACAATTTTGGTAATGATCCAAGAAACATTAGGCTTGGACTTGCTACAGATGGAATGAATCCATATGGAAATTTAAGCAGTAAACATAGTTCATGGCCTGTGGTGTTAGTGATTTACAACTTACCTCCGTGGTTGATGATGAAACATAAGTATTTGATGCTATCTTTGATGATCTCGGGTCCCAGACAACCTGGAAATGACATCGATGTTTTTTTAAGCCCATTGGTTAAAGATTTGAAGATGTTGTGGGAGGAAGGTGTTGATGTGTTTGATGGGTACATGTGACTTATTCAAGTTGCGTGCAATGTTATTTTGTACAATTAATGACTTTCCAACATATGGTAATTTGAGTGGCTATAGCACCAAGGGACATAAATCTTGTCCGATATGTGGAGAAGACACATGTCACTATCAACTACAACATGGAAGGAAAACAGTGTACCTTGGACACCGAAGATTTCTTCCTTTAAACCATTCGTATCGTAAATTAAAGAAAGCATTTAACGGGTGTCAATAAAATGATGCAACCCCAACACCTTTAAGTGGGGAGAAAGTATATCAACGATTGAGTGCGATTTCGTTTGAGTTTGGAAAGATGCAAAAGAAAGCCACAGGTATATGGAAGAAAATGTCAATCCTTTTTGTTCTTCCGTATTGGAGAGTTCTTGATGTGAGACATTGTATAGATGTCATGCATGTAGAGAAAAATGTGTGTGACAGTATCATCGGAACACTCCTTAACATTCAAGGAAAGAAAAAAGATGGTGTCAATGCTCATTTGGACGTGGTTGAAATGGGTATAAGAGAACAATTAGCTCCTCAACCTCATGGTAACCGAACATACTTGCCTCCAGCATGTCACACACTATCTAAAAAAGAGAAGAGAAGTTTTTGTGAGTTTTTACGAGGTGTGAAGGTTCCATTTGGTTACTCTTCCAATGTGAAGAGACTTGTATCTATGAAAGATCTAAAATTGCTTGGGTTAAAATCTCATGATTGTCATGTATTGATGCAACAACTTCTACCTATGGCTATTCGAGGTATCTTACCAGACAATGTTAGATATTCCTTAACTCGATTATGCTTCTTTTTTAATGTCATATGTAGTAAAGTTATGGACCCGGATGTTTTGGATCAGTTAGAGAATGAGGCTGCAGTCATTTTGTGTCAATTTGAGATGTACTTTCCTCCATCATTTTTTGATATTATGGTTCACTTAACTGTTCATCTAGCCAGGGAAGTTAGAATATGTGGTTCAGTCTTCTTACGATGGATATACCCTATTGAGTGATACATGAAGATATTAAAATGGTATGTGAAGAACGAATATCGTCCTGAAGCATCAATTGTTCAAATATATATTGCAGAGGAAGCTATTGAGTTTTGCACAAAATACTTATCAGAAGTTGAATCTATAGGGTTACCTAACACTCGTTACCATGGAATAGGTCTTGGTAGAGGTACTCGAGGTGCAAAAGTTGTGACAATGTTTCGAGATGAAGTACTTCAAGCGCATTTGTACATATTCAATAACAGTGAAGAAGTCAGCCCCTACCTAAGTGCTCATAAAGACATTGTGAAGCGAAATAATCCACGTATGCCTAAAAAGTGGCTGATTACTGAACACCACAAGAGCTTTTTGAAATGGTTTAAACAACAAGTTGAAGGTGACAATACAACTTCTGATACACGAAAGTGGCTAGCATGTGAGCCAAACTTTGATGTGATATGCTGGGGTGGGTATGATATAAATAACTATTCATTTTATACAAAGGGAGAAGATGAAATAAGTACAATGCAAAATAGTGGAGTCATGGTGGTGGCTGAATCAATGCATTTCTCGAGTTCAAAGGATAAATATCCGATAAGGGCGTCAATGGGCTACTTTGGTGTAATTGAAGAGATTTGGGTAATAGATTACACGATATTCAAAGTACCTATTTTTAAATGTAAGTGGGTTGACTTTAATAATGACATCTTCACTGAAAATCTAGGATTTACCTTGGTTGACCTGGAAAATACACGCTATACCGAAGAGCCATTTATCATGGCATCTCAGGCAAAACAAGTGTTTTATGTCACTGATCCCGCTAACAAAGGATGGTCAGTGGTTCTACAAGGAAAACCCATGTATACTTCTGATGAGAATGATGAATTAGTACTTGATATACCGGAGACACCATGTTTCTCTTCAAATATGCCAAACATGAGTGTTGATGTAGAAATAGATGATGTGCATGCCACACGTTATGACCATATGGAAGGATTTTGGGAGAATGTTCCAACTTGATAATGTATGAACTTTTTTAATGTATTATTTTTTAATGTATGCACTTTTTTTGTTTATCTTCAATCATACTGCCTAAACTAATGACTATTATTTTTTTTCTTTGAACACAAATATGGCAGATTCTTTTGGTACCCCTCCTCCTACACAGTCCCCCCCCCCTCCTACACAAGGTGGTGATCAGAGTCAGCCGTCTACCAGAAAAAAGGGTAGGCATGCTACACGGTTGAGGGACTTGAATATCAGCCGTAGCTCCGATAAGAAAATGCCTATCCAGTTTGACATGCAAATAGGTAGAGCCATAGGAGAGCACAGTGCTAGATTAACTAGCTATGTGGCCTTGCTTGGGAGAAGCAAGGTTAGTATTCTTATTGAGGATTTGGACCATGTTCCAGAGACACTAAAGAAGCAGATTTGGCAAAGTATCATGGTACCTACTCTTAACTTATATTTAATTTAGCATTTAACATGTATATATATTTAACTTTTTGGGAACTTCATGTTATATTTATTGTGTAGGTCACATATGATGTTCCTAACACCACTTTGTTGAGGACAAAGTGGGTCTCATATGCTGGGGAATGCTGGAGAGGTTTTAAGAGTGATCTGACTAGTCGATACATATATGGGGCATTGAGCAACAAGAACCCATGTGACCAGTATCAGTTCCTGGATGAGGAGACATGGCAGGCATTTCGGACTCAGCGTTTAGACCCTAAGTTTCAGGTTAGCACATTTGTCATTTGTTTGCAGTCATTTTTTTTAAATGGAGGTTTTAAATTTGGTATTTAACATGGATACAACAGGCTAAGCGCCAGAAGGCACAGGATATTCAGAGAAAGAATATCCACCCCCACAGGTTGTCTCGTGGGGGTTATGAGAAGTTGAAGGAGAAGATGATGAAGGAGGCATCTTCAAGTCAGCCTTCAGATGACTCGGTTGTGAGTTCTGTCACTCGCCCTTCACGCTATGATAAATGGAAGAGGGCTCGCCAGAACTCATCAAGGAACTACTTATCTGAGAAAACTCATGTTGTAGCTCAACGTATTGTAAGTAGCATACCCTAAACTAATTATATATGTTATATTACAATAGACATATGTATTTGCTAACAAATCCTTCCTTTGTGTTGTAGGATGAGTTGGTTGAGCAGAGCACTCAGGGATCATTCCACCCACATGGCCGTCAGGATATATTGGCAATGGCCATCGGTACCCCAGAGTATCCCGGACATGTTCGTGCTACTGGACGAGGGGTGGGCATCAGAGAGTACTTTGGTGCCTCATCCTTGGCAACTCAAACTTTGAGGCATCTGAATGAGTTGGAGTTAGAGTCCCTCAAACAACAAATTAGGAAGGAGATTCGAGATGAGGTGTACTCTGACTTGAAGGCAGAGTTATTCAGCTTAATGCGAGCAGAGTTGGCATCTTTGTCCACTCAACCTTTTATTCCCGCACAAGAGGCATCCCCGATTCATGTCAGCACAAAGGAGAGTTGTGATGCTCCTGATAGAGGGGCAGAGGTTGCTCCTGCTGACACTGCTGATTGTTAGTTGTATGTTGCAGACCCTCCCGAGCATTTGGTGGCATACGGTACGTATTATATCTTTGACATGTATTTGGTACTCTGTTAAGCATTATATTGTCTAAAATATTTTATCATTTGTTTACCTTAGGGAAAATGTATGCATTGGGGTCAACCATCCACCACCAAAGTATTGGAGATGATATGATAAGAGTGGTGGTTGTAGATGTTCGGGATGTTGTTGCCCCAATCCCTATTCCCACTAAAGAGGTTCAAACAGTGGGACAGGCACCTGGAAATTTTATCTTATGGTCAGTTTCATTAACAAGACCCATCCCAACACATGCACAGGTTTTCTCATGCATTTATCCCTTTTACTTATTATTTTTTGATATGTTTATGTATATTAATGTTATTTATTTTTGGAACTGGTATAGAAAGAGGCTGAAAAAGCAAAGGAAGTTGTGCATGAATCACCACCACCACTGAGTGCTTTACAGCGACTCGGTGCACTAGCAGCGACTACGGGACCACTCCCATATAGTTAGATATGCCACTCAAAGTCGTATGCAGGACCCATACGATCCCTTTTTTCGTACTCCAAAGGGATATTTTTGATATTCTCACTGGTATTGATATGCTATGTGTATCAGTGTTGCAGTTTTGGGAAATGTAAGTAAATTTTCATATTTTTGATATTCTCACTAGTATATTATCTTGTAACTTCATTTATTTTCAGTGTTGAAGGTATTTACATCGTTTGTGTGTTGGGAGGAAGATTGCCTTTATCTATGGATTTGTTGACCCTATTGCCATTCATTCCGTTGGGAATAAAGCTGAAGAGGTGCAAACGTACTTAATAGAGACATTTTAAAATGGGGGCAAAAAAGTCTACTTAGCACCTTACTTGCATCAGTAAGTATACATCTTATAAATTAATGCACATTTATGTAAAACTGAAATTTTACTAATATTATTTCAACGTGCAGGGGTCATTGGCAGCTCATAGTCATTGTTCCTCAGCAATTTCTTATGGTTCTCTTGTGTTCATTATACAAGAAACCAAATGATTTGGATATTAGAAATCACATAGACGCGTAAGTTTGGTTTTGTTAATTATTGTATCATATGTGCACTTACACCAAAACTAGGTTTTATTATAATTCATTCCTGTCCTTTTGTAGAGCTTTAGAAGCTAACCTCATGTTGCAAGGCCTTCCATCTCATGCTAGAAAGAAGTTGACGTATATTGCACCAAAGGTGACCACACATTCATCTTACTGCGGTTCAATTTGTCATTTAAAGTTAATCTGACATGTATTTAACTTGTAGTGCCCACACCAACCGGGAAGTTATGAGTGCGGGTATTATGTGATGAAGCACATGCACACCATCATATCCACAAACATTATTGACTCATGGAGGGAGGTTAATATACTATAATTAAGTCAAATATGCCAATTATGTAAATGATTTATAAATCTGAAATGTTTCATTATGTAGGATTTTAGAGACTCATCTCCATTGAAGATTGAAGTGTAAGATGATATTAGAGAGCAGTGGGCTTCTTTCCTTTTAAGTATTCAATCTTCATAGTAAATTTGACTTGTAACAATTTTGATTGAATTCATTTAAGTAAATATGTGCATATGTGCATATCTGTCTAGAACTTTGAACTGTGCATATCTGTCTGTCTGGAACAATTTTGATTGAATTCGTTTAAGTAAATGAAAGTATATATGTTTCTATTGTGCATATCTGTCTGGACTGTGAACTGTGCATATCTATCTTTACAAATGTTTGGAACTATGAATATCTGTCTGGACCTGTGAGGAATAGGCAGGTTTATTCGATGAAAGGCAGAAACTGCAATGAAAATGCAGGTCCTTAAGAAAACACACTTTCTACATCGGTTAATGACATAACCGATGTAGAAGGTTTAACATTCTATGTCGGTTATCTTCATAACCCACATTGATATTACATACAATCACGATTACTGTTAATCGACATAGATAAAGGGGTCATAGAAAGTAAGACTTTCTATGTCGGTTACCAGTGTAACCCGACATGTCGGGTCTGTGACTAACCGACGTAGAAAGTCTTACTTTCTATGTCAGTTCAAAATAACCAACGTAGAAAGTCTTACTTTCTATGACCCCTGTATCTATGTCGCCTCTTTAACCGATGTTGAAAGTCTATTTTAACCGACATAAAAAGCCTTTTTTGCACTAGTGTCTTGAACTGGAAACTGAAAGTGATGAAGATCTTATTCAATCATTTGATAAAATGAAGATCTTGTTGATTTGATGAAGTCAAAGGCTAATATAATGAAGTCAAAGGTTTCTTGGGTTAAAAGGATAGAGTGATTAGTGAGTCTGCATCTATACATAGGTATAATCATTCATATCTCTCTGTTGTATAAGGTTTGATCATTTGAAAGAATTTGAAAATGCCTCTAAAGATGTTTTTAATCCATTAAAAACCAAAGTAATCAGTTAAATTGTTTTTAGCAAATTGTTTTAACTGATATTATATGAGCTTTATCAATTAAAATGTTCTTAAAACTTATATAACAGTTTTTTTAACTGATAGGTTTTTAAAATAATCGATTAAAACCTTTTAAAACATTCACTGGAACTGTTTTAATCGATATACCTTCGAATTAATCGATTGTTTTCATTAAAGGAGTTTTTGAAAACCTTCTACCAGTGTTTTAACCGATATAGTTTTGAAATAATCAATTAAAATCACTTAAAATGTTATGGGAAGTGTTTTTGCAGTATTTTAATCGATACAAACTCGAAACAATCGATTAAAATAACTTGAATTATTTTGAAAGATGTTCTGTCAGTATTTTAATCGATGTAAAATCGAATTAATCGATTAAAACAATTTAAGGGAATTTATGTTAACTATTTTAATCGATTAAAACTGTCTATTATCAGTTAAAATCACTTAGAAAGTTTTATGAAAATATTTGGCAGAATTTTAATCGATTAAATTGCGAATTAATTGATTAAAACAACTTCAGGGATTTTTTACAAAGTGTTTTAATTGATTGAAACGTTGTCATATCAGGTAAAACAAATCTGGAAAATAATCAAGAACATTTTAACAGATTAAAAGAAGTTTTAATAGATTAATTCATGACTTTTAACAGATTAAAAGATTGTTTTAATAGATTAATTAAACCAGCAGTTAGAACAAATCTCTATATAAACAAGATTGATTCAGTATTTTAAAATATACCTTTGAGCAATCAATCAAGCAATCATAAGTGAAGTTTTTTAAGAAAGAATCGCACAAGTTTTGTGGTGTTTTTGAAAGTTCTTTCTTGAGGCATTTTTGCATTTTTTGTATGAGGAAACTCATACTGTAGGGACTGCATAATCTGGGTTAGATTGTTCTGGTTTATTCTCTTTTGTTTTCTTTCATTCTTTGTTGTACTGTGAGTGCGTAGAATTGTTAGGCACAGTTTCTGTGGCTGGAATTTGGTTGCAAGTTGGTTCAAGAACTAGAAGTTGGTTCTTGGTGAAGGTTTAGGTGCAAGGACTGGAATTTTGGTTCTTGTGGTAGATTAGGTGTGTGATTGGAATCTGTAATCTGTAAAACATTCAATCTAGTGGAACTCAGCTGGAATTTGGCTGAGAACTGAACGTAGCCCTGGGATTGGGTGAACCAGTATAAATCTTGGTTGTATTTCTCTAAACCTTACTCTCTTTATTCTACTGCTGCCTTTATTTTAATTGTTTGTTTTTCTTGATTCAAGAATTGGTCAGAACTCTTAATCTTTGAAATAGATAATCTGTAAATTGCGAAAATCTTTCAAAGATCAATTCACCCCCCCTCTTGATCTCAGCCTTCTTTTCTAACAATTGGTATTAGAGCAAGGGTCTTGAAAAATACTCAAGACTTTCGGTCCAAATCTTTCATGGCTGAAAACAAATTACCTTTTTCTGAGGGAGCTTCTATTAATAGACCTCCACTGTTTTGTGGTACATATTATCGATTTTGGAAGATTAGGATGAAGATCTTTATTGAATCTATTGATAGAAATGTTTGGGATGTAATTGTTAATGGTCCATTAATTACAGAAAAAGAATGGTCTAGCTTAAATGATGAAAAGAAAAGAAAAGTTCAAAATGATTGTACTGCTAAAAATATAATTACTCTACACTAAACATGGATGAGTTTTTCAGGGTTTCTCAATGCAAATCTGCCAAGGAAATGTGGGAAGTTCTTGAGGTTACTCATGAGGAAACGACTGGCGTAAAGAGAGCTAGAAAGCATACTCTCATAAGAGAATATGAGTTGTTTAAAATGCAAACCGGAGAAAGTATTACAGATGTGCAGAAATGCTTCACTCACATCATCAATCATCTAATGGGCTTAGGTAAAACTTTTGATATAGAGGAATTAAATATAAAAGTTTTGAAATGTCTTGACAGGTCATGGCAGCCTAAAGTCACAACAATATCAGTGTCAAAAGACTTGTCCATCATGACAACAACCTCTTTATTTGTCAAACTCAGAGAACACGAGATGGAAATTAATATATTCAATGAGCAAGAAATTTATGAAAAGAAAGGGAGAAGCATAGCGCTCAAAGCTGAAGAGAAAGATCAAGAATCTGAAGAAGAAAGTGAGTGATCAATGTCGTACTCGGTCAAATAATTAAAACAGATAAATGTAGTACTAGGAAGTTGTCCTAGGTCGTTTCCCAAAGACCACGAATTTCTATCAAAGCTTATCAATTTTTAAAATTAGAATAGTAACAAAAAACGTTTTTCAAAATTAAAATATTAGATGAAACAGAACAAAAGCAGATTATAAAAATGCGGATTAAAAACAGATTAAAATGCAATTGATTTCCTGATTCTAATGCAGTGTCACTTATGTTGAACATTCAAGGACTTAATGTTGCACTTGATCGACATGAAGATTGTTGATTTTGATGATGATTCAAGAACTCAAAGACTTAGAGTGTTGAAGACTTGTTTTGTATTGTAATAACTCTGTTTCAATTAGATTGAGTCTGTAATATTAGTGTTTAAGATAGTCGGTACATAGTCTGCACCTTAGAAGCTTAAAAAAGCTCAAATTTATCATCCAGGCTCGGCTTTAATCGATTAAATAGGGAAATAATCGATTAAAACAGTGAGAAAAACCATTTTCTGTATCTGCTCACTGGTTTAATCGATTAAAACTCCTGTTAATCGATTAATAGGCGGTTTAATTGATTAAAACCCCTTTTAATCGATTAAAACACCTTTTAATCGATTAAAACAGTGAGTTTCAGGGTTCTGTTGATTTTGGCTCTGTAATAATCGATTAACTCTTGATTTAATCGATTATTTCAGTCAGATTTCTAATTTTAACTTCAAATCAACCCTATTTTCGAAAACACTTTTCCCAAGAACCCTAATTCCGAAATTCCCAATTCCCAAACCCTAATTTCTCTACTTAAGCTTCTCTATGGCACTCAGAAAAGAAGAACAACCTTTACATACAAAAGTTAAGTGCTGTAGTGTCAGAGAACTGTTTGTTGCAAGAAAAAGGGGCTTTTGGAACCTGGTGTGGGCTAGAAGCGATAAGAATCACTAAGTGGAGTTCTTAGTGGATTGTGTGTTGTGCCGTTTCTAGGGAAAGTTGTTCATCATCTCCTGTGGATTTCAAGAGAGGTGTTTTCTTATCTTTATCTTTTCAATTGTAACTTGTTTGTAACAACTTGATTATAGTGACAGCGTTAATCCTCTGTTTGAGTGATTAGCAACTGGACATAGGGTCTTTTTATCCGAACCAGTATAAATTTCCTATGTAAGATTCTCTTCTCTTATCTATTTACATTTACACAGTTTTTAATCGGTAAACTTTGGGGAAAATTTTGAAAACCTAATTTTTATTAAGAAACCAATTCACCCCCCCTCTTGGTTTTTGTTCGACCACGCGAACATTCCGTTGCGCGATTCTAACAAGTGGTATCAAAGCTTGCTTTGATAGTCATTCAAATTTTCGAAAATGGCCGGACAAAATCAAACTTTTGCCGAAGGTGCGTCTATCAACAGACCCCCACTTTTTGCGGGTCAAAATTATCCTTTTTGGAAGGTACGAATGCAAATCTTTTTAGAGTCTGTTGATAGAGGCGTTTGGGACGCTATTTTAAACGGTCCATTTGTTCCTAAAGTTACAGAGAACGGTGTTGACGTTCTTAAACCTTTTTCTAGATGGACTGCAGAAGAAAACAGAAAAGCACAATTTGACGTTAGGGCTAGAAATATAATTTCATCTACTCTAACCCTTGACGAGTTTTACAGGATTTTTGTTTGTAAAAGTGCCCAGGAAATGTGGGAAATGCTTAGAGTGACCCACGAAGGTACTGACGACGTCAAGAGAGTACGTAAAAACTCCCTAATCCAAGAATACGAGATGTTCTGGATGCAACAAGGAGAAACGATTTTCGACGTTCAAAAGCGTTTCACTCATATTGTGAATCATCTCACCGGATTAGGTAAAGTATTTGATGTTGATGAATTACGAAATTAATTCGAAATTAACCAACTAAGCGAAGATAAATCCCAAATTATATTCTAATTCGAAATTAATCAACTAAGCGAAGATTAATCTCAAATTAGCTTTAACCCTTGTTCCAATTCGAAATTAACCAACTAAGCGAAGATTAATCCCAAATTTTCCTTAACCCTTATTCCAACATGAAATTAACAAACTACGTGAAGATTAACCCCAAATTATCCTTATACAATTAAGCATTGCATACATCACATAATCTCATCTCTAACACAAAATTAAGCAAACTGTGATATTAGTTTCGGTTTATTAAGCATAAACAGATTATAATTCAACACTGAGATTAGAAGATGAAGAGTTAAGAGAACAAACAAAATGAAATTGAAGAACAAAACCTCAAAGATCTACTTGCATTCTTCTCAGAAAATCAATACAAAGATTTAGCTATCCATGGAAAGTTGAAAACGCAATAGAAGAAACACAATTAAAATCGAAACAAGAATTTAAAAATAATGACAGAGGAGTAAACAAACTTGAATATAAATTGCAGAAGATGAAAGGCGGTTGTGTGGTGGTTTCATGGCAGAAGAAAACGAAATTGAACCAAACTTTTAATGAGCCTTGAGCAGTCCAAATTAAAATGCAGAGAAAACCAGCATGAAAACAAACGTAAAAACAGAACTACAGTGGCTGCCTGTCTCCTCCTCCTATTGCTCCTCTAAAAATACCAGCCTACCCTAACCCTAGAGTCCCCTAGGAATGTGCCCAAGCTGGCCCATACGGGATTACACATCAAACAAACCCTAGCTAACGTGGCAATCATTAATATGATGTGGAAATAGCAGCTGACATGGCAAGTGACGTGGCAGTGACATGGCAGGTGACATGGCAACTGACATGGCAATGATGTGGAAACTCTCTTCATCTCAATATTAATGTCCATACTTCAAAATTGTTTCACCAAAAATACCTAAAAATAATTAGAAATGAAAATTAGACCAATTAATGCTAAATTAAGCAAAATTTGGAATAATGACCCAATGAAGCCCAATCAATGAAAATGCACTAATAATAGACAATTAAACACAATGCACCAATTAAGATAAGTACAGAAAGATAAGAAAATGTTGGAAAATAATGGCTCATCAATGAGAATCTTGGATTGCTGGTCAAAAAGTTCAATAAATTTCTCAAGAGAAAGATCCAAGCTAAAGAAAGGCACAAAAGGTATGAAAAGAAATCTGATTCTTTTGACTATAAGTGTTATGGTTGTGGTAAACAGGGTCATGTAAGGATGGAGTGTTCAGAAAAGAACAAGCACAATGACAAGAAAGAAGAAAAGATCAAAAGGAGAGCATACATAGCATGGGATGACAATGATACTTCATCAACAGAAAATTTTGATGATGAAGAAGCTAACTTGTGTCTAATGGCTAACCATAATTATCAAACTAGAAGTGTAAGTTCAAATTCTTCTTCTAATTTCATGAATTATAACTCACTGCAAGAAGCATTTAATGAAATGCATGAAGAAACCAAGAAACTTAAAAAAGAAAATGATAGGCTAAAAGGCATGAACAACTGGCTAGAAAATAGAGTTGATTCTCTTGAAAAGAAAATTCTTGAATATGAAACTGATCTTGGTTACCTAAAATTAATTCATGATAATTCTGATTGTATGTGTAACATGATCAAAGCTTGTGAAGAATGTCCACATTTACAAAAGAAAATTGAATATCTTTTACAAGTTGTTTCAAAGTTTACACAAGGCAAAGCCAATCTTGATGTTCTTCTTGGTTCACAAAAACTTGTTCTTGATAAAAATGGTATTGGTTTTAAATCAAACTTAAAAATAAGAAAAAATGCATATAGAAAATCATACTCATCATCTTTTATCAAATGTTTCTTTTGCATGAAAAGAGGGCACTCAGTTAAATTCTGCAGAATTAAGAAATATAGTGTACCAAAAGGAAAAATGAAGTGGGTTCCCAAGAATTCATTTCAAATAACTTGATTGAACCCAATCATTATAAAAAGGGTACCAGATATATATGGTAAATCTGTTTTGTAGGAACAAAATCTGGAAATTCTTTGGTACCTGATCAGCAAATATTGATTTTGGATTCATGGACTGAGTATTTTAATTGATATAAAATTGTTTTAATCGATTAATTTCACTTACAGAGAATACCAGAAAAGTTGTCCGTACAATTTTAATCGATTATTCTACGAATTAGTCGATTAAAATGTTCTCAGGATTTTAGTACAGTTTTATCCTCTCTATTTTAATCGATTAAAAAGGATTTATATCAGTTAAAATCATTAAAGAGTTAAATTTAATCGATACTTTTTCGGTTTAATCGATTAAAATTCTGTGATCATTTCATTAAACATATATAGTACAAATTTAATCGATTCTTTTCTGTTTTAATCGATTATTACATTGTTATTATTTCAAACCTAATATTCTAGATCAAATTAATTGATTAAATTGTTGGTTAATCGATTAATTCGTTCTTAAAAATTGTTTTAAATATGGTTAATTGAATAATTTCCAGCAAATCATGATGAGATTTTCAAGATTCATTGATAACCAAAATCTATGAAAAACATTTACTGTATTGTTTGACTAAGTCAATGTTTATCCAAGAACACTTTAGTTGATGTACCCACTACCCAAAGCATGTGATTCTGCACTCAGTCAAGGGGACACGACCAATTAAGACTAAAAAATTGTAGGTCTGTCATTCAGACTTCAAAAATTTGGAATCCGAACTTCTATTCATCAAAGAAAAATCAGGTTATGCATTTTTCAGTTTCTCCTCTTCTTCTCTTTTCTCTTCTCTCGCTCTCATATACTGTATCAATAAAATTCCTTCTCAAATATCTGCTACAATATGTTTAAAAGATCTAAATCAAGGAAGAAACATAAGAGGGAATCTTCCTCTGCTGCTGGCAACGCTGGTGGACACATTGAAGCATGGTTCAATGGAGACATTGACAAGATGAATAACTGCATTTCAAACATTAGCCAAAAGCAACTGGTGATTCCTGAATATATTAAGTTTCCTTGGTTGGATGAAGAAGGCTTTACCTCTTTGAGAAGTAAATTGAAAAGACAAAAGTTAAAGACTTTTCTGGAGCACACTTGTAACATCCAACCTGATCTTGTGAGGTAAGAAGTGGGAAGAAGGTATAAATCTGGTGATCACTCCTGAGGTGTGGGAAGAAGTGGCTGGTCTTCATGATGTTCGTGTAAAGGTATCCAGAGGTAACACTACAAAGTTACCTGATTTTAACAAAATTCAATTTTTCCGCAGTTGTCTCAAAAATCAAAATGATTCTGTAAGAACTCTTAATGCTGGAAAAATGGAGCTTGAACCAAGAATTATTGCCTTCATTATTGCATGGATGCTTACTCCAAGGGGGAGTAACCATGCTTTACTCAATGAGGGTGATTTAGCTCTTATGTACTACATTGAAAATAATATCCGTGTAAACTGGAGTTTTGTTATCAAGGATCACATGATAAAAGTAAAAAGATTGGCTGATTATAAACTGCCATATGCTATGTTGATTAATCAATTTTTTAGATACTTTGAAGTAGATCTTGCATGAGAATATGTAGAAACTCCAAAGGCCTCCAATAATATTGATGATTCCACTTTGCAAAAGATGGGATTTATCAAAATTGATGGAGAATGGATCTCAAAGATTGGTGCTGGGATGTCCGAAGATGAGGAAGAAGATGAAGAAGAAGCTGATCTAGGTCAAATTCCTTCTTCTGCGGTTGCTGCTGAGGTTCCTGAATCCACTGGTGGTCAAAATTCTTATGAGAACATGGAGATCGTACCATACATAGAGCAACTTGACCGTGGAACTCCTCTCTCCCAGTTTGAAAGGACCATGCTCTCCCAAATGTCCTTACTACAAGAAAATCAGGGAAATTGGGATGGCTAGTCTCATCAAGAAGGGTCCTTTCTATCATTTTTTTTATCGCTACGTTTATCTGTTATTTTTATCTTGCTGGTCTATAATATTAACTGGTCTTTGACCAAAAACACTCCCTAAACTACTTTTAATATGATAAAGATGTTTTAGAACTGAGTTAGATACCTTAGATTGATCAAACAATACATATTTTGTCAGTTTTAGCTGATATAAAATCATTTTAATCGATTAATTTCATTCACAAACATACTCATTTAGACAATTTGTACTATTTTAATCGATTAATTCGATTTTTAATCGATTAAATTCACTTACAAAAAAATTCACCTAGGCTATATGTTCTGTTTTTAATCGATTATTTTGCAAAAGAATCGATTAAAAGTTCTAGGATGTGGAGTTATATCCACTAGAAATGTTTTACATCAATTAAATTCACTAACTATGTTATCATATTTTGTTATTGTGCAAATTTTCCACTCATTCTTGGGTTGTCAATACTCATCAGCAGTATGATCTCTAATTTTTCTTAATATCATAAAACTATTGGATTTTATCATATTTGACTTGACTTTAAAGTCTTTGCGAATTTTCTCATAAGGGTTAAAATAAATATCCAAATATATTCACTAAATCTCTTTCTCGTGATTGCTTTTATAAAATCTGAACTGAATTAGAAATCTTAGATACATCAAACATCACTTAGTTCCCATTTCTGAATGTTTTAATTGATGTAAACTAGCTTTAATCGATTAATTTCATTAATAATACTATTGTTTGTACTATTTTAATCGATTAAATTTCGATTTATTCGATTAAATGCTCTCAGGATTTCAATGTACATCTTTCATTCCTATTTTAATCCATTAACATGCTATCTGTATCAATTAAAATCATTAACATGATCAATTTAATCGATTATGTCATGTTTTTAATCGATTATTATTCTGAAAAGGAATTTAAAGGCTTTAGTTAATGGTTGTTCTTGTAACATGCTACTGAAGCAAGGTTCCCTTATCTTTACACGTGTCTATTGTATTCATTACAAACGTGTTAACGAAGATAAGTTTGAATCAACTTTAATTGATTATTATATGAATAATACATCTCATTGGTATCGTGAAATTCTATTCTTTTTCTTTTTGATTATATTTTAAAAAAATTTATTATCATTACATGCTTGTTTTATCCCTCTCTTCCCTATTTTTTATGAAGTCAAAGGGGGAGAAATTGTTAATGATTAACTTTTTAAATACTCACTAATCTAGGGGGAGAAACTATTGATATTGGATACTCACTAATCTATATATCCAAGTGACTTCTTCTGTAGATCAAAATCTTTCAAAGAGGTGTTTGTCTTCATCAAATAGGGGGAGACTGAAAGTGATGAAGATATTATTGAATCATTTGATAAAACAAAGATCTTGTTGATTTGATAAAGTCAAAGGCTAATCTGATGAAGTCAAAGGTTTCTTGGGTTAAAAGGGTAGATTGATTAGTGAGTCTGCATCTATACATAGGTATAATAATTCATATCTCTCTACTGTATAAGGTTTCATCATTTGAAAGAATTTGAAAATGCCTCTAAAGATGTTTTTAATCCATTAAAAACCAAAGTAATCGGTTAAATTGTTTTTAGCAAATTATTTTAACTGATATTATATGAGCTTTTTCAATTAAAATGTTCTTAAAACTTATATAATAGTTTTTTTCACTGATAGGTTTTCAAAATATTCGATTAAAACATTCACTGGAACTGTTTTAATCGATATACCATCGAATTAATCGATTTTTTTCACTAAAGGAGTTTTTGAAAACCTTCTGCCAGTGTTTTAACCGATATAGTTTCAAAATAATCAATTAAAATCACTTAAAATGTTATGGGAAGTGTTCTGGCAGTATTTTAATCGATACAAACTCGAAACAATCGATTAAAATAACTTGAAGTATTTTGAAAGATGTTCTGTCAATATTTTAATCGATGTAAAATCGAATTAATCGATTAAAACAATTTAAGGGAATTTCTGCTAACTATTTTAATCGATTAAAACTAGCTGTTATTAGTTAAAATCACTTAGAAAGTTTTATGAAAATATTTGGCAGAATTTTAATTGATTAAATTGCAAATTAATAGATTAAAACAACTTAAGGGATTTTTTACAAAGTGTTTTAATCGATTGAAACGTTGTCGTATCAATTAAAACACATCTGGAAAATAATCAAGAACATTTTAATAGATTAAAAGAAGTTTTAATAGATTAATTCAAGACTTTTAACAAATTAAAAGATTGTTTTAACAGATTAATTAAACTAGCAGTTAGAATAAATCTCTATATAAACAGGATTGCTTCAGTCTTTTAAAATATACCTTTGAGCAATCAATGAAGCAATCATAAGTGAAGTTTTTCAAGAAAGAATCACACAAGTTTTGTGGTGTTTTTGAAAGTTCTTTCTTGAGGCATTTTTGCATTTTTTGTGTGAAGAAACTCTACTGTAGGGACAACATAATCCGGGTTAGATTGTTCTGGTTTCTTCTCTTTCGTTTTCTTTCATTCTTTGTTGTACTGTGAGTGCCTGAAATTGTTAGGCACGGTTTCTGTGGCTGGAATTTGGTTCCAGGTTGGTTCAAGAACTGGAAGTTGGTTCTTGGTGAAGGTTTAGGTGCAAGGATAGGAATTTGGGTTCTTGTGGTAGATTGGGTGTGTGATTGGAGTTTGTAATCTGTAAAACATTCAATCTAGTGGAACTCAGCTAGAATTTGGCTGAGAACTGGACGTAGCCTTGGGATTGGGTGAACCAATATAAATCTTGGTTGTATTTCTCTAAACCTTACTCTCTTTAATTCTGTTGTTGCCTTTATTTTAATTGTTTGTTTTTCTTGATTCAAGAATTGGTCAGAACTCTTAATCTTTGAAATAGATAATCTCTAAATTGTGAAAATATTTCAAAGATCAATTCACCACCCTCTTGATCTCAGCCTTCTTTTCTAACAGAAACTATAAAAACTGCCTAGACGAGCTAGAATTGGACTTTTGAAGCAAGAAAATAAATTATACAGAGTATCGAAGAAAGAACTATATAATTTCTGGGGTTTTTTTCGTCCCCATCTCCCTGAAATGGAAGTCCTATTTATAGAAATTTGTGTCTCTCAAACTGGGACGACCATCTCGCCTGACAAAGGTTGAAATGACCGTCTCGCCACTTTGAGGTCGAGACGGTAGTCTCGTCTCATAAATGGTGAGACCGTCGTCTCGCTATTGGCGAATGGCGAGACAACCGTCTAGCCAAATGTGACGGCCATCTCGTGCTTCTGGGCAGAATTCTCTTTATTTTTGTGTACAGAAAACATTTCTATTCTAACATGGAGCCAACTAAGCGTGCCTAGGGACCTTTGAGGCCTTGTCGATCTTCAAACGGAAGTCTTCTACTCTTTATTGCGAGGCCGGGAAAGATTTGGGGTCTACAGCTGCCCCCCCCCCCTTCACCTGACTAGCCAATCGTTGGCCCCATATACCAAGAGATCGGCTGGTGGGTGAAGGAGTTGACCATCTTGCCCGGTTGTCCTTTGGTTGCTTCCCTTGTCGTGGTAGCTGACCTTCTAGACGCTGAATGTGATCCTCCAGGATGCTCCTTTGATACGGTAGCTGACCCCTTTCATTGTAAAATCTGGTTTAAGCCCCGTTTTGTAAGGCTTTATGAGTACGCACCCCCATCTGGTTTGATGAGTACGAACCCCTGTCTGGTTATTTAAGAACTTGCAGCCCACTTCGTAGGACTGGATGAGTATGCACCCTCATCTGGTTTGGCAAGTATGAACCCTCGTCTGGTTTGAAGAACTTGTAGCCCACTTCGTAGGACTAGATGGGTACGCACCCTCATCTTGGTTTGGCGAGTACGAACCCCCGTCTGGTTTGAAGAATTTGCAGTCCACTTCGTAGGACTGGATGAGTATGCACCCTCATCTGGTTTGGCGAGTACGAACCCCCATCTAGTTTGAAGAACTTGTAGCCCACTTCGTAGGACTGAATGGGTATGCAACCTCATCTTGGTTTGGCGAGTACGAACCCCCGTCTGGTTTGAAGAATTTACAGCCCACTTCGTAGGACTGGATGAGTACACACCCTCATTTGGTTTGGCAATCCACTTTGTAGGACTGGTGTGGTAGCGGCTTACTGATTTTGTTCATGCACCTTGATCTTGCTTGTGTTGAACATACATGGATATGAATGTTGAACATACATGGATAGGAAGCTTGTAGATTTTGATGATGATTCAAGAATAAAGGACTTAAAGATTTGAAGACTAATTAAAGGTTATGTAATAACTCTGTTTTTATGATTTTGAGTCTGTAATATTAGAGTCCAAGATAGCCAACACATAGTCCACTCCTTAAAGGCTCTAAAAACTCATTTTTATCAAAAACATACTGGAATAATCGATTAAATGGCAGGATAATCGATTATTACAGAAAGAAAACCATTTTCAATATTTTCTCTTTGGAATAATCGATTAAATGCCCTGTTAATCGATTAACTGGGCTGTTAATCGATTAAATGGCCTGTTAATCGATTAACTGGTGCTGTTTTGGCTCCTCTACAAGAATGGCTCTGGAATAATCGATTAACACTCAAGATAATCAATAATTTGGGTCTGATATGCATTTTGAAATTCAAAATTGGACCAAGTTTCGAAAACCCTATTCCCAATTCTTTCAATTTCGAAAATCCCCAATTCCTAAACCCTAATCTCTCTACTTAAGGTTCTCTAAGGCTCTTTGCAAAGTGAACAACCTTTTTCATACAAGGTCTTTTGATTTGAACCAGTATAAATCGAGTGTGTAATCTTCTATCCCTTCTCTATTTACTTTACACAGCATTTTAATCGATGAAATTTGGGGAAAATTTTAAAACCCTAATTTTTGTTTAAGAAACCGATTCACCCCCCCCCCCTCTTGGTTTTTGTCCGTAAACGCAAAAATTCCGCTACGCGGTTCTAACAAGTGGTATCAGAGCTTGCTTTGATAGTCATTCAAATTTTTTAAAATGGCTGGACAAAATCAAACGTTTGCCAAGGGTGCTTCTATCAATAGACCCCCACTTTTTGCGGGGCAAAATTATCCTTTTTGGAAAGTAAGAATGCAAATATTTTTGGAGTCTGTTAATAGAGGTGTTTGGGATGCAATTTTAAACGGACCTTTTATTCCTAAAATTACTGAAAACAGAGAAGAGGTACCAAAACCATTTTCTAGATGGTTGACTGAGGAAAATAGAAAAGCCCAATATGATGTTAGGGCTAGAAATATTATTTCATCTGCTTTAACCCTTGATGAGTTTTACAGGATCTCTGTTTGTAAGAGTGCTCAAGAAATGTGGGAAATGTTAAGAGTAACCCAAGAAGGTACTGACGATGTAAAAAGAGCACGGAAGAATTCATTGATCCAAGAATATGAGATATTCCGGATGGAACAAGGGGAAACGATCTTTGACGTTCAAAATCGTTTCACACATATTGTGAACCATCTCACCGGGTTAGGTAAAATTTTTGATATTGATGAATTAAATGTAAAAATCCTTAAATCTTTGGATAAGAAATGGCAACCTAAGGTGACAGCCATTACGGAGTCACAAAATCTTGCAACAATGTCTATGGCGACGCTCTTTGGAAAGTTGAGAGAGCATGAACTTGAACTTGGAAGGCTAAATTGTTGAAACATACAAGGATATGAATGTTGAACATACATGGATATGAAGCCTATAGATTTTGATGATGATTCAAGAACAAAGGACTTAAAGATTTGAAGACTTGTAATGTTATGTAATTACTCTATGTTTGATGATTTTGAGTCTATAATATTAGAGTCTAAGATAGCCAGCACATAGTCTACTTTTTAAAAGCTTCAAAAACTCATTTTTCTCAAAAACATACTAGATTAATCGATTAAATGGCAGGATAATCGATTATTACAGAGAGAAAAACAATTTTCTGTATCAGCTCTTTGGAATAATCGATTAAAGCCCCTGTTAATCGATTAACAGGGCTGTTAATCGATTAATTCCCCAGTTAATCGATTAAACTGCATGGATTTAGGTTCCAGGTGAATTTGGCTCTGTAATAATTGATTAACACTCAAGTTAATCAATTATTTCAGTCAGATATGTGTTTTGAATTTCGAAATTGGACCAAGTTTCGAAAACCCTAGTCCCAATTCACCAGGTTTCGAAAATTCCCAATTCCCAAACCCTAATCCGTCTACTTAAGGTTCCCTAAGGCTCTCTGCAAAGTGAACAACCTTTTTCAAACAAAAGTTGAGAGATGTGACTGCCAGAGAAATATTTGTTGGAGGAAGAAAGGGCTTTTGGAACCTAGTGTGGGCTAGAAGTGATAAGAATCACTAAGTGGGTTTTCTTGGTGGATTGTGTGTTGTGTCATCTCTAGGGAAAGTTGTTCTTCATCTCTTGTGTGACTCAAGAGAGGTGTTTTCGTTATCTTATCTTTTCAATTATTATCTGTTTGTAAAACTGTGATTATAGTGACATCATTAATCCTCTATTTGAGTGATTAGCAACTGGACGTAGGGTCTTTTGATCCGAACCAGTATAAATAATCTGTGTAATACTCTATCCTTGCTCTATTTACTTTACACAACATTTTAATCGGTGAAATTTGGGAAAAATTTTAAAACCCTAATTTTTGTTAAGAAACCAATTCACCCCCCCTCTTGGTTTTTGTCCGGAAAGGCAAACATTCCGCTGCGCGATTCTAACAAGTTATATCAGAGCTTGCTTTGATAGTCATTCAATTTTTGAAAATGGCCAGACAAAATCAAACGTTTGCCGAGGGTGCTTCTATCAATAGACCCCCACTTTTTGCAGGGCAAAATTATCCTTTCTGGAAAGTTAGAATGCAAATATTTTTATAGTCTGTTGATAGAGGTGTTTGGGACGTAATTTTAAACGGTCCCTTTATTCCTAAAATTTCTTAAAACGGAGTAGAAGTTTCAAAACCATTTTCTAGATGGACGGTGGAAGAAAATAGAAAAGCTCGATATGATGTTAGGGCTAGAAATATAATTTCATCTGCTTTAACCCTTGATGAGTTTTACAGGATCTCTGTTTGTAAAAGTGCTCAACAGATGTAGGAAATGTTGAGAGTGACCCACGAAGGTACCGACGACGTTAAGAGAGCACGGGAAAATTCACTAATCCGAGAATATGAGATGTTCCGAATGCAACAAGGAGAAACGATCTTTGACGTTCAAAAGCGTTTCACACACATTGTGAACCATCTCACCAGGTTAGGTAAAATTTTTGATGTTGATGAATTAAACTTAAAAATTTTGAAATCTTTGGATAGGAAATGGCAACCTAAGGTGACGACTATCATGGAGTCACAAAACCTTGCCACAATGTCTATGGCGGCGCTCTTTGGAAAGTTGAGAGAGCATGAGCTTGAACTAGGAAGGCTAAATGATGAAGAAGGTCAACAACAAAAGAGGAACTTAGCCTTCAAAACCGAAATTTCCAAGAGTAAGAACAAGAAGGTAGAAGAAAACTCAGAAAATGAAGAAGAAGAACAAATGAGTCTTATGATAAAGAAATTTGCCAAATTTATAAAAGCCAAAGGGAAGCAACCCTTCAAAGGTAAGGGAAAGGTAAGAGAAAATACTTCCTTAAATATCAAATGTTATGGTTGTGGTGAAACAGGACATGTTAAAACCGAATGTCCAAACAAGAAGAATGAAGATATCAAAGGCAAGAATTTCTTCAAGAAGAAAGCCTACATCGCTTGGGACAATAGTGATTCGAGGTCGGAGTCAAGTGATTCGGAAATAGAAGCTAACATTTGCTTGATGGCAAATGACAATGTATCTTCCGACTTTGAAGTTAGTGATTCCGACTCATCCTCAAGTGATGATGAAAATAACTTTGATGAATTACAAAATGCATATGAAGAATTTTTTAATGCTTTTAAGGACTTGAAAAATGAATACAAAGTTGTGAAAAAGAGTTTGCATAGATCCGGAAAGGAGGTGGAGTCCTTAAAAACGAAAATTGTATGTTTAGAGGAAAAGGAAACCTTAGAAACGAAAATTGTCTGTTTAGAAGAAAAAGATAATAAGAATATAGCATGTGCATCATGTAAAGAGTATGAATATGACATAGATATACTTAACCATTTGCTAGATAAAGCCGAAAAGGAGATAAGTGATTTTAAGAAGGATAAAATTGTTGTAGCTCAAAATAGTATAAATCATCAAGTTCCTTTGAAAAAGCCTAAAATTAAAAATAGAAGAGTATGGGTTAAAAAAGGAACTAAAACATCTATAGTTAGAAATGTATCAAATTCTAAAACTATATCTAAAGCATGCTTTTATTGTATGAAACATGGTAATACCTCAAATAGATGTAAAATTAAGCATTTTGGTGTTCCTAAAGGAAAATACGTTTGGGTTCCTATTGTTAAATGACTTGTTCTTCTCTAACCCCAATGACCCAAAAGTTATGGGGACCTAAGATTACTATGTTCTTGTTTTGTAGGAAACTTCCAAATCAAAGAAGTCTATGTGGTATGTTGATAGTGGATGCTCTATGTAACACCCTACCTTATAAACCCTAAATCAGAAGAATTAATAATTTTTAGCAGAATTTTTTTTTTAAAACCAATAATAATTTTTCCCTCGTACATAATATCAATATATAAATTTTCAATAATTCATTCCTGCATTTCATCATTTTAAAAAGTACTAAAAGTAAACATTCATAATTACTTATAGATAAAATACTAGTACAGTCCTCCAAAATATTAAGGGCAACATTGGGGATACTTCCTACATAGCAGCTAACTACACAAAAGAGTGACTACTACTTAGTACCATGTAGGTCTATATACTACAAAAGACTGTCTATAAAAGTTTGGATATGTTTATCCCAATACATGTTGCCATCATTGTGGCTCTCAGCTAATGAGTATGAGTGTCATATTCATCGGGTGTGGAATCTGTGCCATCTCCCCTCTCTTCAAACAATGACCGATCAGGTCCAACGAGTACCGCAAGTACAAAGGAAATAAAGAAAACAGAAAGACAAGAGGGTGAGCAATAGTTCATACATCATTTTAAAATCAACATCATAAACATTCACAAGTCAATTAAATTCCAAATGATTAATGTTAATGATGCATGATCCTAATATGTTTTCTAAAATTTTTATGCATGCGGGACCGAATCATTTCTCAAATCAGTACTGGGATAGCCAGGAGTTGACACTACTAGGCATGGAAAATTCACCCACGGGATTGTTGAGACTCATGCTCAAATATAAACCCAGTAGCTCACTGACCATTGATATACGGTAAGAGCACAGTCAGGTACAAGAGAGTTTGTATAGTGGGATCCCCGACAATAGGTAGCGAGTCTAGGTCTTTTGGGGCCTCCAACCACTACCCTTTTTATCCTCAAGTCCTCCCTCAAGGCCTCCCTATCGTATTCTTAGAGTCCATAATCTCTGATTCCCCAGATTTCACAAATCACCATTTTCAAATGAGTAGTGTATGAGTCCCTAAGTGGTTTTTCTTAGAAATTCACATTTTTCCAAAAATTTTGACAGAGTTTCCCCTGTAATACGGACTTCCCAAAACTTTCCAATCACCTGTTACAAGTAGAAAACTTCCAATACAGTTGAAAAAGGGTTCACAACCCATCATCCAATTCTTTCAATTTAATTTTTAATGAACTTTCTCATGAAAAACCACCATGCATATAAATGCTCACTCAAAGACCATACATATCATAATAGAGTACCAAGCATGCATTTTACACCATCATACACGTAAGCAATTCATTATCACTTTCACAACAAAGCATATAATGAAATCAAAATTTTCAATCATAACAAATTAGACAACTTCAACAAATAAGGTCAAACAAGTTTATGATGTAATCCTTACTATATAGCTCACCCCTTACCTGATACGTCCACACTTATTCCTTTCAAAGCTTGATGTTGTGTTTCAACAAAATCTATATACGTAATAAAATACTAGTTAGAATTTTATATTTGTATGTTTCTATCTCATGAGAATTTAAATTCACTTTATGTGATTAATCTATTTCTAATAATATTTTAAGCTCACATTCAACTTACAATTATCTTAGAAAATTATCCTATTTTGTATGCACTTAGAGTAGGAAAAATCCTAATAGCAAACATGGACAAAGTTCAGTATTTCAAAATTTTCTATAGTTATATAAGTTGTTTTGTCATGAGATTTGAGCCAAATTTCAATAACTTAATTACCTACAATATTGATGAAAGAAATAAATTCAAGTAACCTATAGAATAGATGCAGTTTTCAGTTTTCAGTGGTTCTTTCCAACTGGGCTCAATTACAATAACACTCTGAACATGCCTTGGTAATTTGACTATAACTCATGATAAACATAAGATATTGATATGAAACTAATTTATAAATTTCGGTAATATAATTTACTACAACTTTTATGAAGGAATCAAGTCCTAATTTCACTCGTATCAATCCCAGTAATTCAAAAATCGAGGCAGTTGAAACAGGGCAACATCTTAACGTCATAGCTAGAACACTTAACAGTAAAATGGGTATAACTTGAGCTACAAATATCCTTTTAATATGAAACAAGTTTCTAAATTTAGAAAACTTACAGGGCTACAACTTTAATGAAGATACCAATTCCTAATTATGTTCACACAAGTCCCAAATATTCAATGAATAGTACCTACGAATTAGGGCTCTTAAAGTTTTTAGCTTAACCACTTCTAATCCTCAATTTTGAACATTATTCTAGTATCCTAGGTGTAAAACCTACAATAACACTCTTCCTACTCCCATTCAAGCTCATTCAAGTAAGGAGAAAAAATAGAAAATGCACCGTTTTGAAAAATAAAACGGTATAAATGTAGAGAAGATTGAGATAAACCAACTTACCTCTTGGAGCTTCTCAAGAAAATCAAGATTTTCCCATCAAAATCAAACTTAAAGATAAGAAAAGTTTTGAGAGAAAAAGAGAAATGAGGAACCTACGAAAAACTTGCACTTGCAGAGAGAAGGACACTCTTTTTAAAAGTCAAAATTTCTATTACACCTAATTTTCCGCTCAACGGATTCCTTTGCGCTCAACGGATTATATTACAAAAATTTTATCTATTATTTTCTTCTTTTTACTCTAGTCAAGATTTGAACCCACAACCTCTAAGACTCAAACATCACTCCAAATCATATCAACCATCATAGGTTTCTTATCAACTTATACACATAATAAACTTTTAATGTACACACACTCAATGCATACAAGAAAACAATAATTTCTAAATGTGGCAATTAAAATTTGTTAATTTCATACTCAACGTTCAGGCACACACATGAGTATTTTTTAACAATTATAAAATAATAGAAAAAATTATAATTATTCTAATGCACATACAAGAATTGAACTCATGACCCTCCAATCTTATGACAGGGGTCTAACCAAATGATCCACTCCTCATCTCTACAATATAATTAAATTCTTAATTTAATTTAATTACTTTTCTCACTTTCAATTTCTACCTTAGATCATATAATTACTATCTGGCGCCCAGTTGCCCACAAAACGGGTTAATTTTTAGTATTTTCTAAAAATTCCAAACAAATCATAAATAATCTAATAAACATAAAACTCTAAAGTCGCTTTGCCCAATTCCTAATAATTTAATTATTAAAATTTTGATAGATTTTGTCAAAATTTAATAAATCAGAGGTACTAAGAATTAGGATGTTACACTCTAAACATATGATCGGAGACAAAACGAAATTTGTAGGTTTCAAAGCTAAAGAACAAGGACATGTAACCTATGGGGACAACAACAAAGGAAAGATACTTGGAATTGGAAATATAGGTGGTGCAAACACTATGGAGATAAAGGATGTGCTTCTTGTTGATGGGCTAAAGCATAATCTCATAAGTATAAGTCAACTTTGTGACAAAGGATTCAAGGTAATCTTTGAAAGTAAATTTTGTACCATACATTTGATAGATTCCGAAAATGTAGCATTGAAAGGCATTAGGCATAATAATATCTATTTGATTGATTTGGATTGTATACATGATACTAGTATAACATGCTTAGTTGCTAAGGAAGAGAACCCATGGTTATGGCATAAGAGAGCGGCTCAATAAATATGCATCAATTAAAAAAATTGATATCAAAGGACTTAGTTGTTGGTTTGCCTAAGTTAAAGTTTGAAAAAGATAGATTATGTGATGCATGTCAAAAAGGTAAACAAGTAAAATCATCCTTTAAATCAAAGAATGTTATTTCCACATCAAAACCTTTAGACCTATTACATTTAGATTTATTTGGTCCTTCTAGGATAAAAAGTTTTGGATGGTTTGAAAATTATTGTGAGGAAAATGGAATTTTGCATAATTTTTTTGCACCTAGGACTCCCCAACAAAATGGTGTAGTAGAAAGGAAAAATAGGTCACTAGAGGAATTTGCTAGAACAATGTTAAATGAATCAAATGTTCCTAAATATTTTTGGGTTGATGTTGTGAGTACTGCATGTTATGTTTTGAATAGGATGCTTATTAGGCCAATTATAAAATCAACTCCTTATGAATTTTTAAATGGTAGAAAGCCTAATGTTGCTCATTTGAAAATATTTGGATGTAAGTGCTTTATGTTAAATAATGGAAAGGACAACTTAGGAAAATTTGACTCAAAAGTCGATAAGGGCATTTTCTTAGGTTATTCACTAACTAGCAAAGCTTATAGAGTGTTCAATAAAAGAACTTTAAATGTTGAAGAATTTGTACATGTTACTTTTGATGAAATTG
The DNA here is from genome assembly GCA_963425845.1 of Sphenostylis stenocarpa. Classification (NCBI taxonomy): domain Eukaryota; kingdom Viridiplantae; phylum Streptophyta; class Magnoliopsida; order Fabales; family Fabaceae; genus Sphenostylis; species Sphenostylis stenocarpa. Next base: position 30,844,166 of record OY731402.1, on the reverse strand, counting down.
TAGACCTTGGGGGAAATCCTCTTGAGTCAAATAAAGAACTTGCAGGTGATGTTGAGTACATAAGAGAGGATCTTGAAGAATTGTATTTGGAAGAGAATGAGCCTTCTCACCCAACTGAATTAACAAAAGAATGGCAATCACCAAGAGGACTTTCAATGGACAATATTATTGGTGATATCTTAAAAGGGGTAAAAACAAGAAATATGACTAATTTCTGCATGTCTGTAGCTTTTGTTTCACAGATAGAACCCAAAAGTGTTGAACAAGCTCTTAAAGATGACCAATGGTGCATAGCAATGCAAGAAGAACTTAATCGATTTGAAAGGAATCAAGTCTAGGAATTAATTCCAAGAGAAGAATCTCATCAAGTAATTGGAACAAAATGGGTATTTAAAAACAAACTTGATGAAGATGGAAATATAACAAAGAATAAAGCCAGACTTGTTGCCAAAGGTTACTGTCAAGAGGAAGGTATTGATTATGATGAAACTTATGCTCCTGTTGCCAAGTTAGAGGCTATACGCCTACTTCTTGCTTATGCTTCATTGATGAAATTTAAATTATATCAAATGGATGTTAAAAGTGCATTTTTAAATGGGTTTATCAAAGAGGAAGTATATGTGGAACAACCCCCTGGATTTAAAGATTTTAAATATCCCAATCATATTTTTAAATTGAAGAAAGCCTTATATGGTTTGAAACAAACTCCTAGGTCTTGGTATGAAAGATTAAGTAGTTTTCTAACTTCAAATGATTTTTCTAGAGGAAAAATTGATTCCACTTTGTTTGTTGATGATATCATTTTTGGATCAATTGATAATTCTTTGTGTGTAGAATTTGCTAAGATAATGCAGGGAAAATTTGAAATGTCAATGATGGGAGAATTAACATTCTTCCTTGGACTTCAAATTAAACAACTTAAAGATGGCATTTTTGTGTCTCAAACCAAATACTGCAAAGAGATTCTCAAGAAATTTGGAATGGACACTTCTGTAAGAATTAATGGTTGAGTTCAAGAGGGGGGGGTGAATTGAACTTTTGAAATCTTTTTCGAAAAACACTCTTTCTTTTGGAAGAATGGTTAATCTTTATCCAATCTTTTATTAGGCAGATTTGGTTTTAAACAAAGCAAGAATATAAGCAAGAATTGAAAAGAGATGAAAGTAGAAATTCAACACAAGAGTTTATACTGGTTCACTCTTTCCCAGAGCTACATCTAGTTCTTGACAAATCTGCCAAGTTCCACTAATTCCAAGTGAAAATACAAACCAGTAGATATACACCAATCTACCCCAAGAACTATCTTACAACACCACAAGATAGACTCTTGAATTAACCACCCAGTAAACAAACCCAGTTACTGTAACCAGTGCAGATTCAAACCCAATCTACACAATTAACCTTTGTACAAGTGTATGAAAAGAATAAACCTGGACTACAACTTTAACAATATAGAAGTCCAGAAGCAATTTCCCTAACTCAGAACTTTCTCTCTTGATGAAATTTTTAACAATCTTGATCTAAACACCTTATGATATGAAAAGTTTTATGAATGCACAGAGAAAGGCACGAATATGAGAGCTCTAAGATTTCTTTCAAATGTTTTCCAAATTGTGTATTCCAAAAGAGAAATCAAAACTGTATTTATAGAGTAAAAGAGAGAGACTGATAGATTCAATCGATTTAAAATGATATTTCAATCGATTGATTTCATTTAAAACTCATTCAATCGGTTAATTCGAGTTTTCAATGGATTGAAACAGTTAGAAGAAAAATGGTAGCTCTCTGTTTCAACCGATTAAAATATATTTCAACATATTGAAATCCTGTGATACCTTAGAATGAAAAAATGATCTCTCTGTTTCAATAGATTAAAACTTATTTCAACAGATTGAATTTCTGAGATACTTCAAAGTGAAAAATAACATCTCTCTGTTTCAACAGATTGAACTTTGATTTTAACAGATTAAAATTGCGAAACCTTTAATATGGAAAAATCATTAAGAACATTTTAACCTGTTGATTCTGCGATTCAATCAATTAAAATTTTGACAACATATGAACATTTCCTATTTAAAGTGATTTTAACAGATTGAAACTTCTTTTTAACAGATTGAAAAACTCAGTTTGTTCTTTTAATGCTTAAAGGTTGGTTTTTCATGTAGTAAAATAAGTTCAATGAGATGCATCATTTAAAGGCGCTTATTACAAGATCTATTGAACAATCAAGAGATTAAATTCTAAACCTATAACCTATTCACCTACACACCCACAAACTAAACTCTATAAACTCTATATGTCTTCATCAAATCCAACAAGTGCTTCAATCTCCCCCTATTTGATGGAGACAAATAACCACTGCACCTGCATCAACAATAACAAAACAGAGACATATATGATTTTGTGATTTGTGTGTAGTGTCAGTTATAAGTACTTCTCCCCCTATTTGACTTCATCAAAAAGTGTTTAATTACAGTCCATAAGTACCACGTAGGTACAAAAAAACAAAAGAAACAAGTGAACTTAAAGAACTAAACTTCATTCATCACCATCCCAGGGACCCTGATTGAATTGAAGGTCACCAATTCTGTTGAAGATATCTTCCAGTTGATTGTCAATGTGTTGAAATCTGGCAATGGAGTCTTCATACTGTCGATGCTGGCGAGCTTGCAGAGCAAATGTCATCTCCATGTGTCTCCTTTGATTTGTTTGTATTTCATTCATCTGACGCAGCATAGTCCGTTCGAACTGTGAAAGAGGCGTGCCACGGTCAGGTTGTGCAATATAAGGAATCACTTCCAATGGAGACTTCTCTTCCATGACATCTTCCATAGGGTCTGTTTGTCTTGCTTCAGCAGCACTCGGAGCACCAGTATTCTCATATTCTTCCTCTTCTTCATCTTCGACTTCTTCTTCTCTCCCAGCTTCTTCTTTTGAAATCCACTCACCATCAATCTTGATGAATCCCATTTTATGAAGGATGGAGTTGTTAACCTCATTTGTGGGGCGAATGATTTCAGCCAATTCTCCTTCCAAGTCAATACCAAAATGAGTTAGAAATTTAGAAATTAGGATTGCATAAGGATACCTAAAATCACTTAGCCTTTTTGCTTTGATCATATGGTCCTTGATGACAAACACCCAGTTTACTCTGATTCTGTGATGGATACAGTACATTAGCACCAAATCACCTTCATTTAGTACTCGCATGATTGCTCCCCTGGGAGTAAGCCGCCGAGCCACTATGAATGCAAGAATTCTTTCTTCAAGATTCAACTTTCCATTGTTGAAGGAACTCACAGAGTCACGCTTATTTCTCATACATGAGCGAAAGTATTGGACTTTGTTGAATTCTTCTACATCAGAGGCATACCTTTAGTGACTTTCACTCCTTCATCCTTGAGTCCAGCAACATTTTTCCAGACAGTGGGAGTAATCTCTATTTCCACTCCTTTAACTTGAGTTTTGAGTGTAGAGCCTTCAAATGACAAATTAGTGAAGAAAACTTTAATAAGATCTGGATAGATTCTACCATTGAGCTCAAGGAACTTCTGAAGCTTCTGGTGTTGCAGCAGCTTCCAAACACCTCTGAATCCTTCAACATCCAACCACGAGAATTTCAGAACCTTAATTGGGAATATTAATTTATTTCCTGCTCATTTCGTGAATGAATAAGTCCATCTTTTCTTGGTTCCATTGAACCAGGATTCAATGCGCCCTCCTCCTGATGTTTCTTGCACAGCAGCTGAGGATTCTCCTTTGCTGAACTTCTTCCTCCCGGATTTGGTGCGCTTGAACATTTTGTTTTGAGAGATGAACCAAAAAATAGAGAAGAGAGAATTTCAAGGAGAGAGTACAAGATTTTTGAATCACTATTGCATGTTAAAAGGAATGAGACCCTTCATCTACTTTGAATAGTCAATTTTGTCTTTTTGTAAATTACTGTTGTTCTGCTCCATGCGTCAGAGATGGTAAAGGCAGAGAGAGAAAGAGAGTTGTTACTGTGATATTCAATTACCTTCACATCTGATTTCCAATCACAGTCATTCAGCTTTTATTGGATAACTATTACATTAAAGAGAGTAGCTAAAGTTGGATCCAGTTGCACAGGCACTCAACTCAATCTGCAGTAAGTGATTAGAGGCAACACATACACTACTAACCCTAGAAAAAAAATTAACCAATTGATTTTCCATAAAATCAATTGATTTTCATTTACTGATATAGATGCAAATCACCACAAGTAAAATAAATCGATTGAATCGAAGATTTAATCGATTGATTTGTAAAAGAAAAAACCTGCAGAGCTACAGAGTTATTGAAATAAATTGATTAAAAGCTTATTTAATCGATTAAACTGGTAATACATCATGGACAGAGATTGAGAATTAGAGAATCAACAGATTATTTTGCAATTTTTTATTAAAAGACATAATTTCAAAATTTTCAGTCAATTTAATCGATTGAACATGTTATCAACCTGTTAAAAAGCACAGTATCATAATAAAGAATCAATTATTCAATACTAGATATATCCAGAATTCCTAATTCAGTTCTAAGCATATTAAGTCTATCTCTAGGGAGTGGTTTGGTGAACAAGTCAGCTAATTGTTTCTCAGTTTCAATGAATAAAATTTCACAATCACCCCTAGATACATGTTCTCTAATAAAGTGATGTCTAATTTCAATATGCTTAGTTCTAGAGTGTTGAATAGGATTCTTAGTTAGATTAATTGCACTAGTATTATCACAAACCAGAGGTACCGTGTTGAGAAATACTCCATAATCTTTCAATTGTTGTTTAAGGTAGATACTTTGAGCACAACAACTCCCGGCTGCTATGTATTCAGCTTCAGCAATTGAAAGAGATACACATGCTTGTTTTTTGTTGTGCCATGATATGAGACCGCTTCCCAGTAAATGACATGTACCAGAGGTACTTTTCCTATCCAATCTACATCCCGCAAAGTCGAATCGGAAAATCCAACAAGTTTTAGAGAGGCACCTTCAGGATACCATAGTCCAACATTAATGGTTCCTTTAAGGTACTTGAGAACCCTTTTAGCAGCGGTGAGGTGAGATTCCTTTGGATTTGCCTAAAACCTAGCACAGAGACAAACACTGAACATAATGTCAGGCCTACTAGCAGTCAGATATAGAAGAGATCCAATCAAACCTCTATATTTAGTTTGACCAACTGATTTCCCTTTTTCATCTAAATCTAGACAGCAGTTAGTAGACATGGGTGTGGAGGATTCTTTGCAATTATGCATATCGAATTTCTTCAACAACTCATTACAGTATTTCGATTGATTTAGGAAAATACCATCCCTTAATTGCTTAACCTGGAGACCAAGGAAGAAATTCAATTCTCCCATCATAGACATTTCAAATTCACTTTGCATTTCCTTAACAAACTTATTACACAGGGCTTTATTAGTAGAACCAAAGATGATATCATCAACATAAACCTGCACCGTAATAATGTCAGATCCAGATTTCTTAATGAATAAGGTTTTGTCAACTTCACCTCGTTTGTAGCCTTGATCAATTAAGAAATTACTTAGCCTCTCATACCATTGTCTAGGAGCTTGTTTTAATCCATAAAGAGCCTTTTTCAACTTGTAGACATGGTCGGGATGCTTGTGATTTTCAAAACCAGGAGGTCGAGCAACATAGACTTCTTCATTAATGAGTCCATTTAGAAAGACACTCTTGACATCCATCTGAAGTAATCTGAAACCACTAATACAAGCATAAGTTAATAACAGTCTAACAGCTTCAAGTCTAGCTACTGGTGCAAAGGTTTCATCAAAATCAATTCCTTCCTGTTGATTATATCCTTTGGCTACCAACCTAGCTTTATTTCTAGTAATAATGTCGTGTTCATCTAATTTGTTTTTGAATACCCACTTAGTACCAATTACATTGATATCTTTGGATTTAGGAACTAATTCCCACACATTATTTCTTTCAAATTGATTAAGCTGATCATGCATGGCACTAACCCAATATTCATCATTTAATGCATCCTTAACAGTTTTAGGTTCAATTTGTGAAATGAATGCCATATGATTGCAGAATTGATTAAGAGAATGCCTAGTGGATACTCCCTTATTGATTTGTCCAATGACATTGTCTAGAGAAAGATCTCTTGGGACAATCCATTCTTTAGGAAGCTCATCCAAGATATCTTCTTCTTTTTCTTCAGCAATTCTTTCTGGTGGATCAGCTTTTGTAGGATCAATTGACTGATCACCTTCTTCGACAATATGCTGATCTAAACAACTGGGATGTTTTAACTAATAAGAATTATCAGTTAAATCGTCATCATCTGCAGTACTTGTTGTTTTATTCTGCAACACTCAAGGAGACTCATTAAAAACAACATGTACTGATTCTTCAATAGATTTTAGTCTTAAATTAAAGACTCTATATGCATGATTGTTAGAAGAATAGCCAAGAAAGATCCCTTTATCAGATTTTTCATCAAACTTGCCAATATTTTCTTTCCCATTTTTTAACACAAAACATGTTCATCCAAAAACCCTGAAATAGTTTATGTTGGGTTTTCTTCCTTTGTAAAGTTCATATGGGGTTTTCTTAAGAATGGGTCTAATCAAAACTCTATTCAAAACATGACAAGTTGTGTTTACAGCATCTGCCCAAAAGTATTTAGGTAAGACATTTTCACAAAGCATTGTTCTAGCCAGTTCCACTAGGGATCTGCTCTTTCTTTCCACAACACCATTCTGTTGAGGAGTTCTTGGAGCAGAAAAGTTGTGCTTTATGCCATACTTTTAACAGAATAATTCAAACTTTTCATTTACAAATTCTCCACCATTGTCACTTTGAATAGAAGTAATGACATAACCTTTCTCATTATGTAGAACCTTGGCAAGATTTTTAAAAGATTTGAAAGAATCAGATTTGGCTTTTAGAAATATAGTCCAAGTAAATCTGGAAAAATCATCAACAATTACCATGATATAGAGATTACCACCTAGGCTTTTATTTCTTGAAGGACCAACCAAATCCATGTGAAGCAGTTCGAAAGGTCTAGAAGTAGAAACAATGTTTTTGTTTGAAAAGGATTTTCTAGTTTGTTTACCTTTTAAACAAGCTTCACAGATTTTGTCTTTCAGAATTTGAAGCTTAGGTAGCCCAGAGACTAAATCTTTAGAAATCAGTTTGTCAAGATGATTAAGATGAATATGTGCAAGCCTTCTATGCCATAACCAAGATTCTTCTTCTTTAGTAAGAAGACAACTTTGAGATGAGATAGAATGCTTGATATCTAGCATGTAAATGTTATTTAACCTCTTACCTACCAACATTACCGTGTCAGATTTTGGCTCACAGATTAGGCAGATTTCTGGTTTGAAGATAACCTTGTGACCTAGATCACATAATTGACTTATACTGATTAAGTTGTGCTTGAGACCTTCAACAAGAAGAACATTGTGAATGGTCACGGTTTCACCATCTCCTATATCTCCAGAACCTAAGATTCTTCCCTTGTTGTTGTCTCCATATGTCACGTGTCCTCCATTCTTCAATCTCAGTTTCTGGAATTTGGAAATATCACCTGTCATATGCCTTGAGCATCCGCTGTCCAAGTACCAAAGTGATTCTTGTTGTTGTTCTTGAAAAATCAAACATCAAGCATTTGGTACCCTTAATTAATTTGGGTCCTTAGTGGTCAAATTTTCTGTTTAACATATTTTGGAACCCATCTCATTTTACCCTGTGGCACAAAGTGTTTTCTAATATGACAGAATTTTACAGTATGTCCTTTTTTCATAAAATAATGACAAGATGAGAAAGGAGATGCTGTTGATTTTCTAAAAGAAAAGAAATTCAAATATCTTTTAGTTTTAACCCCAACCTTAGGTTTGTACCCAATTCCAGTATGATCAAAAACACAGTTTTGGGACCCAAAAAGTGTATCTAAATTTTCTTTACCTTGAGTAAACTTAGACAGAGTTTTAATCAAATACTCAACCTTATTCTGCAGAGAGATACACTTTTCACAATTGTTGTTAGCAGCAGCATTACCAGCAGATGAATTATTGTAGATTATTTCAAGATGTTCCATATCTTTCTTGCTTTCTAGTAACTCTTCTTCTAGAACTTTAACCCTATTCTCTAACCAATTATTTAGTCCTTTTAACCGATTATTTGTATGAGATAAATTCCTAGCTTCATTATGAATTTCATTGAAAGCAGTTAGTAATGTGCTGTAATTCATTTCATTTGCTGTGGGGGTTGAACTTACATGAGATGAAGAGGATTCACGAGTCGACCATTAAGCATAGATTCACTTCTTCACCTTCGGATACGTGAACTAGAGGATGAATCATTGTCTTGCCAAGCTATGTAGGCCTTTTTCCCTTTGTACTTTAACTCTTTCTTGTTTTGATTCTTGGATTTTTCTGGACATTCACTCCTTATGTGTCCCCGCTTACCACAAGAATAATAAGTAAAAGTATTTTGAGTAGATTCAGTTCTTTTATCGGTGTACCTTTTAACCTGGCCGGTTCGTTCTTCTTTCTAAGAAATTTCCCAAACTTCTTAACCAACAGAGTCGATTCTCAGATTCATCTTCTTCGAATTACTACTTTCTTCAATTGTCTTGAGAACAATGTTTCGTTTTTCTTTTCTCGCATTTTCTTGTTCTTTAAACGTATTGATCTCCAACTCGTGTTCCCTTAGCTTACTAAACAATGATGCGAGTAGTCATCTCGGTTAAGTCTCTTGATTCCGATATAGCTGTCACCTTTGGTTGCCAAGTTTTGTCTAGACATTTTAGAATCTTGATGTTTAACTCTTCCTTGTCAAATGTCTTGCCTAATCCAATTAGATGATTGACTATATGCGTGAATCTTTTCGCACATCTGCAATGGTTTCACCTTGCTGCATTTTGAACAATTCATAGTCTCTAATTAATTCATGCTTTCTTGCCCTTTTCACGTCGAGGTACCCTCATGAGTGACCTCTAGAATCTCTCACATTTCTTTGGCAGAGGCACATTGAGAAACCCCGAAAAACTCATCAAGATTTAAGGCAGAGGTAATAATGTTCTTAGCAGTATAATCATATTGAACTTTCCTATTTTCTGCATCAGTTAATTCAGCCCAGTCTTTTTCAACAATTTTACCATCTATTGTATGAGTTAGTTTGAAAGGCCCATTAACAATTGTATCCCAAATACCCCTATCAAGAGATTCAATAAAGATTTTCATTCTAACCTTCCAGAAAGAATAATTCACACCAGCAAATAGAGGAGGCCTATTGATGGAGGCTCCTTCCGAAAAATTCATCTTTCCCTCAGCCATTTAAACCTTTCTTGGACCGAATTCTTGAGTAACTTACAAGAACAAGTTCTGGTACCAATTGTAAGAATTAATGGTTGAGTTCAAGAGGGGGGGGGGTGAATTGAACTTTTGAAATCTTTTTCGAAAAACACTCTTTCTTTTGGAAGAATGGTTAATCTTTATCCAATCTTTTATTAGGCAGATTTGGTTTTAAACAAAGCAAGAATATAAGCAAGAATTGAAAAGAGATGAAAGTAGAAATTCAACACAAGAGTTTATAGTGGTTCACTCTTTCCCAGAGCTACATCCAGTTCTTGACAAATCTGCCAAGTTCCACTAATTCCAAGTGAAAATACAAACCAATAGATATACACTAATCTACCCCAAGAACTATCTTACAACACCACAAGATAGACTCTTGAATTAACCACCCAGTAAACAAACCCAGTTACTGTAACCAGTGCAGATTCAAACCCAATCTACACAATTAACCTTTGTACAAGTGTATGAAAATAATAAACCTGGACTGCAGCTTTAACAATATAGAAGTCCAGAAGCAATTTCCCTAACTCAGAACTTTCTCTCTTGATGAACTTTTTAACAATCTTGATCTAAACGCCTTATGATATGAAAAGTTTTATGAATGCACAGAGAAAGGCACGAATATGAGAGCTCTAAGATTGCTTTCAAATGTTTTCCAAATTGTGTATTCCAAAAGAGAAATCAAAATTGTATTTATAGAGTAAAAGAGAGAGACTGATAGATTCAATCGATTTAAAATGATATTTCAATCTATTGATTTCATTTTAAACTCATTCAATCGGTTAATTCGAGTTTTCAATGGATTGAAACAGTTAGAAGAAAAATGGTAGCTCTCTGTTTCAACAGATTAAAATATATTTCAACATATTGAAATCTTGTGATACCTTAGAATGAAAAAATGATCTCTCTGTTTCAACAGATTAAAACTCATTTCAATAGATTGAATTTCTGAGATACTTCAAAGTGAAAAATAACATCTCTCTGTTTCAACAGATTGAACTTTGATTTTAACAGCTTAAAATTTGCGAAACCTTTAATATGGAAAAATCATTAAGAACATTTTAACCTGTTGATTCTGCGATTCAATCAATTAAAATTTTGACAACATATGAACATTTCCTATTTAAAGTGATTTTAACAGATTGAAACTTCTTTTTAACAGATTGAAAAACTCAGTTTGTTCTTTTAATGCTTAAAGGTTGATTTTTCATGCAGTAAAATAAGTTCAATGAGATGCATTATTTAAAGGCACTTATCACAAGATCTATTGAACAATCAAGAGATTAAATTCTAAACCTATAACCTATTCCCCTACACACGCACAAACTAAACTCTATAAACTCTATATGTCTTCATCAAATCCAACAAGTGCTTCAACTTCAAAGGAAGCTAACACACCCATGGGAACTTTATGCTATTTAGACAAGGGTGAATCAGGTTTGGAAATAAATCAATCTATGTATAGAGGTATGATAGGTTCACTGTTATACTTAACTACAAGTAAACCTGACATTATTCATTATGTTTGTGTGTGTGCTAGATTTCAAGCATGTCCAAAAGAATCTCATTTAACTGTAGTAAAAAGAATTATAAAATATTTAAAAGGAACTACAGGATTTGGTTGATGGTATCCATCTGAAGCTTTTCCTAGTTTAATAGGATATTCTGATGCTGATTATGGTGGATGTAAAATAGATAGAAAGAGTACTAGTGGAACATGTCATTTGTTAGGATCATCCTTAGTGTCTTGGCATTCTAAGAAACAAGCATGTGCTACTTTATCCACTACTGAAGCTGAATATATTGCAGCTGGTAATTGTTGTGCTCAAATTTTATGGATGAAACAACAACTAGAAAACTATAGTATCTTTCTAAGTGATATTCCTTTGATGTGTGATAATACAAGAGCAATCAATCTTACTAAGAATCTAGTAATGCACTCTAGAACTAAGCATATAGAGATTAGACATCACTTCTTAAGAGATCATATTAGTAAAGGAAATTGTAAAATCGAATATGTTGATACAAAGCATCAATTAGCAGATATTTTTACTAAACCTCTTCCCAAGGATAGATTCTATGATCTTAGAAGAGACTTAGGAATATTAGAAATAACCTAAATTATGCTTAACTAATCAATTTTTGCATGATTGTACTGTAATAATCGATTATGTAGGGTTTTAATCGATTATCATGTGTCTAAACCTTAAAAATTTGATGATCTCTCTAGAATAATCGATTATTTTGGGAAATAATCGATTATCTGCTCCTAAATGTCTAAAATCTGAAGTTTCTCTCTGGAATAATCGATTATTTGAAGCAATAATCGATTATCTGCTCATTTAATTGATTAACAACATCAATTAATCAATTAATTGGTTCAGTTGATGATTTAATCGATTAACAGAAGCTTTAATCGATTATCCTGGAGTGTTTTTTGATAAACTAGCTGTTTGGAATGGGTATTTTGGCACCCTTTCACCCAAATATGACCGTTTATGACAGTTTTACTTGTTCTCTATATATAGGAAGACTTCATTTCACTTCTACACACCTCCAAACCTTGAATCAAAGCTTTCTTGCATCATTCAAGCTTTCTTGCTTTCTCACAACCTCACTTGCCTTCCAAACTCTCTTGTTTTTCTTCCTTCTAATCTTAATGGCTTCCTCATCTCGTGCTAAGATCCCCACAAGAAGAAGATCCGCTCCTTTCTCTCATCCCCGTCCAAATTCTGTTGAAGGATGGATCTCAGACGATGAAGGTAGACAAGAATTTCTCACCTTCTGGAAAGAAAGGGGTATCATCACTCCAAAATATTTTATTGGTGATCAATTCATCAATAGGTGATTTAATTTTCCAAATCTTCTTGAAATACAAGGTGTACTCCCATTTATCCAAATGCAAGGTACTTACTACCCTGATTTAGTTAGGGTATTCTATTCTCATTTTAAATTTAGAGATCATGTAGCCACTTCTCGAGTCAAGGGTGTGACTATCATCCTTGATGATGATATATGGGAAAATGTTGCCCACTTTACTGTAAGAGAAGATGCTATTAATATTTTTGCGGAGTTAGAAGATTTTGATAGAATTATGGCTTACCGCTCATTTCTCCGCAACCCTTCCATGAAAATTGGGCGACTCTATTGGCTAGCCCATTAAAGAAGGAAGAACGCTTGTTGTTGCATCTCATTGTTTGGATTTTATGTCCCCGGGCAACCAACCATGCCCAATGCTCATCTATTGATCTTCGCATTATTCATGCCATCATGAATAATGAGCCAATTGACTGGGGTAGTCTTGTCACCATGAGAATGCTTAAAGCTAAGCGTCATCCAACTTTCAAAATTCCATATGCTCTTCTTATTTCTCGTATTTTAGAATACAAAGGAGTAAATGTTGAAGGAGAGCAAATGGTAAGGACGATAAATTCAAATAGAATGCTTGACAACATGCTAACTCAGCTTCAAATGGTGCGTGTAAGTGGACTTTATGTTCACAAAGATGACGCTCCCAACATGCCTGAAGATGCTCAAGATTCCGATGAAGAGATGCCTGCTGCTGAGTTTCCTACTGAAAATATTCATACTACTGGGACATCATCTGCCCCTCCTACATCCTATCAATCAATGGAAGATATGCTCTTTGATATGAATCAAAGAATGCAAGAATTCTTCACTATCTCTCAAGAACGGCATCAGGAGATCATTCGCCGTATCTCAGATGTAGATGATAGGGTTTGTAACTTAGAGGATAGATTTGATGCTCAATTCAACAGCGATGCAAGTGAAGAGTTTTAATCTCTTCCTCATATCTTCTTGTTTGTAATTACTTTAATTTATGGAATAAAATTGGTATTTTTGCTTTGTTTGAGGGGGAGCTATTTTTATATCTTATGCACTTATTAAGGGGGATCTTTCATTTTTTGATTCTAATCAAAATAGGAGGAGAAATTATTTAAAGCCTCTTATGTTTCTTATGTTTATTAAATTTAAATGTTGTCTGGTATGTTTAATGTTTTTGTTAAGTTGTGATAGATAAAACATGTTATTACAAAGGGCTTTAAAGGAAATTTTGATCATCATCAAAAAGGGGGAGATTGTTGAACATACAAGGATATGAATGTTGAACATACATGGATATGAAGCTTGTACATTTTCATGATGATTCAAGAATAAAGGACTTAAAGATTTGAAGACTTATAATGTTATGTAATAACTCTATTTTTATGATTTTGAGTCTGTAATATTAGAGTCCAAGATAGCCAGCATATAGTCCACTCCTTAAAGGCTCTAAAAACTCATTTTTATCAAAAACATACTGGAATAATCGATTAAATGGCAGGATAATCAATTATTATAGAAAGAAAACCATTTTTAGCATTTGCTCTCTGGAATAATCGATTAAATGCCCTGTTAATCGATTAATTGGGCTGTTATTCGATTAAATGGCCTGTTAATTGATTAACTGGTGTTGTTTTGGCTCCTCTGCGAGAATGGCTCTGGAATAATCGATTAACACTCAAGATAATCGATTAGTTGGGTCTAATATGCATTTTGAAATTCAAAATTGGACCAAGTTTCGAAAACCTTATTCCACATTCTTTCAATTTCGAAAATCCCCAATTCCCAAATTGTAATCTCTCTACTTAAGGCTCTCTGCAAAGTGAATAACCTTTTTCATACAAAGGTTAAGAGTTGTGACTGCTAGAGAACTTTTTGTAGGGAAGAAAAAGGGGCTTTTGAAACCTAGTGTGGGCTAGAAGCGATAAGAATCACTGAGTGGGTTTCTTGGTAGATTGTGTGTTGTGCCGTCTCTAGGGAAAGTTGTTCTTCATCCTTTGTGGATTCGAAGGAGGTGTTCATCTCTTGTGTGACTCAAGAGAGGTGTATTCTTTACCTTATCTTTTCATTTGTAATCTGTTTGTAAAATTGTGATTATAATGACAATGTTAATCCTCTATTTGAGTGATTAGCAACTGGACGTAGGGTCTTTTGATCCGAACCAGTATAAATCGACTGTGTAATCTTCTATCCCTTCTCTATTTACTTTACACAACATTTTAATCGGTGAAATTTGGGGAAAATTTTAAAACCCTAATTTTTGTTTAAGAAACCAATTCACCCCCCTCTTGGTTTTTGTCCATAAACGCAAACATTCCGCTGCGCGATTCTAACAGCTTGTGCGAGGTCTTTGTCTTCAGAAATTTCCTTGCCATGAAGCTGTGTGTGGTGGCGGCTTACTGCTCTGGCTCATGCACCGACTTCGTGGGGAGTGAATTTTGCTTGAGATTGTTTCTGTGGTGTAGCCTTCCGGTTTGCTGGGGATTTCTTTGGTTTTCTTCCAACTGGTTGAGTGTTGGGAAGTTTTGGTGAATGCCTCTTCAGGCGGGCAGGAATCCACTGGGGATTGAGTTAATGGCGGCTCTAAGCAGGCGAATGCTTTGTTTGAAGTGCAGTGTTTTACGACTTGTATGGTCTAGCCTCTGAGTAGGCCGGTCTTCTTCTCGGAGAATTGATAATGCTTCTGAGTAAGCAGTGTAGACCCCTAATTTTGCCCGGTCTCTCAATAAAGGCTAAAGGAGACTTCCTACAACAAGATAAAGCTCACCTGACATCTCAATAAAGGCCAAGAAGACTTCCTATATGAAGATAAAGCTTTAACGGGCGTTTATCGGCATCAAACGACGTCCAAATAAAGAAAGGAAAGCTTCCCAGGGGTCCCAGAACACAAAGGCTGGCCAAAACAGGTCGAGATGGTCGTCCCAAGGTCGAGATGGCCGTCCCAACCTTCCCTGGCCAAGTGGGACGGCCGTCCCAAGTGGGACTGCCAGTCCCAGCTTTCAGGGGGTCCCAGCCTTTGTAAAAGAGGCAGTTGGGACGGCCGTCCCAACCCAGAGGGGCATCTCAGATGTTCAAGTAGCGAAAAACTATAAATAGGAGGCTCATTTGCCATGTTTCACACCGTAGACAACTCTCAGTACTTGTCTATCCTCCTCCCTCTTCGAATGAACTCTCTGATTGCCTTGATAAGGTAACAATCAGTTAAGGAATCATATTCTAGCATTCGATTCTTCTGTAAAATTGAGTCGAGTCGATCTTGTATTTGGAGAGGAGAGTCTTTGTAGAGCGAAGGATTGCCAAAACGCATCCTCACGATTAAATATTCATAATACAAAGCTTGCTACGGAGGTTCTGTTCAATTCTCTTCTCTTTTACTGCTTTATTTATTGCTTTCTGTATGCAATAAGAAATAAAGTCATGTAGATAGCCATTTTTAACATTATGCAATAAAATAGGGTAATCGCGTAATTTCTTATAATCTTTGCTTAAATGAATTAATCCGTCATAGGGAACCCGAAAGGGGCGTTGTGGGGTGCTAACACCTTCCCCACACGTAACTAACTCCCTTACCTAACTCTGGTTATAATGGCCAAGTTTTGTTTTTAATAAAATCAACGCCTTTTTATCCTTTTCCAATGTTTATGGTCAAAACATTGGTGGCGACTCCAAAAGAACCCCTTTTCGAAAACCTTGCTTTTATTAGAGGATAGTTCAGTTGTTGAGCACCTCGGAAGCAATGAACATAATTTTAACATAAAACGCGAGTCTTAACCATCTTTTCGTGACCGCTCGCATAAACGTTCGAAATGTCCTTGGACGTCAGAACAGACAGTGGCGACAGATGGTGACTCCACTGGGGAAGCTAGAGAGTTGATCCCATTTAGTGACGGATAAAATTCAAACTAAGTAAAGATTTGAAATTACGACTTTACCCTTTTCCGTATATTTTATTGTATGGCTTTAATAATTGCTGTATGATTACTTTCTGCAAATTGTTTGAAATATAAATTGCACACAAAAACCCTTGCACACAACAGTCCCTCTATACCCGGGGGCAAGAGTGAATACCTATAGGGAGTGGGTGGCAGATACGACCGGCTTGTTGGCACACGAGGCTACAACCATTGTCGGAAACCACCAACTCAAGGTGATAACTCTCTTCTTTTGGTCTAAGGATGTCGCCACGGAGTTCCATGCATGACTCGAGCACTGAGAGATTGAGAGGTCCCTATAATGGGGGCACCTTGGGGACCTTTGGCCTTGGTGAGAACAGTTTAGAACCACCTAAACCAAGCACGTTTCTGCAGGAAAACCCCACCTCGTAATAAGCGTGGCTCTGCTCGTGGATGAATGAATTGTGTGTGCATTCGTTTGCTGCATTTGTATTGATGCATTAGCATAGGGTAATCATACAAACAAAAATAGTGAAAAACCCTAAAAATCATAAAAGTGATAAGATAAGCCAACTTTATCTCGGACAGTCTTCAGTTAAGCTAGCCTGGTTTCAGGTTCTTTGTAAGCTAAGTAGCCACGTTGACCGATAGAAGAGATAAAGGGTCATAAAAAATATAAAAACGAATTAAAGCCATAAAAATGCCTTTATAAAATAAAAATTCCTGATGAAGGTCTTATAATTCATACAACCTTTGTTCATAAAAATAAGAGAAGAAAGTAGGACTCTCTTCATCAAAATCCATAAACATCCATATAGATAGTTTTCTTTTTTAAGGAAAACCAAGTACTATCATGTATCATATTAGGAATAAAACATGATAATACTTAGAAAAACAAACACTTACATGCATGCATTTACAAGGACTCATCCTCATATCATGCATTTTCATTTCTTTTAGATAATGGAGGGATCCAGTAATAGACAGTTAAAGAAAGTGGAAATCCTTCTATGCCGTGTAGAGAAGTTAAGGCAGTTGAGTACATATATGCCGCCGGAGGTCAGTGCCAATTTTGAGAAATCTTATGGAAGAATCCTTGACCTCCTGAAAATCAACATCGATCCAATCTTTGTTAGAGCAATGGTCCACTTCTAGAATCCCGATCTACACTGCTTTGAGTTTTCGCAGTTTGACTTAGTACCAACCTTAGAAGAATATGAACTCATGGTTAGATGGCCTCAATCAGTCGGGGTCTATGTCTGCTCAGGAGTATATGTGGTCGTGAGTAAGGTTGCTACTATCATACGACTGCCTCCTCATCAATCCATCCTAGAGGGAAAAGGGAACATCCGAGGTTGGAAAATGTCTATAATAGAAGACCACTTAATCTCTTTGACGGAAAAGAAAGATTAGTCTACCTTCAACAAAACTCTAGCATTGGCAATGTTCGGAATCATATTATTCCCATTTCATGTGAACGTTGTGGATCATGCAGCAATAGATGCATTCTTTGCCTGGGATGTGTACTCTAAGAATCCTATACCTGCAATTCTCGCTGATACCCTGCTTTCAGTAGATTTTTGCCGACAGAAACTGGGGAAAACACTTATGAAAGTGATGAAGATCTTATTGAAATAATTTGGCAAAGATCTCATTGATTTGATGAAGTCAAAGATGAAGTCAAAAGTAAACTTTGCAGCAGTCAACAAGTCACTAAGATAAAAGAGTTAGAGGATTAGTGTGTCTAACAGAATGCTTAGGTAAAACCACTTTATCTTTTCTGCTGCATGAAGTTTCTTCACTTAAAGATTTTGCAAAATGCCTCTAAAATCGTTTTAAACAACTAAAAACAAAGTATTTTTACAAAAGCTTTCTTAAACATGTTTTTAACTGATATAGTTTTGAAAGAACCAATTAAAATCACTTAGAATGTTCAAAGAAGTAATTTTACAGTATTTTAATCGATACAAATTGCTTTCAATCGATTAAAACCCTTTAGAACTCATTATGACCGATCAAATTTTAAATATGAGCGATCAGAACTTATTTCAATCAATTAAAACACGTTTCAATCGATTAAAATCACTTAAAGAGTCAGAATGATCGATCAGAATGAAGTTATGACCGATCAGAGTTGGTTATGATCGATCAGAATTGAATTATGACCGATCAGATCTGTTTCAATCGATTAAAACGCATTTCAATCGATTAAAATAACTTGGAAAATTTTTGTACAAAGTTTCAATCGATTAAAACGCATTTCAATCGATTAAAACAACTTGGAAAAATTTTGTACAGAGTTTTAATCGATTAAAACTTCTTTTTATCAGTTCAAATAACTTGAAAAGTTTTATAAGAAAGTTTTGCAGTATATCAATCGATTAAAACACGAAACAATTGATTGAATCAAACTTAGAAAAGTTTTGTAAAGTGTTTTAATTGATATAACCGGTGCAGTATCAACTAAAACAATTCTGTTAAAGAAACAAGAACGCATTAATGGATTGAAAGGACTTTTAACAGATTGAAACGACTATTTCAACAGATTAAAACAAACTTTCAACAGATTAATTAATGCAGCAGTTTTTGAAATTACTCTTTAAAAACAGTTTTGCTTGAACTTTTTAAACATACTTTGAATATCAGTTTTTACACATCCTTAAGCAATCATTCAAGCAAACCTTAGAACTTTTTCAAGAAAGATTCGCAACAATTTTTTGAAGTTCTTTTGAAAATCTTTCTTGAGGCAACTTGCATTCTTTTGAAGAAGAAACTCTCTGCAGATTTGGATAAACTGGTTTGAGCTTTCTAGTTTCTTCTTTGTAAATTCTTTTTCATTCTTTTGTATTGTGTTGTGCCTGGAATTTGGGCACAAGTTTCTTTGCAGCTGGAAGTTGGTTGCGGAGGTTATCAAGAACTGGAATTTGGTTCTTGGTAGAGAGGTTGAGTACAGGAACTGGAATTTGGTTCTTGTACTGTGTGGTGCCTGGAATTTGGGTACTGGTTTCTCTGCAGCTGGAATTTGGTTGCAGAGGTTATCAAGAGCTGGAATTTGGTTCTTGGTGGAGAGGTTAAGTGCAGGAACTGGAATTTGGTTCTTGTGTTAGATTAGGTGTAAGATTGTTGAATCTGTAAAACATTTAATCTAGTGGAACCCAGCTGGAATTTGGCTGGAGACTGGACGTAGCCCTAGTATTGGGTGAACCAGTATAAAATACCGGTGATATCTTTCTTAACCTTTCTCTCCTTTAAATTCAGTTGCTGCGCTTATTTTGAGTGATTGCTTTGAGATTCAAGAATAGATTAGTAAACTTAATTTTCGAATTAGATAATCTGTGAATTGCGAAAAACTTTCAAAGATCAATTCACCCCCCCTCTTGATCTAAAACTACTTTTCTAACAATTACCATCAGAGCGAGGTGCTTGAAAGTTATTCAAGTTCTTCGATCCATGGCTGGAAACAAATTTTCTGAGGGAGCTTGTATTGATAGACCTCCACTGTTTTGTGGAACAGATTATCTATTTTGGAAAATGAGGATGAAGATCTTTATTGAATCTGTTAGTATAAATGTTTGGAATGTCATTGAACAAGAAACTGTTATGGCTAATAGAATCCAAGATGATTGTATTGCCAAAAATATCATCTTATCCGCTCTTAACAGAAATGATTTTTTCAGGATTGCACATTGTCAAACTGCTGCACAAATGTGGAAGATCCTTGAAAAGACCTATGAAGAAGCACCAAAAATATGCTTAATGGTCAACCCAGAATCATCAAATACCAGTGTAAGTTATGAATCTATGAATTATAGCTCATTACAAGATGCTTTCTTCGAAATACATGCAGTAGCAAAGAAAGTAGAAACTGAAAACAAAAAATTGAAAAGCATGAATAGGTTATTAGAAAACAAGATCATCATTCTTGAAAAGAAAATAGCTGATGAAGAAACCAAGAATGAAAATTTAGAATTAGAAAATATTTCTGATTGCATGTGTAATGTTGATTGCAAAAACTGTCCTGAGTTACAAAAACAAGTATCTTACTTGGTAAAAACTGCATCTAAATTAGCACAAGGAAAGACTAATCTTGATAGGATACTTAATTCCAAGAAAACCAGAGCATTTAAAAATTATTTTGCATATAGTAAAATTGTTTCATCTTCGTTTATCAAATGCTTTTACTGTATGAAAAAATGGCACTCTGTTAAATATTGCAGAATTAAGAAATATGTCGTACTTAAAGGTAGAATGAAATGGGTTCCAAAAATTAATTCATTTCAAATAACCTAATTGGACCCAGTAATCATAAAGGTACCAGAAATGCCTAATCTGTTTTGCAGGAACAGAATCTGGAAGCCCCTGTGTATCAAATAAGCGAATTCTGTCTCTAGATTCATGGACTAAGTATTTTAACTGATACAAAATCATTTTAATCGGTTAAAATCACTTACAGAGAAACTGTCCGTACAGTTTTAATCGGTTAAAATGCGAATTAATCGATTAAAATGTTCTCTGGAATATAGTTTAACTGTTTTAATCGATTAAAATAATTTCATATCAGTTAAAATCATTAACAGAATAAAATTAACCGATTATTCCTCGTTTAAATCGATTATTATTCTGATGCATTCTCTCCAGCACTTGATTAATCGATTAAGTATCAAATTAATCGATTAAAATATACTTCCAGTACAGAATTAATTGCTTATTTCAACACTGTACCTGCAACCATACTAATTTCATTTCAGGAAAAACAAAGTGAAGATCTCTGGTACCTTGACAGTGGCTGTTCCAAGCACATGACAGGTGATATTACAAAGTTTTGCAATCTCAAACTGAAAAATGGTGGAACTGTGGTCTATGGTGATAATAATAAAGGAAGAATTCTTGGAATTGGTGACATTAAATGTGCAGAATCAGGTATTATTAACAATGTTTTATACGTTGAAGGCTTAAAACATAATCTGATTAGTATTAGCCAACTGTGTGATAAAGGACACAAAGTAATCTTTGAGCAAAATCAATGCCAAATTATCAGATCTGATTCAGAACAGGTAATGGTTACTGGTAAGAGAATCAACAATATTTACATGTTAGATACTAATTCTGCTAAGAACTGTTGCTTAATTTCTAAAGAAAATGATTCCTGGTTATGGCATAGGAGGTTAGCTCATATTCATATGAATCATCTTAACAAACTGATTTCTAGGGATCTTGTCATTGGCTTGCCTAAACTCAAGTTTGTGAAAGACAGAGTATGTGATGCATGTCAAAAGGGAAAACAGATCAAAAACTCTTTTTCACAGAAAAATATTGTTTCAACATCTAGACCTCTTGAACTTTTGCACATGGATCTCTTTGGTCCTTCTAGAACCATGAGCTTAGGAGGAAATCTATATGCATTGGTTATTGTAGATGATTACTCAAGATTTACCTGGACTTTGTTTCTGAAATTAAAATCTGATACTTTCCATTTGTTTAAGAAATTTGCGAAACAAATTCAAAATGAAAAAGGCTATTTTATATCTTGTATTCAAAGTGATCATGGGGGAGAATTTTCAAACGAAAAATTTGATAAATTCTGTGATAAACATGGTATCAAACATAATTTTTCTGCTCCTAGAACTCCTCAACAGAATGGTGTAGTGGAAAGGAAAAATCGTTCTCTTGAAGAGCTAGCTAAGACAATGCTACATGAGAAAAATTACCTAAATATTTTTGGGCTGACGCAGTTAGCACCGCTTGCCATGTGTTAAACCGTGTTTTAATTAGACCTTTTCTTAAGAAAACCCCTTATGAATTATTCAAAGGTAAAAAGCCTAATATAAACTATTTCAGAGTATTCGGAAGTAAAGTTTTTGTCTTAAACAATGGAAAAGAAAATCTTGGAAAGTTTGATTCCAAATCTGATGAAGGTATATTCTTGGGGTATTCATTGAATAGCCATGCTTATAGAATTTTTAATAAAAGGCTAAATACTGTAGAAGAATCTGTACATGTTATATTTGATGAGACTAACCCGAATATGCAGAAAAATTCTGAATATAGTGCAGAAGAAGACATTTTAACTGATAAAATGTATCAGTTAAAACTGCAAGAACCAACAGTTTCACACAAACAGGTTGAAGAAATTGAAGAAATTGAAGAGGAACTGCTCAAGGAATGGAAAACTCCCAGAAACCTTTCAATTGACAACATCATTGGTGAAATAAATCAGGGAGTTTCCACTAGAAGATCTCTTAATAAATTTTGCAATCATATGGCATTTGTATCTCAAATTGAACCTAAAAACATAACTGATGCATTAAAGGACAGTAACTGGATTAATGCCATGCATGATGAGTTAAACCAATTTACAAGAAATAAGGTATGGGGATTAATTCCAAAGCCAGATAACGTTAATATTGTAGGAACAAAATGGGTTTTTAGGAATAAAATGGATGAAAATGGCATAATAACTAGAAACAAGGCCAGATTAATTGCTAAAGGGTATAATCAGCAAGAAGGAATAGATTTTGATGAAACATATGCTCCAGTTGCTAGATTAGAAGCTGTTAGACTACTGCTTGCCTATGCTTCAATTAAAAATTTCAGGTTATTCCAAATGGATGTCAAAAGCACTTTCCTGAATGGATACTTGAATGAAGAAGTTTTTGTTACTCAACCACCTGGGTTTGAAGATCATATTCATCCAGAATATGTTTATAGGTTGAAGAAAGTCTTGTATGGTCTCAAACAAGCCCCAAGACAATGGTATGAAAGGTTAAGTAACTTTCTTATTTCAAAGGGATATCAAAGAGGGTTGGTTGACAAAACTTTATTTCTTAAGAAACTAAATAATGATGTAATTCTGGTTCAAGTATATGTTGACGACATCATATTTGGGGCAACTAATGAGTCTTTATGTAAATATTTCATCAAAGATATGCAGGGAGAGTTTGAGATGTCTATGATGGGGGAACTGAACTACTTCCTTGGATTACAAGTCAAACAATTGCAAGAAGGAAGTTTTCTTCATCAATCCAAATACTGCATAGAACTCTTGAAGAGATTTGAGATGGAACACTGCAAGGAGGCATCAACACCTATGTCCACAAATTGCTACCTTGATGCTGATGAAAAAGGAAAATCTGTTGATGAAACCAAATATAGAGGGCTTATTGGTTCGTTGCTATATTTAACAGCAAGCAGACCTGACATTATGTTCAGTGTTTGCATGTGTGCCAGGTTCCAATCTGCACCAAAAGAGTCTCATCTTACTGCTGCAAAAAGAATCCTCAAATATCTCAAGGGGACTTTAAATGTTGGGTTATGGTATCCAGGTGAGTCAAAACTAAATCTAGTTGGATACTCTGACTCAGACTTTGCAGGTTGTAAGCTTGACAGGAAAAGCACCAGTGGCACCTGTCATCTCCTTGGAAGCAGTCTAATCTCATGGCACAGCAAAAAGCAGTCATGTGTTGCACTGTCTACAGCTGAAGCAGAATATATTGCAGCTGGGAGCTGTTGTGCTCAATCTCTTTGGATCAAACAGCAGCTTGAGGATTACGGTTTAATTCTCAGAAAAATTCCTCTCTTGTGTGATAATACTAGTGCCATTATGCTAACAAAAAATCCAATCCAACATTCTAGGACAAAGCATATAGAAATAAGACATCACTTCATTAGAGATCATATTTTAAAAGGTGATTGCGAAATATTCTTTATAGAAACTGAAAAACAACTAGCAGATATCTTTACAAAACCCCTTGCTCATGACAGATTTTTCAAAATTCGCACTGAATTAGGCATTTTAGATGCATCAAACATTACTTAGGTTGAAAATCTAAGTGTTTTAATAAATAAAAACAGCTTTTAAATCGATTAAATGAACTTATAAAACATTTTTCATTAATGTTTTAATCGATTAAAAATCAAAATAATCGATTAATTGCACTAAAGTTTCATGTTTTCAAAATCTTAAATGTTTTAATCGATTAAACCCTTCTTTCAATCGATTAAAATCATTACCAAGAACATTTTAATTGATTCTGTTCTGTTTTTAATCGATTTTTATTCTGGAAAGAAAAATTAAAGGCTTTAGTTAATGGTTGTTCCTGCAACATGCTACTAAAGCGTGATTCACTTATCTTTACACATGTTAATTGTATTCATTACAAACGTGTTAATGAAGATAAGTTTGAATAAACTTTAATTGATCTTTACATGAGTAAAAAAAAATTGATTTCCTTTTATTTTCAAAAACTCAAACTGTTGAAAACCTTTGCATTTCATTATTTCTCCTCTGTTCCCTATTTTTGATGAAGTCAAAAGGGGGAGAAATAGTTGCTTTACTTTAGGATCAATTTAGAGAAATAAATCTCACATTAAGGAAGCATCATTTTAGGGGGAGAAATAGGTTTTAGGGGGAGAAATAGGACATTAATACATTTTTTAATTTCTCACTAATATGTATTTTCAAGTGAGTTTTCTTGCAGAGTTTTTTTTCAAAATGGTGTTTGTCTTCATCAAATAGGGGGAGACTGAAAGTGATGAAGATCTTATTGAAATAATTTGGCAAAGATCTCATTGATTTGATGAAGTCAAAGATGAAGTCAAAAGTCAACTTTGCAGCAGTCAACAAGTCACTCAGATAAAAGAGTTAGAGGATTAGTGTGTCTAACAGAATGCTTAGGTAAAACCACTTTATCTTTTCTGCTGCATGAAGTTTCTTCACTTAAAGATTTTGCAAAATGCCTCTAAAATCGTTTTAAACAACTAAAAACAAAATATTTTTACAAAAGCTTTCTTAAACATGTTTTTAACTGATATAGTTTTGAAAGAACCAATTAAAATCACTTAGAATGTTCAAAGAAGTAATTTTACAGTATTTTAATCGATACAAATTGCTTTCAATCGATTAAAACCCTTTAGAACTCATTATGACCGATCAGATTTTAAATATGAGCGATCAGAACTTATTTCAATCGATTAAAATCACTTAAAGAGTCAGAATGATCGATCAGAATGAAGTTATGACCGATCAGAGTTAGTTATGATCGATCAGAATTGAATTATGACCGATCAGATCTGTTTCAATCGATTAAAACGCATTTCAATCGATTAAAATAACTTGGAAAATTTTTGTACAGAGTTTCAATCGATTAAAACGCATTTCAACCGATTAAAACAACTTGGAAAAATTTTGTACAGAGTTTTAATCGATTAAAACTTCTTTTTATCAGTTCAAATAACTTGAAAAGTTTTATAAGAAAGTTTTGCAGTATATCAATCGATTAAAACACGAAACAATCGATTGAATCAAACTTAGAAAAGTTTTGTAAAGTGTTTTAATTGATATAACCCGTGCAGTATCAACTAAAACAATTCTGTTAAAGAAACAAGAACGCATTAATGGATTGAAAGAACTTTTAACAGATTGAAACGGCTATTTCAACAGATTAAAAAAAACTTTCAACAGATTAATTAATGCAGCAGTTTTTGAAATTACTCTTTAAAAACAGTTTTGCTTGAACTTTTTAAACATACTTTGAATATCAGTTTTTACACATCCTTAAGCAATCATTCAAGCAAACCTTAGAACTTTTTCAAGAAAGATTCGCAACAATTTTTTGAAGTTATTTTGAAAATCTTTCTTGAGGCAACTTGCATTCTTTTGAAGAAGAAACTCTCTGCAGATTTGGATAAACTGGTTTGAGCTTTCTAGTTTCTTCTTTGTAAATTCTTTTTCATTCTTTTGTATTGTGTTGTGCCTGGAATTTGGGCACAAGTTTCTCTGCAGCTGGAAGTTGGTTGCGGAGGTTATCAAGAACTGGAATTTGGTTCTTGGTAGAGAGGTTGAGTACAGGAACTGGAATTTGGTTCTTGTACTGTGTGGTGCCTGGAATTTGGGTACTGGTTTCTCTGCAGCTGGAATTTGGTTGCAGAGGTTATCAAGAGCTGGAATTTGGTTCTTGGTGGAGAGGTTAAGTGCAGGAACTGGAATTTGGTTCTTGTGTTAGATTAGGTGTAAGATTGTTGAATCTGTAAAACATTTAATCTAGTGGAACCCAGCTGGAATTTGGCTGGAGACTGGACGTAGCCTTGGTATTGGGTGAACCAGTATAAAATACCGGTGATATCTTTCTTAACCTTTCTCTCCTTTAAATTCAGTTGCTGCGCTTATTTTGAGTGATTGCTTTGAGATTCAAGAATAGATTAGTAAACTTAATTTTCGAATTAGATAATCTGTGAATTGCGAAAAACTTTCAAAGATCAATTCACCCCCCCTCTTGATCTAAAACTACTTTTCTAACAACTTAGATGTTGCACTTCATTACTATATGTATGGGGCGTCACCCACTTCTACGCTTCAAGCCACATGGGCATATTCCCTGATCCTTTAAGAAGTTTTGCAAAAATTCCTCTTCAGCACCGTCAAGCTTTAGAATGGAAAACCGAGTTAGAAAATTGGAACATAGAGCATGTATCATGGGTTTGCCCTTGGTTCCGACCTGGTTATCTTCTTATACGATGCAGAGATTACCTGAGCATACCACTACTAGGCCTTAGGGGTTGTATAGCTTACTCTCCTAAGATAGCTATGAGACAACTCATGAGAACCCAGACCGTGCCAACTCAAGAAGAGCTCAGAGGGCTGAGTCTATGCCATTATTTCCATAACTTTGAAGAAGTATCCGCTGTCCGGAAAGCATGGGAAAGACCAGTCTATATAGGGGATAAAGAACTTGGAAAGGTTCAGGTGTCTACGTCCCATGAATATGAAGAATGGAGGAAGAGTAGAAGGATACCCCAACCATCTGCTACATTCACAACAACATTAGTTAATGAAGAGCTACAATTGCAGGTCAATGCCTTAAATAAAAGGGTAGAAATCATGGAAGCTCAGCTAAGGGCCTTCGAAGAAAAAGAGCAAGAAGCAACCCTTACAATAGATGGTCTAAAAAGGCAATGTAAAAAGAAGGACCATGAAATAGAGCGCCTTAAGAATGATTGTGCTGATTATCAAGAAGAGACTAAACAAGCACTGAAAATTCCAAGGCTTGAACAAGATAGTCTATTCCGGGACATGAGTGACGAAATAGCACATCTTGAGAGTGCGCTTGCAGAACAGGCAAAAACGATCAAGTTAATACAGGATGACCTAACAAAAACTCGGTCAGAAGCACAAAAGTGGTGGGAAACCGCTAAAAAATACAGAGAAGACCTAGAGGAGCTACATGATAAAGAAAAGATGGATTAGCTCAGTATGGTTAATTACTTCGTGAAAGAGACCAAGTAATAGAGAGGCCTGACCAACAACATGCCTTGATCGTTCATCAAGAAGAAAAGATAAAAGAGGC
Source organism: Sphenostylis stenocarpa (assembly GCA_963425845.1). NCBI lineage: Eukaryota > Viridiplantae > Streptophyta > Magnoliopsida > Fabales > Fabaceae > Sphenostylis > Sphenostylis stenocarpa. The sequence goes on along the minus strand of OY731402.1, from coordinate 30,816,728 downwards.
TCGTCGATATAGTGAAGATATGGGCCAGGCGGTACATGAGCAAATCAAGACACTCAGAAATCATGTGAGAACAGCTGAAGATGAATTACGAAGAAAGCCTAATTTACCTATAGGATTCTTCAAGCTTCTCCGTTTTTGTCAACACTTGCTTCAAAGCATTGTATAGAAGGATAAACACTTTCTAGTTGAAATAAAAAGTTTTTTTTTCCTTAAACTGTCTATTGCATTCATAAGTTGCATACATTCATACATCCCTCCTCATTTTAATAACAAAGATAATAAAAAGGAAGGATTAATTGATGTGCTTTCCGTAAATCAGAACAAATGTAAAAAAGCCTTTCGTCATCAAAATCTCTACAACGGTCGATAGACCCAAAGATGATAATAAAAAAGCACCGTTGGTTATTCCAATCGATAAAAGGGAAGAGGCAATAACACCTGTACGTTTATTCATGCCTCGTTCTTTCCCTTATTCATCAAATAAAGCTGTACCTTGGAGATATTCAGAAGAATCATCAGTTAATCAAGATATCTCCAACATAGCCGGTATTGGGGGCATGACAAGAAGTGGAAGAATATATTCCCCCAAGGAATTACAAGATAACATTCCTAAAGATAAGGCAAAAGATAAAGCCGAAGAGGAAAAAGAATCCAAAGAGGAGACAGATGAGTTACTCCAGTACATAAGGCAAAGCGAGTACTCCATCATCGATCAACTCAATCGCACCCCTGCAAAGATAACCTTGTTATCACTCATAATGAGTTCAGAACCGCATCGAAACACGCTGTTAAAGGTTTTGAATGAATCATTCGTCCCGCATGCAATATCCCAGGACAAATTTGAAGGAATTATTGGTAACATTACAGCCAATAATCATCTTACCTTCACAAATGAAGAACTCCCTTTAGAAGGGTCAAATCAGAACAAGCCCTTGCATATTTCTGTCAAATGCAAGGAATATCTCATTTCCAAAGTTCTGGTGGATAATGGGTCATCCTTAAACGTCATGCCTAAAGGCACACTTGACAAGATAACAGTGCAAGGAACCCACATGCGCCCGAGTAATACAATTGTTCGAGCCTTTGACGGATCAAGACGTGAAGTAGTAGGAGAAATTAGTCTACCAATTCAAATCGGCCCTACTATCTTTAACATATACTTCCACGTGATGGATATCACGCCAGCATATAGTTGTCTCCTTGGTAGACCTTGGATTCATAGCACTAAGGCAATACCTTCAACGCTCCACCAGAAAGTCAAGTTTGTGACAAATGATAAACTCGTCACAGTTCAAGCTGAAGAAGACTTTCTAATTAGCAAACCGTCTATCCAACCATATGTGGATGCGGCTGAAGAGCCTCTTGAAACATCTTTTCAAGCACTCGAAATTGCCAACATAGAAAGACTCCCCAGTAATACAAAGGTGGCCCATATAATGAAAAGATATGGATATCGCCCAGGACAGGGGCTCAGAAAGAATACTCAAGGAATAAAAGAGCCACCGGAATTCAAAGATAATCCTTTAAAATATGGTTTAGGGTACGACCCTACGAAAGATCAAACCATACGGAAAACAGGGAAGTCTTATCCCTCAAAGACGATATTCCGAAAAGGAGGGATATTAGCGCAAAGGGTAGTGTTAGTCATTAGGTGTCCTTCTTCCAATTCTAAGGGATGTAAACCTAGTGACTATTAGAGATCACTCCTCGGGGTATGCCCGGACCCCGAGCACTTCTAGGGCACACATTTCCCCAAAATTACAAAAGAATGCTATTCTTACTATCTGCTTCTTTTCTTGCTAAATATGTCTATACCCCATTTTTAATAAACAAAGTTTAGATAGACGTTTTGTTCCAAATGCGTCAGAACAATCAAAGCGTCATAAAACAAAGTCAAATACGATTGATTAACTAGAAACACGGATAAAATTTATCTCGATAAAATCAAGTTTCGACAATGTTATGCAAAAAAAAATACATATATACAAAAAAATGAGAGCCCGTCAAGGCCAAAGGCCAAGACAATAAAATAAAAGGGCAAAATACCCGGCAGGAAACCCACAAAAGGGGGCTGCGCAAAAGTTAGGGTAGACTCGGCAGGAAACCCGAACAATAATAAAGGGTAGCCTGGGCAAAAGTTAGGGTTGCAAAAAGACCGCTAGGTATTCCAAAAAAATAAATAAAAAAGGAAACCTAGACAAAAGTTAGGACATAAGCATAACATCCTAGGCTGAAAACCCGAAAGGGCGGACTAGGAAAGTTAATCAAATCACAAAAAGGCGCCACAAGTTAATAAAATAAAGACGCCACACCATAAAGAACGAAACGTCTACCTCAACTAGCCTAAACACAAATCAACCTTGGCTAGCCATTCTTACAGAAACCTCTATTACGAAAAATATCCCTCTAAAACACAAGCCCTTGTTGTAAATCCTTTTCTTTCTCTTCTCTTGAACATTTCACTATAAAGCATTCAAGTAATAAGGGGAATGTGGAAATATAGTGATCAATAGGAAGGTCGAAATCCCTAAGGAAAGGAAGGAGGGCATTGATATGGCAGTTACCTTATGAACAACAGATTGCTCTTCGGCTATAGCAAGAAAAAGTCTAAGACGACAAATCAGGTACAACCAAGCTTGTTAATCAGAAGAAACATGATGACAGAAAGGTACAACACCAAGAATGCGCCCGAAGTCAAAGCACATCAGTTAAAACTTTCGAAATATTAACTGAAATAGAGCATAGGATGCATATTATGAAACATTACATGCATTAAAACATCAATGAATGGAGTCCTATCCCTTTTTTTCAACAAAAAATCAAAAAATCCACTCAGGAAGCTCGAGACGGTCGTCCCAAAGTCGAGACGGTCGTCCCAAATCCCCATTTTCAGTTGAGACGCGCGTCCCAGGTGGGACGGCCGTCTCACTTTTTAGCTGATGGCCCATGAAGGAAAATTTCAATTGGGACGGCCGTCCCAACCCAGACGGCCGTCCCAAACTCCCTGGCGTCCCCTATATGTATTGTGCGCGGATTTGGCCTTTGGTACCCCATTCCAAGCATTTTACCTTGCTTCTCTTCCCTTTTTACACACTCCTATCATTCTTAAGTGAGTACTACATACAATGGAGCATGGAGAAGCCTCATCTAGGAGAAAACGCACTAGAAACCCTACTAGAGGAACTCCTACTACTAGCGCTCTACTAGCAGAATCACATCAACAACGACTGGCAAATATCCAGCAATATTCCTGGTATCCTACATTGCGGTTGGATTTTGAAATCCTAGCTACATTTGGCTGGGAACAAGATGTCAGAAGGTTCATCCACAACATAGGATGGGACTTTCTGCTCCGTGAGCCACCTACTCGGATCCACCGCACTGCTACGCTAGAATTTCTTGCCTCCGTCAACATGGTGGAAATGCTGTCCGCAATTCCCGGAGTGCCACCGACTCAAGCCATCTCCTACTGGATGGATGGAGCCTACCGGACCACTGTTCTGGATGACTTTAATGTCATAATGGGTTTCTGCCAACGAGCAGATACAAGAACACCATAATATCGGTCCGCATATTTGGAAAAACCCGCTGCTTTCACCACCACTAGCATGTGGAGAGAGATCACTGGAGCACACACTCTGCCGTCGAACCTGAAGGGCGCATCTTTCTCTCCTCTGCTCTGCATATGCCATAAGTTGCTAGCTGGGACTATACACAGCCGAAAGGAGAGCCAAGGGAAGGTAACGCTGGCTGACCTCTTCATTGTTTAATGTATGCATCAAGGGCTGCGATGCAACCCAGGATATGCCTTTCTGAAAGCCGTAAAAGATTACGGAACCCGCGGCTCAGCAGGAGCCATCATAATAGCTCCCTTTCTTACCCCTTTAGCTGAATATTGGGGATGTACTGACGGAGAAGACCTCCCAGCTAGCCTCCGACCAGAGCCGATTGGCGGAGGAATGCTGGTTCATATGAACATCCTCAGTCGACAGGGATCAGGGTTTATCTTAAACCCCATAATCTCGATTTCGCTGGATATGCGCGATTTCGACATGCCTCAGGATATCCCTTCGACTATCGAATCGCAGCAGCAGTCATATGATCCAGATTTCGCCGGCTTGTATCGACAGATAGATGATGAGCACGCCTATATGGAAGGAGAGTTCTAGTTCATACGACAATAGTTCAGTCAGCTGACTATGAGGCAAGATAGGACGGACCGTCAGATAGAGAATCTGGTCCAGACCCAGGCAAGATTCGAGCGCCACCTACTCCGCCGCATTCCTTCACCAGCACCATCTGCCCATTCCAGTCCAGAGGCAGATGATTAGGAGATAGTTTACTTTTAAATATTTTCTAGTAGCTTGAAAATGTTTGAAATGTATCACAAAAAAAAAGATAAGTAATAAATAAACATTGTTATTTCTGTTTACATTTCAAAAGCCCACGTGTACAAAAATTATAAAATAAAAGGCACACGTGACATATTAAAAAGCCAGATTTCAAATAACTCGCGATAAAGATCAAAATCGCGAAAGAAAAAGGCGAAATCAAAATCATTTCAGCAAAATAAAGAGCTTCAAGGAAACTAGCTCTAACCTTCTATCCCAATAAACGAAGGTAAACCAGAAAAAGGCCAACAGAAAGGCTCGATCATCCCCAAAGCGGATCCTTGCCTACTCCAGAGGCAAGACAAAAATTACTCCACGACTCAGCATCATCATCACATGAGTCGTCAACCCTAATCATTTGAAGCCTTAATCAACATCCTTCCATCTAAAAGGAAAAGGAAGTCATCAACATGGAAAGAGCCAACAGAAAGGCTCGATCATCCCCAAGCAGATCCTTGCCTACTCCAGAGGCAAAATAAAAAGATTACCTCACGACTCAGCTTCATCGCCACATGAGTCATCAAGCAAACTCATCCAGAATCTCCGCCATTTCCCCGAAGGAGAATAAGGAGAATAAGGACTACACAAGAATTCATCAAAGAAAATACGGAGTCAAATCCTCCATATCACCAGGGGGCAACAAAAAGAAAGAAAAGAAAGACTTTTATTCCCCAATAGAGGCCACAACGAAAAAGGCCAAATAAAAACTCTCCAAGTAGAGTATATCCAGAAAATCTACAAAAAGAGGAAAACAAAAATTTCCATCTTCCAGCTCAAATAAGAGCTTCACAAAGCCAGGAGCTAGGACTCCATCATCAAATTTGGATCCTCAAGAAACCGACAGACTCCTCGGTGAATCCCAAAAAAGAAAAAGAAGAAAAACTCTTCATTCCACTCAATAAAGAGCCTCACAAAAGTTGGAGCCAAGACTCCATCATAAAAAATCAAATCAAGGATTGAATCCCCAAGAAGTAAAGGAAAAATTCCCCAGGGATCACCAAAAAGAAAAGAGAAAAAAAAAATGTGTCTTTTCATCCAAAGAAAAAAGCCAATGTGCATAAAAAGGCGCACATATGGAAAAGCCAAATCGCGAAAAAGAAATTCAAATCGCGAGGAAAACATAAAAACCCATTCCCCAGGAGGAATAAGAGCATAAGCAAAGCCAGCTCAAACAACAACATCCAACAAGGAGTCAAAAACTCCATCCCTCCCTAGGGAGCAATTCAAAATAGATCCCCAGGAAACAACCAAATCCCTGGTGGATCACCAAAAAGAAGAAAATCCCCAGCAGGCCTACCAGCAAAAGGAAAAATACAAATTCATATCCTCAGGGAGTTAATCGCCTATAACACCCAATATGAATATCCCCAGTGAAAGGCAAAACCTTCACTCCCAAGAATGCCTATGCCTACTCAGAGGCAAGCAAAGAACCGATATCCCCAAGAAATGGGAAATCAACCTATGCAAGAGGTAATACAAGCACAAAGCTTTCAAAAAAAGCATCTGCCTACTCAGAGGTATTATCAAGAACAAATATCCTCAAGTAGAACATCAGCTTATTCAAAGGCAAAAAAACAGCAAAGCCTTCGCCACTATTGAAGTATCTGCCTAATCAAGAGGCACAATCAAACCAAAAATCCCCAATGGATTCCCGCCTAAAATAAGAGGCAACCAGCAAAGAATCCTCGGCAAAGCCGGATGGCTAAACAAGAAAAGCCAAAAACAAGAAATCCCCGGCAAAGCCGGATGGCTAAACAAGAAAAGCCAAAAACAAGAAATCCCCGGCAAAGCCAGATGGCTAAACAAGAAAAGCCAAAAACAAGGAATCCCCGGCCAAGCCAGATGGCTAAACAAGAAAAGCCAAAAACAAAGAAATCCCTGGTAAAACCGGATGGCTAAAAAGAAAAGCCAAAAACAAAGAATCCACGGCAAAGGCCGGATGGCTAAACAAGAAAAGCCAAAAACAAAGAAATCCCCGGTAAAACCGGATGACTAAAAAAGAAAAAATAGAAAAGTCAATCATTCCCCATGTAATAGGCGCATGATCAAAGACAATAAGTCGCCAACACATCTTCAAAAACCGGATGAGGGTTTGTACTCATCAATCAAAAGACTGAATGCAAAAAAAGAGAGCATCCCAAGAGCCTTATAGAATAGGGTTCGTACCAGGTGGGGGTAGGTACCCATCAGAGCCTTGCAAGACGCAGGTTCGTACCGGGTGGGGGTAGGTACCCATCACAGCCTTGCAAGACGCAGGTTCGTACCGGGTGGGGGTAGGTACCCATCAGAGCCTTGCAAGATACTGGTGTGAACTGGCTTTGCGAAGCTTTTATTATGTTGGGGGAAATGGAATTTTCCAATTCTTTCTCTTTCGTTGATTTTCTCTTTTCTGAGGTGACCCACTTAGGGATTTTACTGATTACCTAAAAGTTAGGTTTTTTAATCAATTTTGCCTTTTTCTGCGATTTATCTCTTTTTTATCACGATTTTGAAATTTGGCTTTTTTATGGGGATAATGCGTGTGCCTTTTTACTTTTTAGTTTCTTTTATGCACACAGACTTTTTTCTTCTTTTTGGGGACCCATTGGGGGATGAAGTTTTTTCTTTTTGGTGATCTACCAGGGAATTAGTTGGCGTCCTGAGGATCCTACTTGGATTTGATTTTTTCTAGTGATGGAGTCTTGGCTTCTTGATTGATGTTGATGCTAGTTGACCTTGTGGAGCTCTTATTCCACTGGGGGGATGGGAATTTATGAAATGATTCACTTGGGGATTTTATTCGGCCTTCTCTATCGTGACCTTTTCTTTTTGGGCATCCACTGGGGATGGAGGGTTTTCTTTTTCTTCTTTTTTGTTGGAACCTTGAGAATGTAGAGGTTTGGATTCCATGATCGTTGGTGATAGGCTTTTGTGTAACATTTATTCTCCATTGGGGAATGTGGAGGAGAATTTGAATGAGTGTGCTTGATGACTCATGTAGTGGCGATGCTGAGTCCTGCGAAACAATTTTTTGTTTTGCCTTCAAAGTAGGCAAGGATCCTCTTGGGGATGACTAAGCCTTTCCGTCGGCTTTTTCTTTGATGATTGTGCCCTCTCTTTATTTGGTAGAAGGATAGCGGCTGGAGCTTTGGGTTCCTAAAGCTCTTATTTTCTCTGAGTCGTTTATTTGATGACGACTTGTTCTGTTTTCTTGAGGGGAGCTTTATTTGGAGACTTAGTCTGATTGCTTCTTGTTTTCAATCACAAACATGGAGCTAGTCTCCTTATGCATGATTCTTATTTCTGTTTATTTGCTTACAAAGATTTTTATTTTTTCTTCTTTTTTGACAAAGTCGTTTTGTGCGACTACTTGTGTGTGAATGCCCTAAATGCAATCTATTTTCTTTTTTATGCTTCTAGAAAGGCGACCGACATTCTCCTACTGGATTTTTATGACTACGGTGATGGGCCCTTCTCTTTTATTTATTTTTTGGTTTAGCCCTAACTTTTGCCTAGACTGCCCTTTTAGGGTTTTCGATATATCGGGCTGCGTTAATTTTTGCCTAGGATATCTTAGCGGGTTTTTTCCTTTTTTTTGAATGCCCTAACTTTTGCCTAGACCGCCCTTTGTAGGTTTTCGATCTAGCTGACTACCCTAACTTTTTCCTAAGAATCTCCTAGCACACATTATTCTTTTTTTATTTTTATTTTTATTTTTATTTTTTTTGTCTTTTGTCTTTTTTTTTAGAGAAATGCATGCATGAAATGTTTGTGATATGCATCTTATAATACTATTTCAATTAATTTTTCAAAAGGATTAACCAATGTGCTTTTACTTCTGATGAGCTTCTAACATCATGATTGGTTGTATGGACTTTGCTGTTTTGAATTGTCCATGACTGAAGAATGAATGTTGTTGATTGTATAGTGACTGCCATGTTAGTGCACTCCTTCCTTTCCTTAGGGATGTCAATCTTCCTATTGATTACTATCTCCACATTTCCCTACTAATTACTAGAATGTCGTAGTAAGGGTCAAGAGAAAAGAAGGAAAGTTATTTATTCAAAGGCTTGTGTTTTAGAAGTGTTTTATTTTTGACAAAAATGGTTTTTGTAAGCATGGCTAGCCGAGGTTAGTCAGATTGTTTATGCTAGTTTAAACAAGCATTTTGTGAGGTCGCGCCTTTTATTCTATGGCGCTTGCTATGATTGACTAATTTCCCTATTCCGCCCTTTGGGTTTTTAGCCTAGGATGTTGTGTGTTTCTTTGTCCTAACTTTTGTCTAGGTTTCCTCTTTTCTTGTTTTGGGAATCCTAGCGGACTTTATTTTCTAACCCTAACTTTTGCCTAGGCTACCCCTTATTGTTGTTCGGGTTTCCTAGCGGGTTTACCCTAACTTTTTGGCCTTTGGCTCTATAGACCCCAAATCTTGCCCGACCTCAAAATAAAGAGCAGAAGACTTCTGTTCGAAGATGGGCAACGCCTAAAAGGTCCTTAGAATTGATCAATAGGCCCCATATTAGAATAGGAAGGATTTATGTACAAGAAAAATAAGAAATTCCGCCCAAATGGTCGAGAGCGTCGTCTCATCGTTGGCTAAGGGCAAGACGACCGTCTCGCCACTTGCCAATGGCATACCGCCATCTCGTTTGGTGAGACAGTCGTCTCGCCACTTGCTGAAGCAAGACCGCCGTCTTGTTTGGCGAGACGGCGGTCCCTACCTGATAGGTGCGAATTCCTATAAAAGGGGGGACTATCTCACTCTTTACACACAATTCTACCACTTTCCCTTTTGTAAAATCTTCGAATTACTCTCCTAGAGTTTCTTAGAGTTCTTAGAAAGCATTCTATAGTGTTGCGAGAAAGAGCGATCATCATTGTAGAGTGTGGGAATTTCCAAAAAGAACCATCTTCCAAGAACTTACTATAAAAGCTTGCTTCGAAGGTTCCTATATACTCCCTTCTCTATTTTAGTCCTTTTTAGATAATATTGTTGTGCATTAGTCATTTATGACCATGTAGTCAATGATTTATTTTTCGCAATGAATAAATAAGGGTAAAAGCACAATTTTAGAGTCATTATTTCTTTATAAAATCGGTCCATCATAGGGAACCCGAAAGGGGCGTCGTAGGGAAGCTAATGTTGAAACATACAAGAACATGAATGTTGAAGTTACATGGACATGAAGCTTGTTGATTTTGATGATGATTCAAGAACAATGGACTTAGAGAGTTGAAGACTTGTATTCTTGTGTAATAACTCTGTTTTGATGATTTTGAGTCTGTAATATTAGAGTCTAAGATAGCCAGCACATAGTCTACTCTTTAGAAGTTTCAAAAACTCATTTTTATCAAAAACACACTGGTTTAATCGATTAATAGGCTAAATAATCGATTATTATAGAGAGAAAAACTATTTTCTATATCAGCTCTATGGAATAATCGATTAACAGCTGAAATAATCGATTAACAGGGTTGTTAATCGATTAACAACCCAAATAATCGATTAAGACAGTGTGTTATGGGTTCCTATTTATTTTGGCTCTATAATAACCGATTAACACTTGAAATAATCGATTATTTCAGTCAGATATGCATTTTGAACTTCAAATTAAACCTATTTTCGAAAACCCTAGTCCCAATACACCAAGTTTCGAAAATCCCCAATTCCAAAACCCTAATTCATCTACTTAAGGTTCTCTAAGGCTCTCTGAAAAAATGAACAACCTTTTTTCAAACAAAAGTTGAGAGCTGTGATTGCTAGAGAACTGTTTGTTAGAGGAAAAATGGGCTTTTGGAACCTAGTGTGGGCTAGAAGCGATAAGAATCACTAAGTGGAGTTCTAGGTGGATTATGTGTTGTGCCGTCTCTAGGGAAAGCTGTTCTTCATCTCTTGTGTGACTCAAGAGAGGTGTTTTCATTACCTTATCTTTTTATTTGTAATATGCTTGTATAACTTTAATTATAGTGACAACGTTAATCCTCTATTTGAGTGATTAGCAACTGGACGTAGGGTCTTTTGATCTGAACCAGTATAAATCTTTTGTGTAAGACTCTATCCTTGTCCTATTTACGTTTACACAACATTTTAATCAGTAAAATTTGGGAAAAATTTTTAAAACCTAATTTTTGTTAAGAAACCAATTCACCCCCCCTCTTGGTTTTTGTCCGTTCACGCAAACATTCCGCTACGCGATTCTAACAAGTGGTATCAGAGCTTGCTTTGATAGTCATTCAAATTTTTCGAAAATGGCCGGACAAAATCAAACTTTTGCCGAAGGTGCTTCTATCAATAGACCCCCACTTTTTTCGGGTCAAAATTATCCTTTCTGGAAAGTTAGAATGCAAATCTTTTTAGAGTCTGTTGATAGAGGTGTTTGGGACGCTATTTTAAACGGTCCCTATATTCCTAAAGTTTCTGAAAATGGAGTAGACGTTCCTAAACCATTTTCTAGATGGACGACAGAGGAAAATAGAAAAGCTCAATTTGACGTTAGGGCTAGAAATATTATTTCATCTGCGTTAACCCTTGATGAGTTTTACAGGATCTTCGTTTGTAAAAGTGCTCAAGAGATGTGGGAAATGTTGAGAGTAACCCACGAAGGTACCGACGATGTTAAAAGAGCACGAAAAAATTCTTTAATCCAAGAATATGAGATGTTCCGAATGCAACAAGGAGAAACGATATTTGACTTTCAAAAGCGTTTCACACACATTGTGAACCATCTCACTGGATTAGGTAAAATTTTTTATGTTGATGAATTAAATGTGAAAATATTGAAATCTTTGGATAGGAAATGACAACCTAAGGTGACGGCCATCTCGGAGTCACAAAACCTTACCACAATGTCTATGGCGGCACTCTTTGGAAAGTTTAGAGAGCATGAGATAGAACTAGGAAGGCTAAATGATGAAGAAGGTCAACATCAAATGAGGAACTTAGCCTTCAAAACTGAAATTTCCAAAGGTAAGAGTAAAAAGGAAGAAGAAGACTCGAGGAATGATGAAGAAGAATTGAGTCTCATGATTAAGAAATTCACCAAATTCATGAAAGATAAAGGAAGCCATCCATTCAAAGGTAAGGGAAAGGTAAGAGAAAATACTTCCATAAATATCAAATGCTATGGTTGTGGTGAAACAGGACATATGAAGACCGAATGTCCAAACAAGAAAAATGAAGATAATAAAGGCAAAAAGTTTTTCAAGAAGAAGGCCTGCATCGCTTGGGACAACAATGATTCAAGTTCGGAGTCAAGTGATTTGGAAATAGAAGCTAATATTTGCTTAATGGAAAATGACAATATATCTTCCGATTTTGAGGTAAGTGATTCCGACTCATCTTCAAGTGATGATGAGAATAATTTTGATGAATTGCAAAATGCATATAATGAATTGTTTAATGCCTTTAAGGACTTGAAAAATGAATACAAAGCTGTGAAAAAGAGTTTAAGTAGATCTGAAAAGGAGGTGGAGTGCTTAAAAACGAAAATTGCATGTTTAGAGGAAAAAGAAACCTTAGAAACGAAAATTGTATGTATAGATGAGAATGATGATAAGAATATAGCATTTGCATCTTGTAAAGAGTATGAATATGACATTGATATACTTAATCATTTGCTTGATAAAGCCGAAAAGGAATTAAGTAATAATAATAAAGATAAAGTTGTTATTGCTCAAAATAGAGTAAACCATCATGTTCCTTTGAAAAAGCCTAAAATTAAAAATAGAAGATTATGGGTTGAAAAAGGAACTAGAGCATCTATTGTTAGAAATGCATCATATTCAAAAGCTACATCTAAAGCATGTTTTTATTGTATGAAACATGGTCATACTTCAAATAGATGTAAAATAAAACATTTTGGTGTTCCTGAAGGAAAATATATTTGGGTTCCTTTAGTTAAATGAATTGTTTGTCTCTAACCCCAAGGACCCAAAAGTTATGGGGACCTAAGTTTACTATGTTCTTGTTTTGTAGGAAACTTCCAAATCAAAGAAGTCTATGTGGTATCTTGATAGTGGATGCTCTAAACATATGACCGGTGACAAAAAGAAATTTGTAAGTTTCAAAGCTAAAGAACAAGGATATGTAACCTATGGGGACAACAACAAAGGAAAGATTCTTGGAATTGGAAATATAGGTGGTGCAAACACTTTGGAGATTAAGGATGTGCTTCTTGTTGATGGGCTAAAGCATAATCTCCTTAGCATATGTCAATTTTGTGACAAAGGATTCAAGGTAATCTTTGAAAGTAAGTTTTGTATCATACATTTGATAGATTCCGAAAATGTAGCATTGAAAGGCATTAGGCATAATAACATATACTTGATTGATTTAGATTGTATACATGATACTAGTATAACATGCTTAGTTGCTAAGGAAGAGAACCCATGGTTATGGCATAAGAGAGCAGCTCATATAAATATGCATCATTTAAACAAATTGATATTAAAAGACTTAGTTGTTGGTTTGCCTAAGTTAAAGTTTGAAAAAGATAGATTATGTGATGCATGTCAAAAAGTAAACAAGTAAAGTCATCATTTAAATCAAAGAATGTTATTTCCACATCAAAACCTTTAGAATTATTACATTTAGATTTATTTGGTCCTTCTAGGATAAAACGTTTTGGTGGAAATTATTATGCTCTTATGATTGTTGATGACTTTTCTAGATATACTTGGACATTTTTCTTAACATTGAAAAGTGAAGTTTTTAAAGTCTTTAGGAAGTTTGCAAAGCAAATTCAAAATGAAAAAGACTTAAAAATTAAAGTTTTAAGAAGTGACCATGGTGGTGAGTTTCAAAATGAAAGGTTTGAAAATTATTGTGAGGAAAATGGAATATTGCATATTTTTCTGCACCTAGGACTCCCCAACAAAATGGTGTAGTTGAATGAAAAAATAGGTCACTAGAGGAACTTGCTAGAACAATGTTAAATGAATCAAATGTTCCTAAATACTTTTGGGCTGATGCTGTAAGTACTGCATGTTATGTTTTGAATAGAATGCTCATTAGGCCAATTATAAAATCAACTCCCTATGAATTGTTGAATGGTAGAAAACCTAATGTTGCTCATTTGAAAATATTTGGATGTAAGTGCTTTGTGTTAAATAATGGAAAGGACAACTTAGGAAAATTTGACTCAAAAGCCGATGAGGGCATTTTCTTAGGTTATTCATTAACTAGCAAAGCTTATAGAGTGTTTAATAAAAGATCCTTAAATGTTGAAGAATTTATACATGTTACTTTTGATGAAATTGTAGACCTTGGGGGAAATCCTCTTGAGTCAAATAAAGAACTTGCAGGTGATGATAAGTACATAAGAGAGACTCTTAATGAATTGTATTTGGAAGAAAATGAGCCTTCTCAACCAAATGAATTAGCTAAAGAATGGCAATCACCAAGAGGACTTTCAATGGACAATATTATTGGTGATATTTCAAAAGGGGTAAGAACTAGAAATATGACTAATTTCTGCATGTCTATAGCTTTTGTGTCACAGATAGAACCCAAAAATGTTGAGGAAGCACTTAAAGATGACCAATGGTGCATAGCTATGCAAGAGAAACTTAATCAATTTGAAAGGAATCAAGTCTGGGAATTAATCCCAAGAGTAGAATCACATCAAGTAATTGGAACTAAATGGGTATTTAGAAACAAACTTGATGAAGATGGAAATATAACAAAGAATAAAGCCACACTTGTTGCCAAAGGTTACTATCAGGAGGAAGGTATTGATTATGATGAAACTTATGCTCCTGTTGCCAGGTTAGAGGCTATACGCCTACTTCTTGCTTATGCATCATTGATGAAATTTAAATTATATCAGATGGATGTTAAAAGTGCATTTTTGAATGGGTTTATTAAAGAAGAAGTATATGTGGAGAAACCCCCTGGATTTGAAGATTTTAGTTATCCTAATCATATTTTTAAATTGAAGAAAGAATTATATGGTTTGAAACAAGCTCCTAGGTCTTGGTATGAAAGGCTAAGTAGTTTTCTAACTTCAAATAATTTTTCTAGAGGAAAAATTGATTCTACTTTGTTTATAAAGAAAGTAAAAGAACATATCTTATTGGTTCAAGTATATGTTGATGATATCATTTTTGGATCAACTGATAATTCTTTGTGTGTAGAATTCGCTAAGATAATGCAGGGAGAATTTGAAATGTGTATGATGGGAGAATTAACGTTCTTCCTTGGACTTCAAATCAAGTAACTTAAAGACGGTATTTTTGTCTCTCAAACCAAATACTACAAAGAGATTCTCAAGAAGTTTGGAATGGACACTTCAAAGGAAGCTAACACACCCATGGGAACTTCATGTTATTTAGACAAGGATGAATCAGGTTTGGAAATTAATCAATCCATGTATAGAGGTATGATAGGATCACTATTATACTTAACTGCAAGTAGACCTGATATTATGCATTTTGTTTGTGTGTGTGCTAGATTTCAAGCATGTCCAAAAGAATCTCACTTAACTGCAGTAAAAAGAATTTTAAAATATTTAAAAGGATCTACTGGTTTTGGTTTATGGTATCCATCTAAAGCTTCTCCTAGCTTAATAGGTTATTCTGATGCTGATTATGGTGGATGCAAAATAGATAGAAAGAGTACTAGTGGAACTTTTCATTTATTAGGATCATCATTAGTATCTTGGCATTCTAAGAAACAGGCATGTGTTGCTTTATCCACCACTGAAGCTGAATATATTGCAGCTAGTAATTGTTGTGCTCAAATTTTGTGGATGAACAACAACTAGAAGATTATAGTATATTTCTAAATGATATTCCTTTGATGTGTGATAATACAAGTGCAATCAATCTTACTAAGAATTTAGTAATGCACTCTAGGACTAAACATATAGAAATTAGACATTATTTCTTGAGAGATCATATAAGTAAAGGAAATTGTAAAATTGAGTATGTTGATACAAAGCATCAATTAGCAGATATTTTTACTAAGCCTCTTCCCAAGGATAGATTCTATGATCTTAGAAGAGACTTAGGGATATTAGAAATAGCTTAAATTCTGCTTAATTAAACAGTTTTTGGATGGTTGTAATGTTATAATCAATTATGTAGGGTGTTAATAGATTATCATGTGTCTAAACCTCAAAAATTTGATGAACTCCTTGGAATAATCGATTATTTGAAGTTATAATCGATTATTTGCACCTAAGATGTCCAAAATATGAAATTACTCACTGGATTAATCGATTATCTCATCAAATAATCGATTAACTACAACTTTAATTGATTAACAGCTTGATTTAATCGATTAAATGGGTCTGTTACTGATTTAATCGATTATTTCAAGCTTTAATCGATTAAACCTGATAGTTTCTGTTTTCTAGCCGTTGCCAACGACTCTTTTGGCCCCTATGCACTCCCAAATGACCGTTGGAGATGTTGTTTATAAATAGGAAGCCTCCATTTCACTTCTCCACAACTCAAACTCTTGAATCCAAGCTTTCTAGCATTATTTAATCATTCTTGCCTTCTTCTAACATCACTTGTCTTCCTAAACTCTCTTGTTATTCCTCTAATTCTAAAATGGCCTAATCTTCTCGTGCTAAAATTCCCACCAGAAGAAGATATGCACCTACCTCTCATCCCCGTCCTAATTCTGTCGAAGGATGGATCTCCGATGTTGAGGGTCGACAGGAATTTCTCACTTTTTGGAAGGAACGAGGTATTATTACTCCAAAATTCCTTATTGGTGATCAATTCATCAATAGGGGATTTAATTTTCCTAATCTTCTTGAAATTCAAGGAGTTCTCCCTTTTATCCAAATGCAAGGTACATACTATCCTGACTTAGTTAGAGTATTTTACTCTCGCTTTAAATTTAGAGATCAAGCAGCTACCTCTCGTGTTAAGGGAGTAACCATTATTCTTGATGATGATATATGGGAAAACGTTGCACATTTTCCTATAAGAGAATATGCTATTAACATTTTTGCCGAGTTAGATGACTTTGACAGGATCATGACTTACCGTTCTTTTCTTCGTAACCCTTCCATGGAGATTGGGCGTCTTCTTCTAGCTGGACCATTAAAGAAGGAGGAATGCCTGGTCTTGCATCTACTTGTTTGGATCTTATGTCCCCGGGCAACCAACCATGCCCAATGCTCTTCAATAGATCTTCACATTATTCATGCAATAATGAATAATGAGCCAATAAATTGGGGTAGCCTTGTCACAATGACTATGCTGAAGGCCAAACGTCATCCTACCTTCAAAATTCCATATGCTCTCCTTATCTCTCGCATTCTTGAATACAAAGGAGTGAATGTCGAAGGGGAACAAACTGTACGAACGACAAACTTAAACCGAATGTTGGACAACACATTAACCCAACTTCAAATGGTGCGTGTCAATAATACTTATGTTCACAAGGATGACGTTCCAAACATAGATGCAGATGATGAAGATTCTGACGAAGATATGCCTCCTGCTGCTGAGTTTCCCTCTGATCAGATTCAAAGTGCTGGAACATCTTCTGCTCCTCCTGAAACCCGTCAATCTGTGGAAGACATGTTATCTGATATGAACCAGAGGATGCAGACATTCTTCACTCTCTCTGGAGTACGACATGAGGAAATCATTCGTCGTATCTCTGACGTTGATGATAATGTGTGTCACTTAGAGAATAAATTTGATCCTCACTTTCATAGCGATTGTGAAAAATTTTAATATTGTTTTCATTTCTTGTGTTGTAAATTACTTTCACTTATGAAATAAAAATTTGTATTCTTTTCTTGCTTTGTTTGAGGGGGATTTATTTCCAAGTTATGCATATTTTGAGGGGGAGCTCTTAATTTTTTTTATCATAATCAAAATAGGGGGAGAAATATTTAAAGCCTCTTATGATTAAATTTAAATATTATCTGGTATGTTTAATGTTTTTGTTAGTGTGACAGATAAAATAGGTTATTACAAGGCTTTAAAAGAAAATTTTGATCATCATAAAAAAGGGGGAGATTGTTGAAACATACAAGAACATGAATGTTGAAGTTACATGGACATGAAGCTTGTTGATTTTGATGATGATTCAAGAACAATGTACTTAGAGAGTTGAAGACTTGTATTCTTGTGTAATAACTTTGTTTTGATGATTTTGGATCTGTAATATTAGAGTCTAAGATAGCCAGCACATAGTCTACTCTTTAGAAGTTTCAAAAACTCATTTTTATCAAAAACACACTGGTTTAATCAATTAACAGGCTAAATAATCGATTATTACAGAGAGAAAAATCATTTTTTGTATCAGCTCTGTGGAATAATCGATTAACAGCTGAAATAATCGATTAACAGGGCTGTTAATCGATTAACAACCCAAATAATCGATTAAGACAGTGCGTTATGGGTTTCTGTTTATTTTGGCTCTATAATAATCGATTAACACTTAAAATAATCGATTATTTCAGTCAGATATGCATTTTGAACTTCAAATTAAACCTATTTTCGAAAACCCTAGTCCCAATACACCAAGTTTCGAAAATCCCCAATTCCAAAACCCTAATTCATCTACTTGAGGTTCTCTAAGGCTCTCTGAAAAAATGAAAAACCTTTTTTCAAACAAAAGTTGAGAGCTGTGATTGCTAGAGAACTGTTTGTTGGAGGAAAAAGGGGCTTTTGGAACCTAGTGTGGGCTAGAAGCGATAAGAATCACTAAGTGGAGTTTTTGGTGGATTTTGTGTTGTGCTGTCTCTAGGGAAAGTTGTTCTTCATCTCTTGTGTGACTCAAGAGAGGTGTTTTCGTTACCTTATCTTTTTATTTGTAATCTGCTTGTATAACTTTGATTATAGTGACAACGTTAATTCTCTATTTGAGTGATTAGCAACTAGACGTAGGGTCTTTTGATCCGAACCAGTATAAATCTTCTGTGTAAGACTCTATCCTTATCCTATCATTGTTTACACAGCATTTTAATTGGTAAAATTTGGAGAAAATTTTTAAAACCTAATTTTTGTTAAGAAACCAATTCACCCACCCTCTTGGTTTTTGTCCATTCACGCAAACATTGTGCTGCACGATTCTAACAACTAATACCTTCCCTACATGTAGCTAACTCCCTTACCTAACTCTGGTTGTAATGACCAAAGTTGGTTTTTCTTTAAAAAACCACTACCTTCTTTTTCCTTTTCCAATGTTTCTGGTAAAAACATTGGTGGCGACTCCTGAAACCTTTCAAAAACCTCGCTTTTAGGTCTAGCCTGGTCTTCAAACAACCTAAAAAGCATTGAACCACACTTTTAAAAAGTGCAGGTCGAACGAAACCATTGTATCACTCCGACCACCTCTTTTGACGGCAATGACAGATGGCGACTGAAAGTGATCCTAGCAAAGATCTCATTGATTTGATGAAGTCAAAGATAAAGTCAAGGGTCAACTCTGCAGCAGTCAAACAAGTCACTCGAGAACAAAGGAGCTGAAGACTTAGTGTGTCTAAACAGAAAGCTTAGGTAAAACCACTTTACCTTTTCCACTGCATAAAGCTTCTTCACTCAATTTGCAAAATGCCTCAAAAATAGTTTTAAACAAATAAAAAAAAAAAAAAAAAGCATTTTGGCAAAGAATTTTCTTAAACAAGTTATTAACCGATAAAGGTTTGAAAGAATCAATTTAAAACACTTAGAATGTTTTAAAAAGTGTTTTTACAATATTTTAATCGATACAAACTTTTTTTAATCGATTAAAACTCTTTATGACCGATTAGAATTCGAATGTAATAGGTCAGAATGCAATATAATCGATCAGATCTTAAATATGAGCGATTAGAATTATTTTAATCGATTAAAACACGTTTCAATCGATTAAAATCACTTTGGATGTCAGTATGATCGATCAGAATGAGATTATGACCGATCAGAGTTGGTTATGATCGATCAGAATTGAATTATGACCGATCAGACTTATTTCAATCGATTAAAACGCATTTCAATCGATTAAAATAACTTAGAAAATCTTTTCAATCGATTAAAACGAACTTTCAATCGATTAAAATGACTTGAAAATATATGTGCAGATTTTCAATCGATTGAAACGACTTTATATCAGCTAAAATAACTTGGAAAGTTTTATAAAGAGGTTTTTAAACAAATCAATCGATTAATACGTGATTCAATCGATTGTTTTATACTTAGAAAATGTTTGTAAAACGTTTTAACTGATAAAAACGTGGTCGTATCAACTAAAACATTTTCTGTTAAAGATCAAGAACGCATTAATGGGTTGAAAGGACTTTTAACAGATTGTAACGGCTATTTCAACAGATTAAAACAAACTTTCAACAGATTAATTAATGCAGCAGATTTGAAAATACTCTTTTATAAACAGATTTGCTTGAAACTTTGAGATATAGATCATACATCAGTTTTTACACAATTCAAGCAATCAATACAAACAACTATTAGCATTTTTCAAGAAAGATACACAACTGTTTTTGTGAACTTCTTTTGAAATCTTTCTTGAGGCACTTTGCATTTCTTTGAAGAAGAAACTGACTGTGGATTGGTGTAATCCGGTTTGAGCTTTCTAAGTTTCTTCTTTGTAAATTTCTTTTCATTACATTTGTATTGTGTTGTACCTGGAATTTGGGTACAAGTTTTCTGCAGCTGTTGTAGAAAGTTGCCAAGAACTGGAATTTGGTTCTTGGTGGAAAGGTTAAAGCAAGAGCTGGAATTTGGTTCTTGTGTGTGGTGCCTGGAATTTGGGCACTGGTTTCTCTGCGGCTGGAATTTGGTTGCAGAGGTTTCCAAGAGCTGGAATTTGGTTCTTGGTGGAGAGTTAGAATAGGTGTAAGATTGTTGAGTCTGTAAAACATCTATTCTAGTGGAACCCAGCTGGAATTTGGCTGGAGTCTGGACGTAGCCCTGGTATTGGGTGAACCAGTATAAAATTACCGGTGAAATCTTTCCTAACCTTTCTCTCTTTAATTTCTGCTGCTGCACTTAAACTGTTTGATTGCTTTGTGATTTGTGAATTGATAAGTAATCTTAATTTTCGGATTAGATAATCTGTGTATTGCGAAAAACTTTCAAAAATCAATTCACCCCCCCTCTTGATTTAAAACTACTTTTCTAACAATTGGCATCAGAGCGAGGTGCTTGAAAGTTACTCAAGTTACTTCGATCCATGGCATTTTCTGAGGGAGCGTACATTGATAGACCTCCACTGTTGTGTGGAACAGATTATCTATTCTGGAAAATAAGGATGAAAATCTTCATTGAATCTGTTAGTATAAATGCTTGGAATGTTATTGAACAGGAAACTGATATTGCTAACAGAATCCAAGATGATTGTATTGCCAAGAATATCATCTTATCTGCCCTTAACAGAGATGATCTTTTCAGGATTGCACACTGCCAAACTGCTGCACAAATGTGGAAGATTCTTGAAAAGACCTATGAAGAAGCACCAGAAATATGTTTGATGGTCAAATCGGAATCACCAAAAACCAGTGTAAGTTCTGAATCTATAAACTATAGCTCATTACAAGATGCTTTCTTTGAAATACATGAAGTAACAAAGAAATTAGAAACCGAAAACAGAAAGTTGAAAAGCATGAATAGGCTATTAGAAAACAAGATCATTATTCTTGAAAAGAAAATAAGTGATGAAGAAACTAAGGATAAAAAGTTAGAATTAGAGAATGATACTGACTGCATGTGTAATATTGGAGATTGCAAAAAATGTCCTGAGTTACAAAAACAAGTATCATACCTAGTAAAAACTTCATCTAAATTAGCACAAGGAAAGAATAATCTTGATAAGATACTTGATTCCCAAAAGTTAGTTATTGAACGTGGTGGTATAGGTTATACACCAGCCATTGGAAAGAAAACCAGAGCTTTCAAAAATTATTTTGCATATAGTAAAACAGTTTCATCTCCATTTATTAAATGTTTTTACTGTATGAAAAAGGGTCACTCTGTTAAATACTGCAGAATTAAGAAATATGCAGTACCCAAAGGAAGAATGAAATGGGTTCCAAAGATTAATTCCTTTCAAATAACCTGATCAGGACCCAGTAATTATAAAGGGTACCAGAACAATTCTTAATTTGTTTTGCAGGAACAAGTCTGGGAATCCCTTGAAGATCAGAGCTGCGAAACCAGGTTCTGTGTATTTAAATTAATTGTTTTAATTGATATAAACCAATATTAATCGATTGAAATAACTTACCGTACCATTTTAATCGATTGAAATGTCGAAATAATCGATTAAATTGTTCTCAGAATGTTGGTTTAGTCGTTTTAATCGATTAGAATAAATTTATATCAACTAAAAACACTTAGGATCAAAATTAATCGATTCATTTATGTTTTAATCGATTTAAATACTGGTGATATTTTTTTTATTACATTCTGTACCTTACAAATCGATTCTTTCATAAAACAAATCGATTAATTCACTGTAGATGTTTTCAACTCTAATGACAAGAATCAAATTAATAAATAATGAGTTGATTAATCAATTGATTAGGATCTGTAAACAAGACTTATAACATCTAATTGAAGTTTGACAGGGAAATTCAAAACAAAAACTCAGTGTCTATTATCTGCAATAAATCTTTAAAGATTTCTTTGACCAAATCAACATTATTCCCAAGAACAAATTAACTGATTCACCCACTATCCTGTAAATTGTGTCGCACATGCTGAACAGATCTTTAATTAGAAACTAAGACTAGTGGAATAAATGTGGGAAAGTTATTGCAGATTGAAATACTGCAAACTTTACATGTAGGAAAGTTATCCATAGATGAAAATGTTATTTTAACATAGTCATGATTCAAGCTGTAGATGTCCTTACATGGAATACTGCATGGTAATACACTAAAAATCAAAGAAATTATCAAAGAATAGACTGTAACTTTTCTTATAGACACTAGTTACAAACAGGTCAAACTGTTAGGACTGAAAACATAGTTGATCAAAGATTTTTTAATAATTGTTTCTGGTAATAAGTTATTGATTACTAGGAAATCCAATAAACACATGTTTTCATTAAATTTCTTGATATTACATTGCAATATATTTGAAATAATTTTGAGCATGCATTGGTTCAAAACTCTTGGTGAAATTCATTGAACTGTGCAACCCTGATAATTTGCTTTAATCATCAATGTCACGAGGTGACACTGCAAGGGAACCAATCTGGGACAGCAATTCAAAAATTGAATAACGTGGTACAGGGATAAATTTTATATTGTTTTAGAATTCTGGATTGATTGTCATC
This sequence comes from Sphenostylis stenocarpa, assembly GCA_963425845.1. Lineage (NCBI taxonomy): Eukaryota > Viridiplantae > Streptophyta > Magnoliopsida > Fabales > Fabaceae > Sphenostylis > Sphenostylis stenocarpa. The sequence goes on along the minus strand of OY731402.1, from coordinate 30,794,108 downwards.
ACCTGTCCTCATTACTAATCATTGCCCACTCTACCAGAATAAGTTTTTTTTTGTTAATCACTTGTGCATATGATACCACTGGAAAACAACAAAGTTAAAAATGACTCATTCTTCAAAAGATAATGATGACTGGTTCACTATAAGTGAGAATAACACCCATCATACTACATTAATAAAAATACAGTTATTTGCTTGGATGATGACAACTGCAGGGTTCAAAATGGGTTTTTAGGAATAAAATGGATGAAAATGGCATAATCACAAGAAATAAAGCCAGATTAGTTGCTAAAGGGTACAATCAGCAAGAAGGGATAGACTTTGATGAAACATATGCTCCAGTTGCTAGGTTAGAAGCTGTTAGATTACTGCTTGCCTATGCTTCTATTAAAAATTTCAGGTTGTTCCAAATGGATGTCAAAAGCGCTTTCTTGAATGGATATTTGAATGAAGAAGTTTTTGTCACTCAACCACCTGGGTTTGAAGATCATATTCATCCAGAATATGTTTACAGGTTGAAGAAAGCCCTGTATGGTCTCAAACAAGCCCCAAGGCAATGGTATGAAAGGTTAAGTAACTTTCTTATCTCAAAGGGCTATCATAGAGGTTTGGTGGACAAAACTTTGTTTCTAAAGAAACTGAATAATGATATAATTCTGGTTCAAGTTTATGTTGATGACATCATATTTGGTGCTACTAATGAGACTTTATGCAAAGATTTCATGAAAGACATGCAGGGTGAGTTTGAGATGTCAATGATGGGGGAACTTAATTACTTCCTTGGACTGCAAGTCAAACAACTTCAAGAAGGAAGTCTTCTTCATCAATCAAAGTACTGCACAGAACTGCTGAAGAGATTTGAAATGGAACACTGCAAGGAGGCATCAACACCTATGTCAACAAACTGCTACCTTGATTCTGATGAAAAAGGGAAATCTGTTGATGAAACCAAATATAGGGGGCTTATTGGTTCTTTACTGTATTTAACAGCTAGCAGACCTGACATTATGTTCAGTGTCTGTATGTGTGCCAGGTTCCAATCTGCACCAAAAGAGTCTCACCTTACTGCTGCAAAAAGGATCCTCAAGTATCTCAAGGGGACTTTAAATGTTGGGTTATGGTATCCAGGTGAGTCTAAACTGAATTTAGTTGGATATTCTGACTCTGATTTTGCAGGCTGTAAACTTGACAGAAAGAGTACCAGTGGCACCTGTCATCTCCTAGGAAGCAGTCTAATCTCTTGGCACAGCAAGAAGCAGTCATGTGTTGCTTTGTCTACAGCTGAAGCAGAATATATTGCTGCTGGCAGTTGCTGTGCTCAGTCTCTCTGGATAAAACAGCAGCTTGAGGATTACGGTTTAACCCTCAGGAAAATCCCTCTCTTATGCGATAATACCAGTGCCATAATGCTAACTAAAAATCCAATTCAACATTCTAGAACAAAGCATATAGAAATAAGGCATCATTTTATTAGAGATCATATTCTAAAAGGTGATTGCGAGATCTTTTTTATAGAAACTGAAAAACAACTAGCAGATATTTTCACAAAACCCCTTGCTAGTGATAGGTTTTTCAAAATTCGCACTGAGTTAGGCATCTTAGACGCATCAAACATTACTTAGAGTGCAAGTCTGGTTGTTTTAGTCAATAATAACACCTTTTAATCGGTTAAATAAACTAAACAACAAATTGCATTACTTTTTTTAATCGATTTAAAATCGAAAAAATCGATTGTTTTTATTAAAAATTCATGTTTTCAAAATCTTAAATGTTTTAATCGATTAAACCTTTCTTTCAATCGATTAAAATCATTTACCAAGAACATTTTAACCGATTATGCTCTGTTTTTAATCGATTTTTATTCTGAAAAGAGGATTAAAGGCTTTAGTTAATGGCTGTTCCTGTAACATGCTACTAAAGCGTGATTCCCTTATCTTTACACGTGTTAATTGTATTCATTACAAACGTGTTAATGGAGATAAGCTTGAATCAACTTTAATTGATTCTTTTCATGAGTGAAATATTGATTTACTTTGTATTTTCAAAAACTTGAGCATATTTTCGAAACCTTACATTTTTTTTCTCTTCTATTCCCTATTTTTGATGAAGTCAAAAGGGGGAGAAATAGTTGCATCACTTTAAGATAAATTTAAGAGCAACATTTTAGGGGGAGAAATAAGTTTTAGGGGGAGAAATAAAACTTTATTACATTCTTATATTTCTCACCTAACTGCATTATCAAGTGACTTATTTTGCAGAGATTGTTTTTTCAAAATGGTGTTTGTCTTCATCAAATAGGGGGAGACTGAAAGTGATCCTAGCAAAGATCTCATTGATTTGATGAAGTCAAAGATAAAGTCAAGGGTCAACTCTGCAGCAGTCAAACAAGTCACTCAGAACAAAGGAGCTGAAGACTTAGTGTGTCTAAACAGAAAGCTTAGGTAAAACCACTTTACCTTTTCCACTGCATAAAGCTTCTTCACTCAATTTGCAAAATGCCTCAAAAATAGTTTTAAACAAATAAAAAAAAAAAAAAAAGCATTTTGGCAAAGAATTTTCTTAAACAAGTTATTAACTGATAAAGGTTTGAAAGAATCAATTTAAAACACTTAGAATGTTTTAAAAAGTGTTTTTACAATATTTTAATCGATACAAACTTTTTTTAATCGATTAAAACTCTTTATGACCGATTAGAATTCGAATGTAATAGGTCAGAATGCAATATAATCGATCAGATCTTAAATATGAGCGATTAGAATTATTTTAATCGATTAAAACACGTTTCAATCGATTAAAATCACTTTGGATGTCAGTATGATCGATCAGAATGAGATTATGACCGATCAGAGTTGGTTATGATCGATCAGAATTGAATTATGACCGATCAGACTTATTTCAATCGATTAAAACGCATTTCAATCGATTAAAATAACTTAGAAAATCTTTTCAATCGATTAAAACGAACTTTCAATCGATTAAAATGACTTGAAAATATATGTGCAGATTTTCAATCGATTGAAACGACTTTATATCAGCTAAAATAACTTGGAAAGTTTTATAAAGAGGTTTTTAAACAAATCAATCGATTAATACGTGATTCAATCGATTGTTTTATACTTAGAAAATGTTTGTAAAACGTTTTAACTGATAAAAACGTGGTCGTATCAACTAAAACATTTTCTGTTAAAGATCAAGAACGCATTAATGGGTTGAAAGGACTTTTAACAGATTGTAACGGCTATTTCAACAGATTAAAACAAACTTTCAACAGATTAATTAATGCAGCAGATTTGAAAATACTCTTTTATAAACAGATTTGCTTGAAACTTTGAGATATAGATCATACATCAGTTTTTACACAATTCAAGCAATCAATACAAGCAACTATTAGCATTTTTCAAGAAAGATACACAACTGTTTTTGTGAACTTCTTTTGAAATCTTTCTTGAGGCACTTTGCATCCTTGAAGAAGAAACTTACTGTGGATTGGTGTAATCCGGTTTGAGCTTTCTAAGTCTCTTCTTTGTAAATTCTTTTTCATTACTTTGTATTGTGTTGTACCTGGAATTTGGGTACAAGTTTTCTGCAGCTGTTGTAGAAAGTTGCCAAGAACTGGAATTTGGTTCTTGGTGGAAAGGTTAAAGCAAGAGCTGGAATTTGGTTCTTGTGTGTGGTGCCTGGAATTTGGGCACTGGTTTCTCTGCGGCTGGAATTTGGTTGCAGAGGTTTCCAAGAGCTGGAATTTGGTTCTTGGTGGAGAGTTAGAATAGGTGTAAGAGGGAGAGTCTGTAAAACATCTATTCTAGTGGAACCCAGCTGGAATTTGGCTGGAGTCTGGACGTAGCCCTGGTATTGGGTGAACCAGTATAAAATTACCGGTGAAATCTTTCCTAACCTTTCTCTCTTTAATTTCTGCTGCTGCACTTAAACTGTTTGATTGCTTTGTGATTTGTGAATTGATAAGTAATCTTAATTTTCGGATTAGATAATCTGTGTATTGCGAAAAACTTTCAAAAATCAATTCACCCCCCCTCTTGATTTAAAACTACTTTTCTAACAGCGACTCCTTTGGGGAAGCTAGAGACTTGATCCCATTTTGTGATGGACTAGTTTTAAGAAATAAAACTTAAAATTGCACCTTTACCCTTCCTTGTTTTATAACATGCACTGCTACAGATATGCCTTTCAACGTCGGTTATATAAGGCTTTCAACGTCTGTTATACAACCGACGTTGTATCAGGCGACGTTGAAAGTATACACTTTCAACGTCGGTTCTCTATACCCGACGTTGAAAGTTTTGGCTTTCAACGTCGGTTATTCATACCCGACGTTGAAAGTGTATACTCGTCGCTCAAGCGAGTATACTCGTCGCTCAAGCGAAATTGAACCGAGAGACCCCTTTGTTTGAAGCTTTCGTCGCTTAAGCGAGTACACTCGTCGCTCAAGCGAGATGGAACCCGAGAGTCCCCATTGTTTGAAGCTTTCGTCGCTTAAGCGAGTACACTCGTCGCTCAAGCGAGATGGAACCCGAGAGTCCCCTTTGTTTGAAGCTTTCGTCGCTTAAGCGATTACACTCGTCGCTCAAGCGAGATGGAACCCGAGAGTCCCCTTTGTTTGAAGCTTTCGTCGCTTAAGCGAGTCCACTCTTCGCTCAAGCGAGATGGAACCCGAGAGTCCCCTTTGTTTGAAGCTGTCGTCGCTCAAGCATCTTTCAACCCGAGAGATGGAACCCATTGGACAAAGTATTTTTTTGGCTTCATACATACAATCAGGCAAGGTGTTATCGCTTGGGAGCATATCTTTCAAAACTTCTAGTAACTCAGTGAAACTTTTATCACTCCAACCAAATTTGGCCTTCAAATTGACCAATCTCAATACAGCTGACAATCGCGTAAATGTTGTACATCCAGCATACAGAGGTATCTCTGAATCTATCTTCAATTTATCATAGACAGCAGCATGTGCTTGCAGAAAATTCTCTTGACCTACATCACGAATCATGTCTTCTATTCGATCTTCCATTGTCATATCCTCCTCTTCCTCAGCTTGTGTTACTATTGGTGTATCAATCACTTCACCATGCCATGTCCATAGGATATAATTCTTCATTATCCCATCACATAAAAGATGTTCCCGTATTGTCTCTAGTGTGTGTACTCTCCCATTAACGCAGCTTAACGCATGGACAATACAATTTTCCATTAACCTTGGTGCCATTGTGTTCGGCAAATCGCAAAAATTCTTCAACTCCATTCTCATACTCTTGTGAAATACGACTTGTATTTACCCAACTTCGATCCATTTTGGAATTGGAGTCTACAAATGAGAAACCCATAAAACGATTATTACTAATAATCGTTATCTCTAATGAAATCTATACCAAAGTAGATTAATTTGTAACGAAATTTCAACAGAATTTCGTCTATTTTTTGGTCAAAACCAAATTTGTATAAATTGAAATTATAGAGTTTTCATTGTTACTACCATCACTTATATAACTACATTGTTATATGTAGTTTTCAGAATTCACACTTCATGATTAATTTCTACCAAAAATCCTGTAGAAGTTTCCTTTGTTTTTTGGCAACAATTTTAAATGACACGAGTGAAACTCGACAATAAAAAGCCCCACTGGCATATTCAAGCAGTTCAAGTATCATTGTACACATCATCAATACATTGAAAAAAACTATAATATGACTAAGAATTGAATCAACAGTTAACGGCAAATGACTAACAATCTCTACCTATGAAATGTAGTAAGTAAAATTGTATGACTTTGCCCAACAAATATAAGTGCAACAACATTGTACCTGTGGTTTAAGGCAGCGATGAAGGTTCGCACCACAGAGAAACAGAGCAGTGCTGCACTGGGGTGGAGGTGGAGGATGCAATGCGGCGTTAGGGTCGAGGCTGTGGTGAGCGGACAATGCAATGTGGTTGGAGGCTGCAATGCAATGCAATGGGGTGGTGGCGTTAGGATGCAATGCAATGTGGGTGGAGGCTGCTAGCATCGCGGTGGGCGACTAGCGTCGCGGTGGAGGGTGGCGACTAGCGTCGCGGTGGGCGACTAGCGTCGCGGTGGGGTGGAAGCTGCAGTGGGGTGGAGGTGCTGCAGCGGGGGTGTCACGCGGTGCGCGGTGGCGACATGAGGGAGGGCGTCCGGAGAGTCCAAATCACGGTGGTAGGTGGTGGTCGCGATGCTGGAGAGTAAGGGGAGTGGGCGTGATGTTGGAGAGTAAGGGGAGATACAAAAATGGTAGCCTATTAATGGGAAAACAGGGTTTCGACGTCGGTTATACCCACACCCGATGTTGAAACTCGTTTTATCTCCAGTCATATATTTCAATCGATTGAAACGAGATTTAATCGATTAAAATAGTTCTGATCGGTCATAACTGGATTCTGATCGATCATCCTGACCCTGTAAGAGATTTTAATCGATTGAAACGTGTTTTTAATCGATTGAAAAACTTCTGATCTGATCGCTCATAATTAAAATCTGATCGATCACATTTGATTCTGATCGGTCATATTTGTATTCTGATCGGTCATAATGAGTTCAGAAGGGTTTTCAACGTCGGGTTAGGGCATAACCGACGTTGAAAGCCTACTTGACGTAGAAACCTGACACTTTAAGAGATTTTAATCGATTGAAACGTGTTTTTAATCGATTGAAAAACTTCTGATCGCTCATAATTAAAATCTGATCGATCACATCTGATTCTGATCGGTCATATTTGTATTTTGATCGGTCATAATGAGTTCAGAAGGGTTTTCAACGTCGGGTTAGGGTATAACCGACGTTGAAAGCCTACTTTCCACGTCGTGCATGCTAAAACGACGTAGAATGTGTCAAAATTCGACTTTCGACGTCGGTTTTTGACCAACCGACGTTGAAAGCATGTTCAACGTCGGCTAAGATGTAACCGACGTTAAACGGCGACGTTGAAAGTATATTTTCTAGTAGTGATGTTTTAATTGCTTGGCTTTAATAACTGTTGTATGTTTATTTTATGCAAATTGTTTTAAATACAAACTGTACATAAACCCTTGCACACAACAGTTCCCCCTATACTTGGGGGCAATTGGGATATCCATAGGGAGTGGGTGGCATTGTACGATTTTCCGTAGTGAGGGTCATGAGCCCACCGGTATGGTCAGAAACCACCACTCAAGGCGATAACCTTCCTCTTTTGGCCCAAAGACTAACTAAGGCTCAGACGATCAAGGGAATGCTACCAGATCTCGCAAGGACTCGGTCTAAAATACGTCAAGGACGAGAGACCACCCAGAGACTTAATAGGAGCCTTACTGAGCTGCGCTGTAAAGAAAGAGATGGGTTAGCTTAGTATGGCCAAGTGCTACAAGAAAGATACCGAGCCATTGAGAGACTTGACAATCTATAAGCCTTGGTCATCCATCAAGAGGCTCAGAAGTATAGTGAAGATATGAACCAGGCGGTCCACCAACAGACCGAAGCACTCGCTCATCATGTATGGGAAGCCGAAGAAGAATTACATAGAAATTAGAACCCACCTATGGGTTTCTTTAGGATTTTCCGTTTCTTTCAAAAAGTGCTTCGTAGCATGGTGTAGGGGAATGTACACTTTCTATAAATAAATAAAATTTCCTTTTATTCAACAATTGTCTACTTGCATGCATTTCATTCATAATTTGCATACTTGATTATCCTTCCTTCACTTTTAATAAATAAGATAATAAAAAGGAAGGATTAACTGATACGTCTTCCACAATCAGAATGATGGAGAGAAAACCACTCATAATCAAGCTCTCCCCAATGGTCGATTCACCCCAAGAGGACAATAAGCCTCGGCCATTGGTTATCAAATTCGATAAGGAAGAGGGGGCAAGGACGCCTCTGCGATTATTTGTGCCTCGTCCTTTCCCCTATGAATCAAATAAAGTTGTACCGTGGAGATATAGGGAATCTTCACCAATAAAGGAGGGTATCTCCAACATAGCCGGCATTGGGGGCATGACTAGAAGTGGAAGAATATACTCCCCCAAGGAGTCACAAGAAGATGTCCCCAAGAATAAAGGGAAAAATAAGCAGACCGAAGAAAAGGAAAATAAAGAATCCAAGGAGGAGACTAATTAGTTACTCAAGTTCATAAGGTAGAGCGAGTATTCTATCATCGACCAACTCAATCATATACCTGCAAAGATATCTTTGTTATCTCTGATAATGAGTTTGGAATCGCACAGAAATGCCCTGCTGAAGGTCTTTAGCGAAGCGCACGTACCTCATACAATATTCCAAGAAAAAGTTGAGAGGATCGTTTGCTACATTACAGCTAGCGATCACCTCACCTTCACAGATGAAGAACTCCCTCCTAAAGGGTCGAGCCATAATAAGCCCTTGCATATTTCCATCAAATGCAAGGAATATCTCATCGCTAAAGTTCTTATGGATAACGGATCATCCTTGAACGTGATGCCCAAGTGCACACTTGACAAGTTGACTATTCAAGGAACCCTCATGCGCCCAAGTAGCACTATCGTTTGATCCTTTGACAGATCCAAACGAGAAGTAGTGGGGGAAATCAATCTGCTAATTCAAGTCAAACCCACTATCTTCAATGTCGATTGCCACGTGATGGACATTACTCCAGCATACAGTTGTCTCCAGCATACAGATGTCCCCAAGAATAAAGGGAAAAATAAGCAGACCGAAGAAAAGGAAAATAAAGAATCCAAGGAGGAGACTAATTAGTTACTCAAGTTCATAAGGTAGAGCGAGTATTCTATCATCGACCAACTCAATCATATACCTGCAAAGATAACTTTGTTATCTCTGATAATGAGTTTGGAACCGCACAGAAATGCCCTGCTGAAGGTCTTTAGCGAAGCGCACGTACCTCATACAATATTCCAAGAAAAAGTTGAGAGGATCGTTTGCTACATTACAGCTAGCGATCACCTCACCTTCACAGATGAAGAACTCCCTCCTAAAGGGTCGAGCCATAATAAGCCCTTGCATATTTCCATCAAATGCAAGGAATATCTCATCGCTAAAGTTCTTATGGATAACGGATCATCCTTGAACGTGATGCCCAAGTGCACACTTGACAAGTTGACTATTCAAGGAACCCTCATGCGCCCAAGTAGCACTATCGTTTGATCCTTTGACAGATCCAAACGAGAAGTAGTGGGGGAAATCAATCTGCTAATTCAAGTCAAACCCACTATCTTCAATGTCGATTGCCACGTGATGGATATTACTCCAGCATACAGTTGTCTCCTTGGCAGACCTTGGATTCATGATGCTAAGGCAGTACCTTCAACGCTCCACAAGAAAGTCAAGTTCATAGTAGACGACAAACTGGTCACGGTCCAAGCTGAAGATGATATCTTGATCAGTGGACCGTCTACTCAACCTTATGTGGATGCAGATGAAGAGGCTCTTGAAACATCTTTTCAAGCGCTTGAAATCGCCAATGTAGAAAGACTTCCCGGTAATACGAAGGTAGCCCACATGATGATGAAGTATGGTTACCATCCTGGCCAAGGGCTCGGGGTAGACTCCCAAGGAATAAAGGAGCCCACGAAATTCAAGGATAATCCTTTAAAGCATAGCCTAGGATATGAACCTACAAAGGGCCAAACTGAAAGAAGAAAAGGGAAGTCTCCCCTCTGCACACTCAAGTAGATCTTCCGAAGTGGAGGGATACAAGCGTCGAGAGCAACTTTAGTCATTAGGAGTTCTTTTTCCTTTCTTAAGGGATGTAAACCCAATGATTGTTAGAGATTATTCCTCGGGGCTAGCCCGACCCCCGAGCATCTTTTGGGCACATATTCCCTGCTTAATTAATAAGAATACATTTCTTACTATTTGTTTCTCTTCTTGCTATTCATGACTAGACCTCATAATAATTAGAAACACAGAATAAGATTTTTACCTCATCATAATAAAACCGTGTTTCACCAATATTGTGTAAAAAAATAAATCAAAAGAAGCCCATAGAAGCCAAAGGCAAAAAAAGAGGGCAAATTACCCGGTAGGAAACCCACCAAGGGGGCTACGCAAAAATTATGGTTGACCCGCTAGGAAACCCGAACAACAATAACTAGGCATAAGTTAGGGTTACAAAATAAGGTCCGCTAGGATTCGCAAAACAAGAAAAAAAGGGAACATAGACAAAAGATAGGACCAAAACACAATATCCTAGTCTGAAAACCCAAAGGGCAGTCTGGGGAAGTTAATCAGCCATAAAAAGCAATAGAAATTGGCTAAGACATAGATCGTCAAAGCAAAACATTTGTTTAACATTAGCTTAAACACTTTGACCAACCTTGGCCAGTCATTCTTAAAAAACCCCTTTGGAATAAAAAATAAAAAATACAACCGTCTAAAACACAAGCCTTAGAAATAAATTATCCTCTTACTTATCTTCTCTTGACCCTTATCATAACATTATGATAATTAATCGGGGAATATGGAGGCATATAATCAACAAGAGGATTGAAACCTCTAGAGGAAGGAAAGATCGCACCAACATGGCAAGTTTGCTTCTCAGTCAACAATTATTCTTCGGTCATATTAAGTCCGGAATGGTACAAACAAGTACAGCTAGAAAACGATATAAAAAGGACCTCATCTTCAAAGGACACACCAGTTAATCCTTCTGAAAAGTCAACTAAATAGCATTATAGGACACATAACATGAAAACATTGCATGCATGGATGTTTTTGAACAAGGTCCTATATTTAAAAAAAAAAACCTTTCGAAAATCCCAAACGACCGTCTCGTTTGGCGAGACCGTCGTCTCGTCATTTGCTACAATCGAGACCGCCGTCTTGCCATGTGCTAAAGGCGAGACCGTCGTCTCGCCACTTTGCAAAGAGCGAGACTGCCGTGTCAACATTCCCGACGGCGGTCCTGAACTTCAAAAGTTCAAGACCATTGTCTCGAATCCCTGACGACAATCCTAACCAAAAATAAAATGTTCTATATAAAGAGGCTTTTGGGTCAGTTTTAAAGCACTCCATTCCTGCATCTTCTCATACATCTTTGAGTGTCTTTGAACAAAATGCAACAAGAAGAATCTTCCAGGCCCCGAAAGAGAGTCGGGGATCCGGCCAGAGCGCTCCCGCACCACAGGCTCCGCTAGACCCTACTCAGCTCACGCCGCAACACCAGGCCAGGTTGGATCACATTAGGGGCTACTCCTAGCACCCTATGCTGCGTCTAGACTATGACATCCTGGCCGATTTTGGTTAGGAAGAGGATTACGAGGCTACATCTATAGCATCGGGTGGGACTTCCTCCTCCAGGACCCTCCGACCCACGTCTACAAGGAGGCTGTGATAGAGTTCCTCGCCTCCGTCATGATGGTCGACATGCCTACGCTATTCCTGGGTGTCCCTCTAGCGAGGATGGTCTTGTACTACATGAACAGGACCTACCGGACAATGACGTTGGATGAGTTCAACGTCACCATGGGTTTCAACCAGCCCGCAGACACCCTGGCACCGGAATATCAAGCAGCTATCTGTGAGCGGCCGACTGCCCTCACAACCGGTGAGATATGGGAGAATTTCACCGGGTCACAGATCCTACTGGCCCTGATGAAAGGGTCGACACTCAACCCTCCTCTCCGCATCTGCCACAAGCTGCTGGCGGGGACGATCCATGCACGGAAAGAGAGTCAGGGGAAGATCACTCAACCTGATCTCTTCGTGCTGCACTACATGTTGCACGGACGTTGGTGTAATCCTGGCTACTTATTTTTTAGGGCTCTAAAGGACTTCGGGAGCCTCCCCGTTGGAGCCATCCTCATGGCTCCCCTCATAACCCCGCTGGCCGAGAGATGGGGATGCGCTAACGGGGAGGACATTCCCTCCATCCTCCGACCTGAGCTTATCAGTGGGTCCATGCTCGTCAACATGGGCATGCTCATCAGGCAGGGGTCCCAGGTGACCCTCCACTCGGCACTCGCCATGACTCTGGACATCCAGGATCTGGATGCGTTGTAAGAGATCCCGATACCCGCAGAGTTCGAATAACAACAGTAGTATCAGGATGATTTTCCTGGCATCCACCGTCACATGGATGACATTCGCCAGCAGTTAGACCATAAGCCAGAGGCAGGAGGGAGTGATTCAGAGCCTGGATACGATCGGTCAGCTTGTGCTCGACATGATCCGAAGCCAGGAAGAGTTTCAGAGCCACATGCTGCGGCAGTTCCCTCCTCCTTAGTCGTCTTCAACCTCGTAGTCGAGCCCGTTGCCACCTTAAGAACATCATTGTATATATAATCATTGTACAAAATTCATGATATATATAAATGAAATCTTTTGGTTAAGCTATTTTCCATTATTCTCTTCCGAAAAAGAAAAAGCCAGTTACTAAAAAGTAAAAAGGCTTATGCGCTATCCTGGAAAAGCCAAAATCCAAAATTGCGAGGAAAAAGAATAAACCGCGGAAAAAGGCGAGATTATTCCCAAAACATTAGCCACCATTCTCCCAGCAAAGAGAAAAAGGAAAACAAGAAAAATGCCCACCTGCTTAGAGGCATTACCCAAAATCAACAAAATCCCCCAGCAGATTCTTGCCTATGAAAAAGGCGTTCACCAAAAATCCCCGACAACTAGCAAAGTCGGATGACCACTACAAAAAATCAAAACAAAGAATCCCCAACAATCAACAAGCTGGATGACTATTGGAAAAAGCCAAAAAATCAAAGAATCCCCAGCACACCGAATGACTATAAAAAAGTCAAAAACATTTATCAAGCAGAAACACTCCTCACAAGGAATTGCACATGAGCCAGAGAAGTAAGTTGCAGCGGTCCTACAAAGTGGACTTCACAACCAGACGGGGGTTCATACTCATCAAACTAGATGGGGGTGCGTACTCATCAAGCCTTACAAAAAGGGGCTTAAATCAGACGGGGGTTCGTACTAGTCAAACCAGATGGGGGTGCGTACTCATGAAGCCTTACAAAGGACAACCGGGCAAGAGGGTTAACTCCTTCACCCTCCAGCCGATCCTTTTGGCATGTTGAGCCAATAGTCGGCTAGTCAGCTGAAGGGGGGGGGCAGTTGTAGACCCCAAATCTTGTCCGACCTCAAAATAAAGAGCAAAATACTTTCGTTCGAAGATGGGAAAGGCCTAAAAGGTCCCTAGAATTGATCAATAGGCCCCATATTAGAATAAGAAGGATTTTTGTACAAGAAAAATAAGAAATTCCACCCAAAGAGTCGAGATCGCCGTCTCATTTGGCAAGATCGCAGTCTCGTTGTTGGCTAAGGGCGAGACTGCCGTCTCATTTGGCGAGACAGCCGTCTCGCCACTTGCCGAAGGCAAGACCACCGCCTCATTTGGCCAGACGGCAGTCCTGACCTTGTCAGGCGAGATGACAGTCCCGACTTGACAGGTGCAAATTCCTATAAAAGGGGGGGACTTTCTCACTTTTTACACACAATTCTACCACTTTCCCTTCTGTAAAATCTTTGAATTACTCCTAGGATCCCTCTGAAGCATTTCTAGAGTTTTTTAGAGTTCATAGAAAGCATTCTATAGTATTACGAGAAAGAGCGATCATCATTGTAGAGCGTGGGGATTGCCAAAAAGCACCCTCTTCCAAGAACTTACTATAAAAGCTTGCTTTGAAGGTTCATATATACTCCCTTCTCTATTTTATTGCTTTTTAGATAATATTGTTGTGCATTAGTCATTTATGGCCATGTAGTCAATACTTTAATTTCTGCAATGAATAAATAAGGGTAAAAGCGCAATTTTAGAGTCATTATTTCTTTATAAAAATGGTCCATCATAGGGAACCCGAAAGGGGCATTCTAGACCCCAAATCTTGCCCGGCCTCATAATAAAGACCAGAAGACCCTTTATTCGAAGATGGACGAAGCCTAAGAAGCCACTAGGAGAGACTATTAGGCCCCATACTAGGATAGGAGGGATTTTCTACATGTAAATAAGGATTTTCGCCTTTAAGGGTCGAGACTGCCGTCTCGCTTCTTGGGACCGCCGTCTCGCTTCTCGGGACCGTCGTCTCGCCACTTCTGCAAGTCGAGACCGCCGTCTCATTTGGCAAGACGGTCGTCTCGCCACTTGCCAATGGCGAGACGTCCCTCCCGGTTGGCGAGACGGCCATCTCGACCTTGTCAGACGAGACGGCCGTCTCGACCTGACAGGCGCGAATCCCTATAAATAGTCGCGCCATTCCCCTCATGTCACATAGTTCTTCCATTCTCTCTCTTGTCACTTCTTAAAATTCTCTTCCTAGAACCCCTCCGAAGCACTTTCGGAGTTTTCTGAGAGTTTCTAAGAGTTTTTATAGCGTTTTTTAGAGGTTTTCGGCGCTGTAAGGAGTGAAGAGCTGCCAAAAAGCACCCTAATTTTCAAGAGATTAATATAAAGCTTGCCTCGGAGGTTTCTACACTCTCTCTCTCTTTACTGCTTTATCTTTAAATTGTGCAGTAGATATTAGGGCCATGTAGTCGTAACTTTAAATTCCGTAAATAAAGGGTAAAAGCGTATTTTCACCGGTTTACTTATTTAAATAGCTGGCTCATCATAGGGAACCCAAAAGGGGCGTCGTAAGGGAACTAACACTTCCCTTACACGTAACTAACTCCCTTACCCAACTATGGTTCTAATGACCAAAGTTGGTTTGTCGAAAACCAACTCCTTTTCACTCCTTTTCCGATGTTTCCGGTAAAAACATCGGTGGCGACTCCAGAAGAACCCTTCAAAATTAGTTCTTGGGTTGGCCCGGTTATTGGACAATCAAAGAACGCCTTTTCGAAAACCTCGCCCCTAGGTTCAGCCCGGTTATCGGACAACCTAAAGGCGTTGTAACCACACCAATAAAAACGCGAAAATTGGAAAGTCACAACGATCGCGTCGCTCCGACTGCCTCGTTTTGACGGCAGCGATAGATGGCGACTCCACTAGGGAAGCCTAGATAGTTGATCCCATTTAGTGATGGGCCAGCTTAAAGTAAATAAACCAAGAAATTACGCTTTTACCCTACCTTGTATTATAACATGTTTTAATGCTTGGCTTTAATAACTGTTGTTTGTTTATACTTACGCAATTGTTTGAAATACAAACTGTACACAAACCCTTGCACACAATAGTTCCCTCTATACCCGGGGGCAAGTGAGAAATCCATAGGGAGTGGGTGGCAAGTACGGTTCGCTGTAGTGATGGCCTTGTGCCCACCAGTGTGATCGGAAACCACCACTCAAGGTGATAACCTTCCTCTTTTGGCACAAAGACTGACTATGGCCTTAGTGCTAAGCATGGTCGGAAGGCTGGAGAGTGGGGACCCTATAATGGGGGCACCTTGGGGGCCTTAGCCTTGGTGAGAACGGTTAGAACCTACCTTCGCCAATGCACTTTTCTGCAGGAAAACCCTACCTCGTGATTAAAACGACTTATCGCCTATTCACGGATGATCGAATTGTGTGCGCATTTGTTTGTTGCATAACATAACCAAACAACAGAAAAATCACAAAAAACATATTTTTCACAATAAACACCCTTATCTCAAACAGTCTGCCTTTTAGCTAGCCTGGTTTCAGGTTCTTTGTAAGCTAAGTAGCCACGCAGTCTGACAAAAGAGATAAGGGACGCTAAATATTATTCTTTCGCATAAAACCATTTTTTTATCTCAGAAAGTCTGCCTTTTAGCTAGCCTGGTTTCAGGTTCTTTGTAAGCTAAGTAGTCACGCAGTCCGACAGAAGAGATAAAAGGATATAAAATAATAATAAAAATAATAATAAAAATCCAATTTAAAACAATAAATGGGACCTTGTTCACAAACATTACACTCATAAATCATTCATATAGATAGTCTATTTTTTCCAAAAAAAATAATATAATAAAATACGCAAATATCATACATCATGTAGAAATAAAAAATTATAAATAAAAAATAAACACTCACATAAGCATCATTTTCATCAACACATGGATTTTGGTTTTAGAAAATGGAGGGGACTTGTCACCGCCGTCCGTTCCGACGTCTAGGGACATCTCGAACGTTTATGCGAGTGGTCGTGAAAAGATGGTTTAGACTCGCGTTTTATGTTAAAATATGTTCATTGCTTCCAAGGAGCTCAACAACTGAACTATCCTCTAATAAAAGCAAGGTTTTCGAAAAGGGGTTCTTATGGAGTCGCCACCAATGTTTTGACCGTAAACATTGGAAAAGGATAAAAAGGCGTTGATTTTAATAAAAACCAAACTTGGCCATTATAACCAGAGTTGGGTAAGGGAGTTAGTTACATGTGGGGAAGGTGTTACCACCCCACAACGCCCCTTTCGGGTTCCCTATGACGGATTAATTCATTTAAGTAGAGATTACCCTATTTTATTGCATAATATTAAAAAATGACTATTTACATGACTTTATTTCATATTGCATACATAAAGCAATAAATAAAGCAATAAAAGAGAAGAGAAGTGAAAAGAACCTCCGTAGCAAGCTTTGTATTACAAATCTTGAACTGTGAGGATGCGTTTTGGCAATCCCCCGCTCTACAAAGACTCTCCTCCCCAAATACAATATCGACTCTACTAAATTTTAAAGAAGAATCGAATGTTGGAATACAATTCCTTAACCGATTGTTACCTTTTTAAGGCGATCGGAGAGTTCATTCGAAGTAGGGAGAGAAGACAAGTGTCTGGGGTGTGAAAATGTGGCAAATGAGCCTCCTATTTATAGTTTTCGCAGCCTGGCAGCTTGGGACGGTCGTCTGGAGCTTGGAAATCAGGGATGGCCGTCTGGGATTTGGGACGGCCGTCCCGAGCCTCAAAACAAGTTGGGACGGCCGTCTGGAACTTGGGATGGCCATCTCGACTGTTTTTTCCAGATTTTTTGTTCTGGGACCCCCGGGAAGCTTTCCTTTCTTTATTCCGACGTCGATTGATGCCGATAAATGTCCATTGAAGCTTTATCTTCATATAGGAAGTCTTCTTGGCCTATATTGAGATGTCGGACAAGCTTTATCTTGTTATAGGAAGTCTCCTTAGCCTTGTCGCCGCCGTCCGTTCCGACGTCCTGGGACGTCTCGAACGTTAATGCGAGCGGTCGCGAAAAGATGGTTGAGACTCGCGTTTTTTGTTAAAAATATGTTCATTTCTTCCGAGGCGCTCAACACTGAACTATCCTCTAATAGAAGCAAGGTTTTCGAAAAGGGTTCTTCTGGAGTCGCCACCAATGTTTTGACCATAAACATTGGAAAAGGAGAAAAAGACATTGATTTTAATAAAAACCAAACTTGGCCATTATAACCAGAGTTGGGTAAGGGAGTTAGTTACGTGTGGGGAAGGTGTTAGCACCCCACAACGCCCCTTTCGGGTTCCCTATGACGGATTAATTCATTTAAGTGAAGATTACGAGAAATTACGCTATTACCCTATTTTATTCATACAGTATTTAAATATGGCTGTCTACATGATTTTATTTACATTGCATACATAAAGCAATAAATAAAGCAGTAAAAGAGAAGTGAATTAAGAAGAACCTCCGAAGCAAGCTTTATATTATAAGTCTTTTACACAGAGGATGCTTTGCGGCAATCCTTCGCTCTACAATGACTCTCCTCTCGAATAAACTCGACTCGACTAAAATTTTCTAGAAGAATCGAATGCCGGAATACAAATTCCTTAACTGATTGTTACCTATTAAAGGCAATCAGAGAGATCATTCGAAGGAGGGAGAGAAGAAGACAAGTCTTGGAGTTGTCTGGTGTGTGGAGAATGACAAATGAGGCTCCTATTTATAGCCATTTTTCGCCTGTAACTTTGGGATGGCCGTCTGGGTTAGGACGGCCGTCCCAAACGCGTTTTCCACGTTGTGCAAATCTGGGACGGCCAGTCTGGGTTGGGATGGCCATCCCAAATGCAATTTTAACACAGGCTGGGACCCCCTGAGGTTTGGGACGGCCGTCCCAAGTTTGGGACGTGCGTCCCACTTGCATAGTGACAGTTGGGATGACCGTCCCAACTCTGGGACGGTGGTCTCGGCCTGTTTAGTCCAGTTTTCACGTTCTGGGACCCCCGGGAAGCTTTCCTTTCCTTTTTCGGACGTAGATTGATGCCGATGTGTGTCCATTGAAGCTTTATTTTCATGTAGGAAGTCTTATTGGCCTTCATTAAAGTGTCGGGCGAGCTTTATCTCTGTGTAGGAAGTCTCCTTTGCCTTTATTGTGTGGATGGGTGACCTCCGTCTTATTGCGAGAAGTCTTCTTTTCTTTTATTTGGGAAGCCGGGTGAACTTTGTCTTTGTGTGAAATTCCCCTAGCTTTTATTTGAGAGGCCGGGCAAAATTAGGGGTCTACAGCTGCCCCCCCTTCACCTGCCAAACTAATTTGTTGGTTTAATATACCGACAAAGTTAGTTGGTAGGGGAAGGAGTTAACCCTTTTGCCCGGTTATCCTTCGGATGCTGCTCCTTTGCTAATCCTCCGGATGATAAATATTTTGATAGGTACCAACCCCTATCTGGTTTGAGCCTCCTTTTATAAAGCTCTGGTAAGTACTTACCCTCACCTGGTATAAGTCTGTATTTTACTAGACTTTTGTGAGTACCTACCCCCACTAGGTATGAACCTTGTTTTACAAGGTTTTGGTGAGTACCTACCCTCACCCGGTATGAGTTTGCATTTTGCTAAACTCTTGTGGGTACTTACTTCTGAGGTGCTCAACACTGAACTATCCTCTAATAGAAGCAAGTCTTTGCACCCATTTTTTGTAATGCTTCAGGTGAGTATTTTTACTCTACCCGAGGCATTTTGCTAAGTTTTGATGAGTACCTACCCTCATCTGGTAAAAAACCTTATTTTTAAGGTTTTGGTGGGTACATACCCCCACCTGGTACGAATCTGCATTTTTGCTAGATTCTAGTGGTTTTTACACCTCCACTTGGTGTGAACCCGCATATTGACTAGGTTCTAGTGGATTTTACACCCCCACTGGGTGCGAACCTACATATTGACTAGGTTCTAATGGATTTTACACCCCCATTGGGTGCGAACCTGCATATTGACTAGGCTCTAGTGGTTTTTACACCCCCATTGGGTACGAACCTGCATATTGACTAGGTTCTAATGGATTTTACACCCCCATTGGGTGCGAACCTGCATATTGACTAGGTTCTAATGGATTTTACACCCCCATTGGGTGCGAACCTGCATATTGACTAGGCTCTAATGGATTTTACACCCCCATTGGGTGTGAACCTGCATATTGACTAGGCTCTAGTGGTTTTTACACCCCCACTGGGTGCGAACCTGCATATTGACTAGGTTCTAATGGATTTTACACCCCCATTGGGTGCAAACCTGCATATTGACTAGGCTCTAATGGATTTTACACCCCCATTGGGTGCGAACCTACATATTGACTAGGCTCTAATGGATTTTACACCCCCATTGGGTGCGAACCTGCATATTGACTAGGCTCTAGTGGTTTTTACACCCCCACTGGGTGCGAACCTGCATATTGACTAGGTTCTAATGGATTTTACACCCCCATTGGGTGCGAACCTGCATATTGACTAGGCTCTAGTGGTTTTTACACCCCCACTGGGTGCAAACCTGCATATTGACTAGGCTCTTGTGGGTACCTACCCCCACCTGGTACGAATCTGCATTTTGGCTAGATCCTAGTGGTTTTTACACCACCACTGGGTGCGAACCTGCATATTGACTAGGTTCTTCTCATTCAATCTTTTGATTGATGAGTTCATACTCTTAACGGGCTTTCGGAGAAGTGTTGGCGGCTTACTGTCTTTGATCATGCGCCTATTCCTTGGGGAATGATTTGATTTTTTTACCTTGACTTTTTAGTCATCCGGTTTTACCGAGGATTTCATTGCTTTGGCTTTTTCTTTTAGCCATCCGGCTTTTGCCGGGGATTCTTTGTTTTTGGCTTTTAGCCATCCGGTCTTGGCCGGTGATTCTTTGATTTTGGCTTTTCTTTTAGCCATCCGGTTTTTTTTGCCGGGGATTTTGTCGATTGCCTCTTTTTAGGCGGGAATCCTCTGGGGATTTCAAGTTCTCTTATTGATTCTGCCTCTTGATTAGGCGAAGATCCACTTGGGGATTTTGTTGTGCCTCTTGATTAGGCGAATGCTTCAATAGTGGTGAAGACTTTGAGGGCTTGGATTGCCTCTTGCATAGGTTGATTTCCCATTTCTTGGGGATATTAATTTTTGCTTGCTTGTTGAAAGTGAAGGCTTTGTGCTTCACCGGGGATATCCGTCTTTTATGAGAAATTAACTTCCCTGTGGATATAATTTTGTAGTTTGCCTTTTGTCGTAGGCTCACTGGGGTAGTTTTCTTGTTGATGATCTACTGGGGGATTGATTTCATTCCGGAGATCTATTTTGAATTGCCCCCCGAGGGAGAAATGGAGTTTTCGACTCCTTATGGGTTGTTGTTTGAGCTGGCTTTGCATATGCTCTTATTTTGCTGGGGAATGGGTTTCTACCCTTTTCTTGCAATTTCTCTTTTTTTGCGATTTAGTTTTTGCATATGTGCTCCTTTTATGCACATTGGCTTGATCTTTGGATGAGAAAGATATCTTTTTCTTCCTCTTTTCTTTTTGGAGATCCCTGGGGAATTTTTCTTTGCTTCTTGAGGATCAAATCCTTGGTTTGATTTTTTATGATGGAGTCTTGGCTCCGACTTTTGTGAAGCTCTTTTATTGAGCGGGATGAAGAGATTTTCTTCTTTTCTCTTTTTTGGGATTCACCAAGGAGTCTGTTTCCTGGGGGTCCAAATTTGATGATGGAGTCCTGGCTCCTGGCTTTTTGAAGCTCTTATTTGAGCTGGAAGATGGAAAAAAATCTTTTGTTTTCCTCTTTTTGTAGACGTTTCTTGATATGCTTTGTTAGGAGACATTTATTTGACCTTTTTCTGTAGTGGCCTTTGGGATGAAGAATTTTCTTTTCTTTTCTTTTTGTTGCCCCCTGGTGATATAAAGGACTTGACTTCATATGATGGGCTCTTTGTGTAGCCCTTATTCTCCGTTGGGGAATGAAGCGGAGATCTTTATAAGAATGTGCTTGATGACTCATGTGGCGACGTAGTTGAGTCGTGAAATAATCTTTTTGTTTTGCCTCTGAAATAGGCAAGGATCCTTTTGGGGATGGCCAAGCCTTTCCGTTGGCCTTGTTTCTTTGTTGATGTCTTCTCTGGATGGAAGGATGCTGATTGCAGCTCTGAATGACTATGTTTGATGACTCATGTGGTGGTGCTGAGTCATGAAGTATTTTTCTGCCTTTGAATAGGCAAAGATCTTCTTTGGGGATTTTCAAGCCTTTCTGTTGGCTTTTCTGTTTTGATGTACCTTCTTTTATTGGTATAGAAGGTTGATGGTTGGAGCTAGTTTCCTTGAAGCTCCTTATTTTGCTGAAGATAATTTTGATTTTGCCTTTTTCTATCGCGATTTAATTTTATCGCGAATTTTTGAAATCCGGCTTTTTAGTATATCATGTGTGCCTTTTATTTTATAGTTTTTGTACACATGGGCTTTTGAAATGTGAAACAGAAATAACTACTTTTATTTATTACTGCTTTTTGTTTGGTACATTCAAGCTTTTTCAAAATACTAAAAATTATCTAAAGAGACTCCTCCTAATCGTACGCCTACGGACTGGAGTGGGAGGATGAGTGCGGCGAAGGGAAGCGGCGGAGTAGGCGGCGCTGGAACCTTGCCGAGTGCTGGACCAAGCTCTCTATCTGGCGGTCCGTCCTGTCTTGCCTAACAGTCAGCTGACTAAACTACAGGCGTATAAACTGGAACTCTCCTTCCATGTATGCATGCTCCTTGTCCAAGCATCAGTACAGGCCGGGGAAATCAGAATCTCGTGACTGCTGCTGGGATTCTGAGGTAGTAGGGATGTCTTGCGGCGTATCGAAGTCGCGCATATCCCATGAAATCGAGATGATAGGGTTTAAGATGAACCCTGTTCCTTCTCTGCTGAGGATATTCATGTGCGTCAACACTCCTCCGTTGATTGGCTCTGGTTGGAGTTCAACAGGGAGGTCTTCTCCGTCAGTGCATCCCCAATACTCAGCCAAAGGGGTAAGGAGGGGAGCTATCATGATAGCTCCTGCTGGTCCCCGAGTACCGTATTCCTTTACGGCCTTCGGGAATGCGTATCATGGATTGCACTTATGCCCTTGGTGCATACGGTAGACGATAAAAAGATCAGCCGGCGTTACCTTCCCTCGGCTCTCCTTCGGTCGTGTAGGGTCCCGGCAAGCAGTTTGTGGCATATGCGGAGCGGAGGAGAGAAGGATGCCCCCTTCAGGTGTGTGGGCAGGTTGTGAGCTCCAGTGATCTCTTTCCACATGCTAGTGGTGGTGAGAACAGCAGGCTTCTCCAGATATGCGGACCGATATTCTGGTGTCCTTGTGTCTGCTCGTTGGCAGAAACCCATGATGACATTGAAGTCATCCAGAACAGTGGTCCGGTAGGCTCCATCCATCCAGTAGGAGACAGCTTGCGTTGGTGGCACTCCGGGAATTGTGGATGGCATTTCCATCATGTTGACAGAGGCAAGAAACTCCATTGTAGCGGTGCGATGGATTCGAGTAGATGGCTCACGGAGCAGAAAGTCCCATCCTATGTTGTGGATGAACCTTCTGACATCTTGCTCCCAGCCAAATGTAGCAAGGATCTCGAAATCTAGTCGCAGCATAGGATACCAGGCAAATTGTTGGATATTTGCCAGTCGTTGTTGATGCGCCTCTGCCATCATCATGCTGGTGACATGAGTTCTTCTAGCAACAGTCCTAGTGCGCTTTCTCCTGGACGAGGCTTCTCCATGCTCCATTGAGAGCTCTATTCTTTCAGGAATGCTAAAAATGTATAGAGAAGGAGGAAAAGCAAGATAGGAAGCTTGGAATGAGGTACCAAAGCTCAATCCCGCGCCCCACCTATATAGGCCGCGCCAGGAGGTTTGGGACGGCCGTCTGGGTTGGGACGGCCGTCTCAAATGGCAAATTTGTTCATGGCCCAACCCCCACCTGAGACGCGCGTCTCAAACAAAAATTGGCACTTGGGACGGCCGTCTGGGCTTTGGGACGGCCGTCTCAAGCTTCTGATGCCGGTTTTTATGTTTTTTTGAGTTAGTTTTCGTGTTTTTTTGATAAGATTGAAGATAGGATTCCCTTCCTTTATTCTTTAATGCATGTAATGTTTTATGGTATGCACCCTATGATC
Source organism: Sphenostylis stenocarpa (assembly GCA_963425845.1). NCBI lineage: Eukaryota > Viridiplantae > Streptophyta > Magnoliopsida > Fabales > Fabaceae > Sphenostylis > Sphenostylis stenocarpa. The sequence continues at coordinate 30,770,879 of OY731402.1, read as the reverse complement.
TATTTCAGTTAATATTTCGAAAGTTTTAACTGATGTGCTTTAACTTCGGGCGCATTCTTGGTGTTGTGCCTTCATGTCATTTTATATTTTTTTTTTATCAACAAGCTAAGCTGTACTGATTTGCCATCTTGGAATTTTCTTTGCTATGGCCGAAGAACTATCTTCCGTTCGTAGGGCAACTGCCATATCAATGCCCTCCTTCCTTTCCTTAGGGATTTCGACCTTCCTATTGATCACTATGTTACCACATTCCCCTTTATTACTTGAATGCTTTATAGTGAAAGGGTCAAAGAAGAGAAAGAGAAGGATTTATAACAAAGGTTTGTGTTTTAGAGGGATATATTTTTTTGTAATATAGGTTTTTGTAAGAATGGCTAGCCAAGGTTGGTCTGTGTTTAGGCTAGTTCAGACAAAATGTCTTGCTCTTATAACGTGGCGTCGTTGTTTACTGATTTATGGCGCCTTTTTGTGATTGACTAGCTTCCCTAGTCCGCCCTTTCGGGTTTTCAGCCTAGGATGTTGTGCTTACGTCCTAACTTTTGTCTAGGTTTCCCTTTTTTGTATTTATTTTTAAGGAATACCTAGCGGACTTTTTATAACCCTAATTTTTGCCCAAGTTACCCTTTATTATTGTACGGGTCTCCTGCCGGGTTTACCCTAACTTTTGTGCAGGCCCCTTTGTGGGTTTCCTACCGGGTATTTTGCCCTTTTATTTTCTTGTCTCGGCCTTTGACCTTGACGGGCTTTTCTTTTTATATGCATATATTTTTTTGCACAACATTGTCGAAACTTGATTTTGTCAGGATAGATTTTATTTGTGTTTCTAGTTAATCAATCATTTTTGACTTTACTTTGCAGCGCTTTAATTATTCGGACGCATTTGGAACAAAACGTTTTATCTAAACCTTGTTTATTAAAATGGGGTATAGATACATTTAGTAAGAAATGAAGCAGATAGTAAGAATAGCATTCTTTTGTAATTTCAGGGAAATGTGTGCCCTAAAGATGCTCGGGGGACGGGCATACCCCGAGGAGTGATCTCTGATAGTCACTAGGTTTACATCCCTTAGAATCAGAAGAAGGACACCTAATGACTAACGCTACCTTTTGCGCTAATACCCCTCCTTTTCGGAATACCATCTTCGAGGGGTAAGACTTCCCTGCTCTCCGTATAGTTTGATCTTTTGTGGGGTCGTACCCTAAACCATACTTTAGCGGATTATCCTTGAAATCTGGTGGCTCTTTCATTCCTTGAGCATTCTTTCCGAGCCCCTGTCCTGGGCGATATCCATATTTTTTCATCATATGGGCCACCTTCATATTACCAGGGAGTCTTTCTATGTTGGCAATTTCGAGTGCTTGAAAAGACGTTTCAAGAGCTTCTTCAGCCGCATCCACATATGGTTGGACAGACGGTTTGCTAATCGAGAAAGTCTTCTTCAGCTTGAGCTGTGACGAGTTTATCATTTATCACAAACTTGACTTTCACGGTGGAGCGTTGAAGGTATTGCCTTAGCGCTATGAATCCAAGGTCTACCAAGGAGACAACTGTATGCTGGTGTGATATCCATCACGTGGAAGTCTATGTTGAAAATAGTAGGTCCAATTTGGATAGGTAGACTAATCTCTCCTACTACTTCACGTCTTGACCCGTCAAAGGCTCGAACAACTGTATTACTTGGGCGCATGTGGGTTCCTTGCACTATTATCTTGTCGAGTGTACTTTTAGGCATAACATTTAAGGACGACCCATTATCCACAAGAACTTTGGAAATGAGATATTCCTTGCATTTGACAAAAATATGCAAGGGCTTATTATGATTTGACCCTTCCAAAGGGAATTCTTCATTAGTGAAAGTAAGGTGATTATTGGCTGTAATATTACCAATAATTCCTTCAAACTTGTCTTGGGATATTGCATGCGGAACGAATGATTCATTCAAAACCTTTAACAGTGCGTTTGGATGCGGTTCCGAACTCATGATGAGTGATAACAAAGTTATCTTTGTTGGAGTACGATTGAGTTGATCGATGATAGAGTACTCACTTTGTCTTATGTACTGGAGTAATTCATCTGTCTCCTCCTTGGATTCCTTTTCTTCTTCGGCCTTACTTTTCGCTTTCTCTTTAGTATTTTCTTGTAATTCCTTGGGGGAGTATATTCTTCCGCTTCGAGTCATGCCCCCAATACCGGCTATGTTGGAGATATCTTGATTATCTGGCAATTCTTCTGAGTATCTCCAAGGTACAACTTTATTCGATGAATAAGGGAAAGGACGCGACATGAATAAACGTAAAGGTGTTATTGTTTCTTCCCTTTTATTGATTGGAATGATTAACGGTGCTTGTTTGTTATCATCTTCGTGTTTATTGACCATTGTAGAGATTTTGATGACGAAAGGCTTCTTTTCCATTTTTCTGATTTGTGGAAAGCACATCAGTTAATCCTTTCTTTTTATTATCTTTATTTATTAAAACGAGGAGGGATATGTGAATGTATGCAATTTATGAATGCAATAGACAATTTAAGGAGAGAAAAATAAATCCTTTTATTAGAAAGTGTGTATCCTTCTATACAATGCTTTGAAGCAAGTGTTGACAAAAGCGAAAAAGCTTGAAGAATCCTATAGGTAAATTAGGCTTTCTTCGTAATTCGTCTTCAGCTGTTATCACGTGATTTCTGAGCGTCTTGATTTGCTCAGATACCGCCTGGCTCATATCTTCACTATATCGACGAGCCTCTTTTATCTTCTCTTCTTGATGAACGATCAAGGCATGTTGCTGATCAAACCTCTCTATTATTCGGTCTCTTTCAAGAAGTAATTGACCATACTGAGCTAATCCATCTTTTTCTTTCTCATGTAGCTCCTCTAGGTCTACTCTGTATTTTTCAGCGGTTTCCCACCACTTCTGTGCTTCTGACCGAGTATTTGCTAGGTCATCTTGTATTAACTTGATCGTTCTTGCCTGTTCTGCAAGCGTGCTCTCAAGATGTGCTATTTCGTCGTTCATGTCCCGGAACAGACTATCTTGTTCAAGTCTAGGAATCTTCAATGCTTATTTTGTCTCTTCCTGATAATCAGCACAATCATTCTTAAGACGCTCTATTTCGTGGTCCTTCTTTTTACATTGCCTTTTTAGACCATCTATTATAAGGGTTGATTCTTGATCTTTTTCTTCAAAAGCCCTTAGCTGAGCTTCCATGACTTCAACCTTCTTGTTTAAGGCATTGACCTGCAATTGTAGCTCTTCATTTGCTAACGTTGTAGTGAATGCAGTAGATGGTTGGGGTATCCCTCTATTTTTCCTCCATTCTTCATATTCATGGGATGTAGATACCTGAACCTTTCCGAGTTCTTTATCTCCCATATAGACTGGTCTTTCCCATGCTTTCCGGACAGCGGATACTTCTTCAAAACTATGGGAATAATGGCATAGACTCAGCCCTCTGAGCTCTTCCTGAGTTGGCGCGGTCTGGGTTCTCATAAGTTGTCTCATAGCCATCTTAGGAGAGTAGGCTATACAACCTCTAAGACCTAGAAGTGGTATGCTCAGGTAATCTCCGCATCGTACGAGAATATAACCGGGTCGGAACCAAGGGCAAACCCATGATACATGCTCTATGTTCCAGTTTTCTAACTCGGTTTTCCACTCTAAGGCTTGACGATGTTGAAGAGAGATTTTTGAAAAACTCCTTAGAGGATCAGGAAATATGCCCATGTGGCTTGAAGCGTAAAAATGAGTGATGCCCTATACGTATAGCAACGAAGTGCAGCATCTAAGTGTTTTCCCCTGTTTCTGTCGGCAGAAGCCTACGAAAAGCAGGGTGTCAGCGAGGATTGCAGGTATAGGACTCTTTGAGTACACATCCCAGGCAAAAAATGCATCTATTGCAGCATGATCCACAATGTTCACATGAAATGGGAATAATATGATTCCAAACATTGCCAATGCTAGAGTTTTGTTGAATGTAGACCAATCTTTCTTTTCAGCCAGAGAAACTAAGTGGTCTTCTATTACAGCCATTTTCCAACCTCTGATATTCCCTTTTCCCTCTAGGGTGGATTGATGAGGAGGCAGTCGTATGATAGTAGCAACCTTACTCACGGCTACGTATACTCCTGAGCAAACATAGACCCCAACTGACTGAGGCCATCTGACCATGAGTTCATATTCTTCTAAGGTTGGTACCAAGTCAAACTGCGAGAACTCAAAGCAGTGTAGATTGGGACTCCAGAAGTGGACCAATGCTCTAACAAATATTGGATCAATACTGATCTTCAAGAGGTCAAGAATTCTTCCATAAGATTTCTCAAAACTAGCGCAGACCTCTGGCGGCATATATGTACACAACTGCCTTAACTTCTCTACACGGCATAGAAGGATCTCCACTTTCTTTAATTGTCTATTACCGGATCCCTCCATTATCTAGCAAAAGTGAAAATGCATGATATGAGGATGAATTTTTGTAAATGCATGTATGCAAGTGTTTATTTTTCTAAGTATTATCATGTTTTATTCCTAATATGATGCATGATAGTACTGGGTTTTTCTTGAAAGTAAAGCTTTATCTATATGAATGTTTATGGATTTTAATGAAGAGAGTCCTATTTTATTCTCTTTTTATTTTTATGTGCAATAAGTGGTATGAATTATAGGACTTTTATCAAAAATCTTTTTATGGTAAAAGATATTTTTATGGCTTTAATTTGTTTTTATATTTTTTATGACCCTTTATCTCTTCTGTTGGTCAACGTGGCTACTTAGCTTACAAAGAACCTGAAACCAGGCTAGCTTAACTGAAGACTGTCCGAGATAAAGGTCTTTTATCTTATTACTTTTTGTGATTTTTAGGGTTTTTCATTTTTTTTTGTATGATTACCCTATGCTAATGCATCAATACAAATGCAGCAAACGTATGCACACACAATTCATACATCCACGAGCAGAGCCACGCTTATTTAATCACGAGGTAGGGTTTTCCTGCAGAAACGTGCTTGGTTTAGGCGGTTCTAACTGTTCTCACCAAGGCCAAAGGTCCCCAAGGTGCCCCCATTATAGGGACCTCTCAATCTCTCAGTCCTCGGGTCATGCGCGAAACTTCGTGGCGACATCCTTAGACCAAAAGAAGAGAGTTATCACCTTGAGTTGGTGGTTTCCGACAACGGTTGTAGCCCCGTGTGCCAACAAGCCGGTCGTATCTGCCACCCACTCCCTATAGGTATTCACTCTTGCCCCCGGGTATAGAGGGACTGTTGTGTGCAAGGGTTTTGTGTGCAATTTATATTTCAAACAATTTGCTGAAGTAATCATACAGCAATTATTAAAGCCATACAATAAAACATACAGAAAAGGGTAAAGGCATAATTTCAAATCTTTGCTTAGTTTGAATTTATCCGTCACTAAATGGGATCAACTCTCTAGCTTCCCCAGTGAAGTCGCCATCTGTCGCCGTCATCCATTCCGACGTCCTAGGACGTCTCGAACGTTAATGCGAGCGATCGCGAAAAGATGGTTGAGACTCGCGTTTTTTTGTTAAAAATATGTTCATTGCTTCCGAGGCGCTCAACACTGAACTATCCTCTAATAGAAGCAAGGTTTTCGAAAAGGGTTCTTCTGGAGTCGCCACCAATGTTTTGACCATAAACATTGGAAAAAGAGAAAAAGGCATTGATTTTAATAAAAACCAAACTTGGCCATTATAACCAGAGTTGGGTAAGGGACTTAGTTATGTGTGGGGAAGGTGTTAGCACCCCACAACGCCCCTTTCGGGTTCCCTATGACGGATTAATTCATTTAAGTGAAGATTACGAGAAATTACGCTATTACCCTATTTTATTCATACAGTATTTAAATATGGTTGTCTACATGATTTTATTTACATTGCATACATAAAGCAATAAATAAAGCAGTAAAAGAGAAGTGAATTAAGAAGAACCTCCGAAGCAAGCTTTATATTATAAGTCTTTTACACAGAGGATGCTTTGCGGCAATCCTTCGCTCTACAATGACTCTCCTCTCGAATAAACTCGACTCGACTAAAATTTTCTAGAAGAATCGAATGCCGAAATACAAATTCCTTAACTGATTGTTACCTATTAAAGGCAATCAGAGAGATCATTCGAAGGAGGGAGAGAAGAAGACAAGTCTTGGAGTTGTCTGGTGTGTGGAGAATGACAAATGAGGCTCCTATTTATAGCCATTTTTCGCCTGTAACTTTGGGATGGCCGTCTGGGTTGGGACGGCCGTCCCAAACGCGTTTTCCACGTTGTGCCAATCTGGGACGGCCAGTCTGGGTTGGGATGGCCGTCCCAAATGCAATTTTAACACAGGCTGGGACCCCCTAAGGTTTGGGACGGCCGTCCCAAGTTTGGGACGCGCGTCCCACTTGCACAGTGACAGTTGGGACGGCCGTCCCAACTCTGGGACGGTGGTCTCGGCCTGTTTAGTCCAGTTTTCGCGTTCTGGGACCCCCGGGAAGCTTTCCTTTCCTTTTTCGGACGTAGATTGATGTCGATGTGTGTCCGTTGAAGCTTTATTTTCATGTAGGAAGTCTTATTGGCCTTCATTAAAGTGTCGGGCGAGCTTTATCTCTGTGTTGGAAGTCTCCTTTGCCTTTATTATGTGGATGGGTGACCTCTGTCTTATTGCGAGAAGTCTTCTTTTCTTTTATTTGGGAAGCCGGGTGAACTTTGTCTTTGTGTGAAATTCCCCTAGCTTTTATTTGAGAGGCCGGGCAAAATTAGGGGTCTACAAGCCTTTATTGAGAGGTCGGGCAAGCTTTATCTTGTTATAGGAAGTCTCCTTAGCCTTTATTGAAAGGTCGGGCAAAATTAGGGGTCTACAACTGCCCCCCCTTCACCTGCCTGACTAATTGTTGGCCTAATATGCCGACAAAGTTTTGGTAGGGGAAGGAGTTAACCCTTTTTGCCTGGTTATCCTTCAGATGCTCCTTCGCTTGAAGTTTGCTGATCCTCCAGATGATAAATATAATATGATGTTGTCTTCAGGATGCTTCCTTGCTGGGGAGGCTGATCCCTCAGACGATATGTGTGAAGCTTCAGGATGCTCCTTTGATACGGTAGCTGGCCCTTCGGCTAGTGAATGAAGATTTTTCCGTTAGGATGCTCCTTTGATGCGGTAGCTGACCCCTCGGATAATGAATGTGAACTTCCAGGATGCTCCTTCGATGCGGTAGCTGATCCTGTGGTTGATGAGTATGAATTTTGTAGCTTTGGGATTATCCTTCGATGCGGTAGCTCGTAGCTGACGAGTGTGAAGCCTCAGGATGCTCCTTCACTGAGGTAGTCGATCCTTAGATTTGCAGGATGCTCCTTCGATGAAGTAGTTGATCCTTCAGTTTGTAGGGTGCTCCTTCGGAGAAGTAGTCGATCCTTCGATTTGTAGGATACTCCTTTGGTGAGGAAGTCGATCCTTTGATTTGCAAGATGCTCCTTTGGTGAGGTAGCCGATCCTTTGATTTGCAGGATGCTCCTTTGGAGAGGTAGCCGATCCTTCGGTCTGCAGGATGCTCCTTCAGTGAGGAAGCCGATCCTTTGATTTGCAGGATGGTCCTTTGGTGAGGTAGCCGATCCTTAGATTTGCAGGATGCTCCTTCGGTGAGGTAGGAGATCCTTCGGTGTGCAGGATGCTCCTTCGGTGAGGAAGCCGATCCTTTGATTTGCAGGATGCTCCTTTGGTGAGGTAGTCGATCCTTTGATTTGCAGGATGCTCCTTCGGTGAGGTAGTCGATCCTTCGGTTTGTAGGATGCTCCTTTGGTGAGGAAGTCGATCCTTTGATTTGCAGGATGCTCCTTCGGTGAGGTAGCCGATCCTTCGGGTGTGCAGGATGCTCCTTCGGTGAGGAAGCCGATCCTTTGGTTTGTAATTGCTAGATTCTTGTGGGTACTTTCCCCCACTATGTTCGAGTTCGCACTTGCTATACTCGAGACAAGCCCCATTGTGCAAGGCTCTTAGGATGCTCTCTTTGGCAGTCAATCTTTTGATGAGTACAAACCCTCATCCGGTTTTAGAGATGTGTTGATGGCTTACTGTTTTTTATCATGCGCCCATTCATGGGGAATGATTTATTTTTCTTTCTGACTTTTCTGTTTTTAGTCATCCGGTTTTACCGGGGATTTCTTTGTTTTTGGCTTTTCTTTTTAGCCATCCGGTCTTGCGGGGGATTCTTGTTTTTGGCTTTTCTTTTTACCCATTCGGTCTTGTCGGGTATTCTTGTTTTGGCTTTTCTTTTTAGCCATCCGGTCTTGCCGGGGCTTCTTGTTTTTGGCTTTTTTTTTTAGCCATCCGGTTTTACCGGTGATTTTTTGTTGGTTGCCTTTTATTTTAGGCAAGAATCTCCTGGGGATTTGTGATTTCGGGCTTTTCTGTTTAGCCGTCCAGTTTTTGCGGGGGTTTATTGATGATTGCCTCTTAATTTAGGCAGGAATCCATTGAGGATTTGTTGATTTCTTGTTGATTGTGCCTCTTTTTTAGGCAAAAGCTTCAGTAGTGGTGAAGAATTTTATGCTTTGGGCTTATATTGCCTCTTGCGTAGGTTGATTTCCCCTTTCTTGGGGATATTAGCTCTTTGCTCGTCTCTGAGTAGGCAGAGGTTTCATTGGAAGTGGAAGCTTTGCATTCCATTAGGGATATCCATATTGGGTGTTATAGGCGATTAACTCCCTGAGGATATGAATTTGTAGTTTGCCTCTGTCGTAGGCTCACTGGGGTAGTTTTTCCCTTTTGATGATTCATCGGGGATTTGATTGCTCTCCCGGAAATTTATTTTGACTTGCCCCCTAGGGAGGAATGGAGTTTTTGACTCCTTGTTGGATGCTATTGTTTTGAGCTGGCTTTGCCTATGCTCTTATTCCTGCTGGGGAATGGGTTTTTATTTTTTTCTCACGATTTCGCGATTTTGAAAATTTGGTTTTTAAATGTGTGCGCCTTTTATGCACACTGGTTTTTTCTTCTGTTATCTGCTGGATGAAGAGTTTTTTTTTTCTCTTTTCTTTTTGGCGATCCCGAGGAGTTTATTGACTTCTTGGGGATCCAATCTTTGATTTGATTTTTTATGATGGAGTCTTGGCTCCTGACTTTTGTCAAGCTCTTTATTGAGCGAAATGAAGAGATTTTCTTCTTTTTCTCTTTTTGTAGATTTTTCTGATATACTCTACTTGGGGATTTTCATTCGGCCTTTTTTTTTGTGCCTCTATTGGGGAATGAAAGGTTTTTCTTTTATTTCTGTTGCCCCCTGGTGATATGGAGGATTTGACTCTGTATTTTCTTTGATGGACTCTTGTGTAATCCTTATTCTCCTTTGGGGAAGTGGCGGAGATTCTGGATGAGTGTGCTTGATGACTCAAGTGGTGACGAAGCTGAGTCGTGAGGTAATCTTTTTGTTTTGCCTCTGGAGTAGGCAAGGATCTGCTTGGGGATGATCAAGCCTTTCCGTTGGCTTTTTCATGTTGATGACTTCCTTTTCCTTGGATGGAAGGATGTTGATTGAAGCTTCAAATGACTCTTTTTTGACGACTCATGTGGTGATGTTGAGTCGCGAAGAAAATTTTTGTTTTGGCTTTGGAGTAGGCAAGGATGGGATGATCGAGCCTTTCCGTTGGCTTTTCTATGTTGATGGCTTCCTTCTTTCTTGGATGGAAGGATGGTGGTCGGATCTTTAAGTGACTCTGTTTGACGACTCATGTGGTGATGTTGAGTCGCGAAGAAAAATTTTTGTTTTGCCTTCGGAGTAGGCAAGGATCCATTTGGGGATCATCGAGCCTTTCCGTTGGCCCTTTTACTGGTGCACCTTCGTTTATTGGGATAGAAGGTTAGAGCTAGTTTCCTCGAAGCTCTTTATTTTTGCTGGAATGGTTTTGATTTCGCCTTTTCTTTCACGATTTTGATTTTCATATGGAGACTGGATTCTGGCGCCTCCTGTTTTCAATCACAAGTATGGAGACTAGCCTCCTTATATGCATGTTTATTATTCTTATTTAAAGAAAATTATTTTTTCTTGATTTTGACAAAGTCGTATTGTGCAACTACTTTGTGTATGGATGTTCTAGATGCAATCTATTTGTTTATTTATTTTTTATTCATTTAGAAAGTAACTGGCCTTCTCCCGTTGGCTTCTTATGAATATGCCGATGGGCTCCTCCTTTATGACCATGATGATGGGCTCCTCTTTTATTCATCTTTTGGTTTTAGCCCTATCTTTTGCCTAGACCACCCTTTACGGGTTTTCGATCTAGCGGGCTGCCTTAATTTTTGCCTAGAATATCTTAGGGGGTTTTTGCCTTATCTTTTGCCTAGACCGTTCTTTTGGGGTTTCTGATCTAGCAGGCTACCCTAATTTTTACCTGAGAATATCCTAGCAGGCATTTATTCTTTTCTTTTTTTATGCTTCCTCTTTTTTAGATGCATGCTTGATCTTTGATTAAAGGTCTTTGCACCTATTTATGATTTATCAATAAAGAGGCATTTCCATAATATTTGGTCAAGAGAAAGGAAATGAAAGGGAATTTTATTGATAAATGAGCAAAAGTTTATTTCTTTTATAGAAGGATTTCAAAAGGTATTTAGAAGAATGGGTGGTCAGGGTTGGCTATACTGTATAGGCTTAAACAGTCATATCCATGATATCTGCCCCCCTAGTTCTCCTATTGCTTCAGCTGGGATGTCTGAGCTCAGAGTGAAGACTATGCAGACTGCTTGCTTCTGGAAGAATGTTACCTTAGCCGCCTTTCGGTTTTCGACCGAGGTAACCATTGCTCTTAGTTAGTTTTTTTCTTCTTTTTTTTACCTCTACTTTTTGCCTAGGACGTATCCTAGCGAGGGATATAGACCCTATCTTTTGCCCAGGGATGCCCTTTGCAGGTTTTCATTCCTGACGGGTCTTGAGCAATGTTTTCAAGCATAATACTTCTTCACCGTACCGGAGTTGATTAGGTGTCGAAGTTCTTTTCCATCCATATTGGCGAGGATAAGAGCCCCTCCCGAGAAAGCTCATTTGACCACAAAGGGTCCTTCACAATTTTTCACCCATTTTTCAATTTTATTCTTCTAGGCCGGAAGCACATTATTTACCATTAAATCCCTCTTATGGTAAATATGAGGATTGACTTTTTTTGTAAGCCCTTTTTATTTTCCTTTGATAGGCTTGCTCATGACATATAACATTCAGCCGTTTTTCTTCAATAAGGTTTAGCTGGTCATATCAGCTACGAACCCATTCAGCTTCTGTTAAGTTTACTTCCATCATCATGTGCTTTTGTCAACATGATTAGCTTTACCGATTTGCCGTCTCGGATCTTTGTTATAACCGAAGAGTAATCATTTTGAATGTAGAGCAATTGTCATGTCAATGCCCCTCTTCCTTTCCTTTAGGAATTTCAATCCTCCTATTGATCACCATATTTCCACATTTCCCAGTCAATTACTTGAATGCTTTATGATGAAGGGTCAAGAGAATAGAAAGAAAGGGATTTAGTGCAAAGGCTTGTGTTTTAGTGGATTTTTTTTTGAAATAATAGTTTTTGTAAGAATGGCTAGCCAAAGTTGGTCGGTGTTTAGGCTAGTTTAAACAAACGTTTTGTTTTAATGAGGTGGCGTCTTCAACTGATTACTTTATGGCGCCTATTTGTGACTGATTAACTTTCCTAGTCCACCCTTTTGGGTTTTCAGCCTAGGATTTTGTGTTGTGTCCTAACTTTTGTCTAGGTTCCCCTTTTTCATTTTTTGGGATACCTAGCGGACATTATTTTGTCTATGATGCTTTAGTTGTTTTGACACCTTTTGGAACAAAACGTTTGCCTAAACATGGTTATTTATGGGGTATAGATATGATTAGTGAGAAAAGAAGCAGATAGTAAGAATAGCATTCTTTTGTAATTCAAAGGGAAATGTGTGCCCTAAAGATGCTCGGGGGTCGGGCACACCCCGAGGAGTGATCTCTAATAGTCATTGGGTTTACATCCCTTAGAATTGGAAGAAGGACACCTAATGACTAATGATACCCTTGATGCTAATATCCCTCCTTTTCGGAAGATCATCTTTAAGGTGTGGAGGGGAGACTTCTCTTTTCTTTATACGACTTGATCTTTTGTAGGGTCGTACTTTAAAGGATTATCCTTAAAATCTGGTGGCTCTCTTATTCCTTGAGCATCCTTTCCAAGCCCTTGTTTGGGTTGTATCCATATCTCTTCATTATATGGGCCACTTTTAAATTCTAGGAAGTCTTTCCAAATTTTCAAATGTCTTCTTCAGCCGCATCCATTTAAGGTATGGTGGATGGCTCGCTGATTCAAATGTAGTCTTTAGCTTGAACCATGATCAACTTGTAGCCTACCACATATTTGATTTTTCGGTGGAGCGTTGAAGAAACTTCCCTAGCACTATGAATCCAAGGTCTACTTAATTTTCCCTTTGGATTCTTTTTCCTTTTCCTCTTTGGTTTCTTTATTTTTCCTTTGTTTTTAGGAGCATTATCTTGTAGCTCCTTGGGGAATAAATTCTTTTGCTTCTCGTTGTGCCCCCAATGCCGGTTATATTGGAGATATCTTCATTGAAGGACAATTCTTCTGTGCATATCCACAGTACAACTTTATCCGATGTATAAGGGAAAAGACGAGGCTTGAATAAGTGCAAAGGTGTTATTGTCCATTCCCTGACATTATCAATTTGGGTACTGATATTTACTTCTTTCTTATTATCTCTTTGTCCCAGATCGATGGCCTAAGTGTTTTCCTGATGGGGCTGTATCAATTGAGCTTATTTTTCAACAGTCTTTGCATGTCCGGGGAAACGGTCCCCTCCTCACTGTTTGACTCAATCCATTCGTCTTCGGCTTTCAGATCCCGCAGAGAGTTTTCAATCAAAGACATGACTGTTTATATGGTCCTTATTTTGGTTTAGATTTTATTTAATTATTTTGGAATGCGAAAGAATGAGAAGAATATGAATATTGTGAAAAATGCCTCATTGTATTGATGAAAAGAGAAATATATATAGAGCCTCTTTAATCAAAAGATCTCGCGGCCACGAGCAGAGACCGCGAGAGATGCATCGGAAGCTTTTTATTATTATTTTTTATTTTTACTTTTTATTTATTTATATTTTTTTTTAATGAGGAGCCCTAATCAGCTGGTCTTCCCCATCATTCCGGTTGAGACAGAGGCGTGTTGTCCACCTAAGGGTCGGGAGCATTGAAAGTAATCCACCCAGCATTCAATAATTCTTGAACCCTATATTTTAAGTTGATGCAATCTTCCACGGAATGCCTAGGAGCGCCTGAGTGGTAATCACATTTTTCGTTGAGCTAGTACCAACCGGGGTAAGGTGGATCTTTCTTCTTCAGAGGGATACGTGTTAGGAGTTTGGCCTCTAACAGCTTTGGTAGCAGACTCCCATAAGAGGTTGGAATGGGGGTGAATTTCTTCTCTTGTCTGCGTGACTGCCCAGCTGGTGGCGAAGAGGGAGAAGGAGTAGCAAGGTTGATGGCATTTACGCTTCCTTCCTTCTTCTGGCCAAAGGACTTGTTGAATGATGCGTTAGAAGAGGAAGGTTGTGCAATCCTTCCGCTCTTCAGTCCTTGCTCTATTCTTTCACCGACAGTTACCACATCTGCGAAAAGGGTTGATGTGTTCCTTATCATCTTATCATAATAGGGGTACGTCAATGAATTGATGAATATGGATATGGTTTCTTTGTCGGATAGAGGAGGTTCTACTTGGGATGCTAATTCCCTCCAACGTTGAGCATATGCCTTGAAGGGTTCTTCGTTTCTTTTATTCAGAGCTTGTAGATATGACCTATCTGGAGTCAGATCGATGTTGTACTTGTAATGGCAAAGGAAGGCATCTGCCAGCTGTCTCCAGGCTTGGACTTGTCCCCCTTCCAACTGCATATACCAGCTCAAGGCCGAATCGGCCAAGCTTTCCTGAAAGTAGTGGATTAGGAGTTTCTCATTATTGGCAAATGGAGCCATCTTACGACAATACATTGTAAAGTGGCTCTTGGGACAGGTCATTCCCCTGTATTTTGGGAAATCTGGAGTTTTGAATTTGTTAAGGAATTGGATGTTTTTAATGAGGCACATATCAACTGCCTCTTTAACATCAAAGTTATGCCCTTCCATGGCTCTCAATCTCTCCTCTAGGGCAGTAATTTGTTGCTTTGATATTTCCGGAGCATGAATATGTACTGCTCTTGTATCAGATTGGTCATGCTCATCGTGAGGTTCCTCTTCTTCTTCTTGGTGAGAGGCTTGTCCACTCTAAGGACCCTCTTTATGGAGATTCTGTTTGCGCATCATTTCTAACATCTGAGTCATTTGCTCTTTCAGTGTATTAAGCTCAGTGGTGAGCTTTCAGTTTTGCTCCTCTAGTTGTTCCATCTTTTTGGCTTTCTGAGCACGAGTGAGGACGGGCGGAAGACCAGCCACTTTCTAAATGATTTTAACGATTTTTATTATAGCTTTTTTATTTCAAATGATTAGTGTGAAATAGATATGCCTTAGACAATAGCTTTGGTATCTTCTCAAAAGCCTATGTTTTAAGGGTACCATACCCACCTTAATGTGCTAACTTCCTTTTTTCAAAGGTTGCCAACATACCTTAGCGCACTTATCTCTTCTAGGAAGATGATAAACGCACTTGGGTCTCTTTCGCTATTATCTAAGGATATCTAATAAATCCTAGAATGAATGTGTTTATGAGAGACTTTATTATAATGATGTTTATGCATACTTTTCTTAGTGCATTTATTTTCTCTCTTGGTTTTACCACTTATTGGATGATGTGGTATGAATGATACGACTCTGTCAAAAATCTTTTATTGTAAAAGATATTTTTATGGCTTGAATTATTTTTATATTTTTTATGACCCTTTATCTCTTCTGTCGGTCAACGTGGCTACTTAGCTTACAAAGAGCCTGAAACCAGGCTAGCTTAACTGAAGACTGTCCGAGATAAAGTTGTTTATCTTATCACTTTTATGATATTTAGGGTTTTTCACTATTCTGTTTGTTGTATGATTACCTTATGTTAATGCATCAATACAAATGCAGCAAACGAATGCACACACAATTCATTCATCCATGAGCAGAGCCATGCTATTACGAGGTGGGGTTTTCCTGCAGAAACGTGCTTGGATTAGGTGGTTCTAAACTGTTCTCACCAAGGCCAAAGGCCCCCAAGGTGCCCCCATAATTACGAGGTGGGGTTTTCCTACAGAAACGTGCTTGGATTAGGTGGTTCTAAACTGTTCTCACCAAGGCCAAAGGTCCCCAAGGTGCCCCCATTATAGGGACCTCTCAATCTCTCAGTCCTCGGGTCATGCACGAAATTCCGTGTCAACATCCTTAGACCAAAAGAAGAGAGTTATCACCTTGAGTTGGTGGTTTCCAACAACGGTTGTAGCCCTGTGTGCCAACAAGCCGGTCGTATCTGCCACCCACTCCCTATAGGTATTCACTCTTGCCCCTGGGTATAGAGGGACTATTGTGTGCAAGGGTTTTTGTGTGCAATTTATATTTCAGACAATTTGCAGAAAATAATCATACAGCAGTTATTAAAGCCATACAATAAAACATACGGAAGAGGGTAAAGGCGTAATTTCAAATTTTCACTTAGTTTGAATTTTATCCGTCACTAAATGGGATCAACTCTCTAGCTTCCCAAGTGGAGTCGCCATCTGTCGCCGCTATCTGTTCCGACGTCTAGGGACATCTCGAACATTTATGCGAGCGGTCGCGAAAAGATGGTTTGGACGCGCGTTTTATGTTAAAATATGTTCATTGCTTCTGAGGTGCTCAACAACTGAACTATCCTCTAATAAAAGCAAGGTTTTCGAAAAGGGGTTCTTATGGAGTCGCCACCAATGTTTTGACCGTAAACATTGGAAAAGGATAAAAAGGCGTTGATTTTAATAAAAACAAACTTGGCCATTATAACCAGAGTTGGGTAAGGGAGTTAGTTACGTGTGGGGAAGGTGTTAGCACCCCACAACGCCCCTTTCGGGTTCCCTATGACGGATTAATTCATTAAGCAAAGATTACGAGAAATTACGCTATTACCCTATTTTATTGCATAATATTAAAAAATGACTATTTACATGACTTTATTTCATATTGCATACATAAAGCAATAAATAAAGCAATAAAAGAGAAGAGAAGTGAAAAGAACCTCCGTAGCAAGCTTTGTATTACAAATCTTGAACTGTGAGGATGCGTTTTGGCAATCCCCGCTCTACAAAGACTCTCCTCCCCAAATACAATATCGACTCTACTAAATTTTAAAGAAGAATCGAATGCTGGAATACAATTCCTTAACCGATTGTTACCTTTTTAAGGCAATCGGAGAGTTCATTCGAAGTAGGGAGAGAAGACAAGTGTCTGGGGTGTGAAAAAGTGGCAAATGAGCCTCTTATTTATATTTTTCGCAGCCTGGCAGCTTGGGACGGCCGTCTGGAGCTTGGAAATCAGGGATGGCCATCTGGGGAAGTTGGGACGGCTGTCTGGGATTTGGGACGGCTGTCCCGAGCCTCAAAACAAGTTGGGACGGCCGTCCCAACTTCTGGGACGACCATCTTGACTATTTTTGCCAGATTTTGTGTTCTGGGACCCCTGGGAAGCTTTCCTTTCTTTATTCGGATGTCGATTGATGTCGATAGACGTCCATTGAAGCTTTATCTTCATATAGGAAGTCTTCTTGGCCTATATTGAGATGCCGGGCAAGCTTTATCTTGTTATAGGAAGTCTCCTTAGCCTTTATTGAGAGGCGGGGCAAGCTTTATCTTGTTATAGGAAGTCTCCTTAGCCTTTATTGAAAGGTCGGGCAAAATTAGGGGTCTACAGGACTAGTAGACAATTGAAGAAGGTGGACATTCCTCGATACCATACTGAGAAGTTGGAACGACTTTGCGCAATAATGCCACCAGAGGTCCGCTCCGACTTTGAAAAATCCTATGGACGGATTCTCGACCTGCTGAAGATCTGTGTCGATCAAGTGTTCATCAGGGTACTAGTTCACTTATGGAACTCCAGTCTGCGCTGCTTCAAATTTCCGCAGTTCGATATGGTGCCCACCTTGGAGGAGTACGAAATCATGCTGAAATGGCCCAAATCAGCCGGGGTCCATATCCGCCTCGGGGCATATACTCCTGTAGCACAAGTCGCTGCCATCATCCAACTACCTTTCCGGCAGACTACCCTGATGGAAAAAGGGAACATCTGGGGTTGGAAAGTCTCAATGTTAGAAGACCATCTGTCCGACTTGGCTGAAAGGGCAGAATGGGTCGCTTTTAACAAAACCCTGGCCTTAATCATATTTGGAACGATCTTGTTTCCCTTCCACCTCGACACAGTGGATCAAGCCATCATGGACGCCTTATTCGCCTGGGACGTGAACTCGAAGAGTCCCTTGCCTGCGATTCTTGCTGACACCTTGCTCTCGGTGGAATTCTGACGCTAGAAGCAAGGAAAAACACTTCGTTGCTGCTCTTCACTACTCTTTGTGTGGGGCATTACACATTTTTACGCCTCTAGTCACATCGGGATGTTCCCTGACCCTTTGAGGAGCTTCTCCAAAATCTCTCTCTAATGGCGCTTAACCTCAGAATGGAAGGACGAGTTGGAACAATGGGACGCCAACCATTTATCATGGGTCTGCCCTTGGTTCCGACCCGGTCCATTCCTCACCAGATATGGATACTATCCGAACGTACCTTTGATAGGACTCAGGGGTTGCATAGCCTATTCACCTAGAGTAGCTATGAGACAACTCATGAGGACTCAGACTACAATTTCTAGAGGGGAACTCGGAGGATTGTGTTTCTTCGGAGACCCATGCACAATTGCCAACTCACTAGCCGTGAGAAAAGCATGGGAGAAACCAGTCTTTATGGGAGATAGAGAGCTACGAAAAGCTCGAGTGGCTGTCTCCGGTGACTATGAGGTGTGGAGAAAAAGAAGAGGGATGTCTCAACCATCCACCTCACTCATTACAAGCACCAATAGTGAAGAGTTGCAAGCTCAAGTCGATGCCTTGACCCAGAGGATAGAAATCATGGGAGCCCAGATGAGGGCCCTTGAAGAAAGAGAGCAAGAATCTATCCTCACCATTGATGGTCTGCAAAGGCAATGCAAGAAAAAGGATCATGAAATAGAGCGCCTCAAGGATCAGTGTGCTGACTCTAATGAGCAAGCTATCCGAGCATCCAAAGCTGCCAGAACCAGCTCGGATAGCCAACTTCAAGAAATAACCGCCAAATCAGCACGCCTTGAGGCCGAATCAGCAAAACAGGCTCAGACGATCAAGGAATTGTTGCAAGACCTCACCAGGACTCGGTCAGAAATACACCAAGAGCGAGAGGCCAATCGGAGACTCAACAAAAGTCTCGCTGAGCTATGCTGCAAAGAAAGAGATGGGTTAGCTCAGTACGGCCAAGTACTACAAGAGAAGGACCGAGTCCTTGCAAAACTCGATGAACTGCAAGCCTTGGTCGTCCATCAAGAGGCGAATATCAAGGAGGCTCAAAAGTACAGTGAAGATATGAGCTAGGCGGTCCAGAAGCAAAGTGAAGCACTCGCTCGTCACGTCCAGGAAGCCGAAAGGGAATTACATAGAGATCAAGACCCGCCTGTGGGTTTCTTTAGGCTTTTCCGTTTCTGCCAAAAGTTGCTTCGTAGTATGGAATAGGGGAATGTACACCTTCCAACGGATAAATGAAATTTTTCTTTATTCAACAATTGTCTACTTGCATGCACATCATTCATTTGCATATTAAATTTCCCCTCCTCCATTCTTAATAAATAAGATAATAAAAAGGAAGGATTAACGGACACGTCTTCCAAATCAGAAGAATGGAGAGAAAGCCACTCCTAATCAAGTTTGCCCCAACGGTTGATTCGCCGCAAGAGGATAATAAGCCTCGACTGTTGGTCCTCAAAAATAAGGAAGAGGGGGCAAGAACACCAGTGCGACTATTTATGCCACGTCCTTTCCCCTACGAGTCGAATAAAGTTGTACCGTGAAGATATGAAGAATCTTCACCAATAAAAGAGGATATCACGAATATAGCCAGCATTGGGGGCATGACTAGAAGTGGAAGGATCTATTCCCCCAAGGACTCACAAGAAGATGTCCCCAAAAATAAAGGAAAAAATAAAAATACGAAGAAAAAGAAAATAAAGAATCCAAGGAGGAGACAGAGGAATTACTCTAGTTCATAAGACAAAGCGAGTATTCCATTATTGACCAGCTCAATCATACACCTACAAAGATAACCCGGTTATCTCTAATGATGAGCTCGGAACCGCACAGAAATGCCCTGATGAAGGTCTTGAGCGAAGCGCACGTACCTCACACCATATCCCAAGAAAAGGTTGAGAGGGTCGTCGGTCACATTATGGCAAGCGATCACCTCACCTTCACAGAGGAAGAACTCCCCCTCGAGGGGTCAAACCACAATAAGCCCTTGCACATCTCCATCAAGTGCAAGGAATACCTCATCGCCAAAGTTCTTGTGGATAATGGGTCGTCCTTGAACGTGATGCCCAAGTGCACACTGGACAAATTGACTATCCAAGGAACCCGTCTGCGCCCAAGCAGCACTATCGTTCGAGCCTTCGACGGATCAAAGCGAGAAGTAGTGGGAGAAGTTAATTTGCCAATCCAAGTTGGACCCACTATCTTCAACGTTGATTTCCAGGTAATGGATATTACTCCAGCATACAGTTGTCTCCTCGGCAGGCCTTAGATTCATGACGCTAAGGCAGTACCTTCGACGCTCCACCAAAAAGTCAAGTTCATAGTGGATGACAAATTGGTCACGGTCCAGGCAGAAGATGATATATCCTGATCAGTGGACCGTCTACCCAACCTTATGTGGATGCGGCCGAAGAGGCCCTTGAAACATCTTTTCAAGCGCTCGAAATTGCCAACATAGAGCGACTTCCCAAAAACAAAAAGGTAGCCCGCATGATGTTGAAGCATGGTTACCATCCTGGCCAAGGATTGGGGGCAGATTCCCAAGGCATGAGGGAACCCCCAGAATTCAAAGACAATCCTTCCAAGTATGGCCTAGGATATGACCCTACTAAGGGTCGAGCAGAAAGAGGAAAAGGGAAGTCTCCCCCCCGCACACTCAAGCACATTTTCCGAAGCGGAGGGGTGCAAGCGTCAAGAGCTACCCTAGTCATTAGGAGATATTTTTCTTCATTTAAGGGATGTAAACCCCATGATTGTTAGAGATTATCCCCCAGGGATAGCCCGACCCCCGGGCATTTTAGGGCACATATTCCCTTATTAATTAATAAAGAATACATTTCTTACTATCTGCTTCTCTTCTTGCTATTTCATGACTAGACCTCACAATAACCCTGTCTAAGTAAGCAAAAAGAATGAAAAGCGCGTCCAAATAATCAAAATTCGCCATTGCCATTACAATCAAGCTAGTTGATTAGAAGCACAAAATAAGGCTTTACCTCACCATAAAGAAAGTCATGCTTCGCCAATATTGTGAAAAAATTTAAATTAACAAAAAAAAAAGGCCCATAGAAGCCAAAGGCCAAAAAAAAAAAAAGAGGGCAAAATACCCGGTAGGAAACCCACTAATGGGGCTACGCAAAAGATAGGGTCAACCCGGTAGGATACCCGAACAAAAATAAAGGGTAGCCTAGGAAAAAGTTAGGGTTACAAAATAAGGTTCGCTAGGATTCCCTAAAAACAAATACAAAAATAAAGGAACATAGACAAAAGTTAGGGCCAAAGCACAATATCCTAGTTCGAAAACCTGAAGGGTGATCTAGGGAGATCAACTAGCCCTAAAAAGCAATGGAAATAAACTAAAGCGCAAGTACGAAAAAGGGGGAAACGTTTGCTTAGACGAAAAGCTTAAACACCCAGGCCTAACCCTAGCCAACCATTCTTGCAAAAAAAAAACTTTCTAAATAAAATTGACCGTCTAAAACACAAGCCATTGGATTTGCCTTGTTACTTCTTTTCTCTTGACCCTCACAACAATATTCTAATAATTAATTTGGGAATATGGAGGCGTATAGTCAACAAGAGGATTAAAATCCCTAAAGTGAAGGAAAAGGGACACTACATGGAAAAGTGTACTCTACAAAGAGAGAAAAAGAAAAGAAAAAGGAAAAAAGAAAAAACAAGTTATTCTTCGGTTACAAGAAGTCTGCCATGGTACAGCCAAATACAAGAACGCAGATCAGAAGGCACTCGACGCTACAAGACACGTCAGTTAATTCCTTCTGAAAAACTAATTGAAATAGGCATTATAGGACATCAAACATGAAAACATTGCATGCATAAAATATTTTTGAACCAGGTCCTATTTTCTTTCTAAAAAAAAAAATCCCTCAAAATCGAGACGCCCGTCTCGCATTTCCAGACCGCCGTCTCGATCTCTAGCAAAACGAGACCGCCGTCTCGACTTGGCTAAAAATGAGACTGCCGTCTCGCTTAAGGCCAAAGTCGAGACCGCCGTCTTGAGGTCCCAGACGGTCGTCTCGACTTGCACGAAATCGAGACTGCCGTCTCGACTTCCCAGACGGCGGTCCCAAATTCAAAAATTTTTCTATAAATAGAGGGGGGCCTAGGGGGGTCTCCACACCTCCTCCTGCACTCCAACTCTCTATTCTCTCACTCCCAAGCATCCTAGAGTCAAAATGCACCGTGGAAGTCAGTCCAGAAAGAGAAGAGGCTCTGCCGGCCCTAGCAGCTCCTCAGCTCCCGCTCCACAGGACCCCACGCAGCTCTCACCTATGCACCAGGCCCGTCTCGAGCATATCCAGGGGTACACATGGCACCCCATGCTCAGATTGGATTTCGGAATTCTCGCTGAATTCGGATGGGAGGACGACGTTCGGGCCCACATCGATAGTATAGGGTGGGGCTTCCTCCTTCAACCTCCACCCACCCACGTATACCCCCAGGCGGTGCTGGAGTTTCTCGCCTCCATCTCCTACGTCGAGACTCTTGCCATGGTACCAGGTCTGTCACCAACAAAAATGGTGACATACTTCATGGGTGGGATGTACCGGACGACCACCCTGGACGAATTCAATGTGAACATTGGGTTCGTCCGGCCCGAGGACGTGCTGACTCGGGACTACCAGGAGGCTATCTGCGCATGCCCCACCAACCTCACTGCCTGCGAGATGTGGGAAGAGCTCACTAGGGCGTCCACTTTGCCCACGCTGATGAAGGGCTCCGCACTCCCCCCAGCCCTCTGCATCTGCCACAAGCTGCTGGCCGGGACCATCCACAGGCGGAAAGAGAGCCAGGGAAAGGTAACCCTTCCGGACCTCTTCGTCCTTTATTGCATGAGCCAGAGGCGCCGGTGCAACCCTGGCTATTTCTTCGTGAAGGCCCTCAAGGACTTCGGGAGCCAGCCCGTGGGAGCTGTCCTCATGGCTCCCCTCATTACCCCCCCTGGCAGAAAAATGGGGGTGCAGTGGCAGGGAGGAACTGGCCTCCAGCCTCCGACCCGAGTCCATCAACGGGTCGATCCTGGTCAGCATGGGGATGCTACTGCGCCACGGGACCCAGCTGATCCTCCACCCCTCGCTGGATATCACTTTGGATCTTGTGGCAATGCACGATCTCCCAACACCTCTCGAGTTCCAACAACAACAACAACAACAGCAGTACACAGATGATTTTGCTGGCATGAACCGTAACATGAACGATTTACGCTAGCAATTCAATCAGATGTATGTGAGGCAAGAGCAGATGTCCCTAAGGCAAGAGGGCCTTCGACACAAGATTTGAGACAATATACCAATATCAAGAGGGAATGAGTCAGGACTTGGCGGCCTTCCAGCAGGAGTATCGCGACGAAGCCCGAGACCAGGCGGAGTTCTGGAGACATATGTACTGGAAGTTCCCCTCTTATGGATCGTCTCCAGACGAGAGCCCACCTTCTTAGGGATAATGCTTATAGAATAAGTTGTTGTAATAAATTTTTCTTATAAATAAAAATTTCATTTCATGCATTTTTCGCTATCCCTTTCAAAAAGTCAGCGTAACAAAAGAAGCTTAAAGTAAAAAGACTTACGCTTAAAAAGGCCAAAATCCAAAATCGCGAGAAAAAGGAGATAAAACCGCGAAAAAGGCAGGATTAAAACAAGTCAATCACCTTGACCAACAATTTTCGACAACCAAGTAGAAGTCGAACAAAGAAAACAAGACTGTCCGACAACCAATAAATTCGGATAACCACTACCAAAAGATCAAAATCAAAGAACCCCAGCAACCAACCAAGCTGGATGAACACCAAAAAATTCATCACCACAATCCGGACGACCATTCCCAGAAAAAGACAAACAAAGACAAGAAAGCACGTCTCAATGCTCGGCGCATGACTCACCTGAGCAGTAAGCCACCACCACCAGTCCTACGCAATAGACTGTACCAGCCTGATAGGGGGTTCATACCTATCAACCTGTGCACGCGGTGCGCCTGATCTGCGCTCGAGCCGGATCAGTAAGTCGCAACCACTAACCTGATGGGGGGTTCATACTCATCCAGTCCGACGCACAGCGGACTACAACTACCAGCCTGATGGGGGATTTATACCCATCAACCGAAGGATCGGCTACCGTCAGAAGGAGTATCCTGGAGGTGCACAACACAAATTTGAAGGGGTTCTTATGGAGTCGGCACCAATGTTTTTACCGAAAACATCGAAAAAGGAGAAAAAAAAGGTGTTGGTTTTCAAAAACCAACTGTGGTCGTTAAAACCAAAGTTGGGTAAGGGAGTTATTTATGTGTAAGGGAAGTATTAGTTCCCTTACGATGCCCCTTTCAGGTTCCCTATGATGGGCCAATAATTTAATAAATAAACTTTCGAAAAGACGTTTTTACCCTTTTTATTTGCGGAATCAAAATAATGACTACATCGCCCTAATGTCTATTATGCAATTTAATCATAAAAATAAAGACAGTAAAAGAGAGGGAGAGAGTGAAGAAACCTCTGAGGCAAGCTTTTTAATTAATACTCTTGAAAATAGGGTGCGTTTTGGTAGCCCTTCGCTCTTACAACACCGGAAATCTCTCGAAAATGCTATAAAAAGCTCTTTAAGACTCTCAGAAACTCCGAAAATGATTCGGAGGGACTCTAGGAAGAGAATTTGAAGAAATTGTAGAAGGTAAAGTGGAAGAACTGTGTGAAATGAGGGGGGGAGCACTCACTATTTATAGGGATTCACGCCTATCAGGTCGAGACGGCCATCTCGTCTAACAAGGTTGAGCCGGTCGTCTCGCCATTCGGGATGGCGGTCTCGACTTGCAAAAGTGGCGAGACGGTGGTATCGACTTTTCCAGTGATGAGAAGGCCTTCTTGCCAAACGGGAGGGGGGTCTCGCCATTGGCAAGTGGCGAGACGGCCGTCTCGCCAAACGAGACGGCGGTCTCGACTTGCGTCAATGGCAAGACGGTGGTCCCGAAAAGCGAGACGGTGGTCTCGACCCATGAAGGCGAAAATCCTTATTTTTGTACAGAAAATCCTTCCTACTCTAACATGGGGCCTAATAGTCTCTCCTAATGGCTTTTTAGGCTTCGTCCATCTCCGAATAGTAGGTCTTCTGCTCTTATTTTGAGGTCGGGCAAGATTTGGGGTCTACAGCTGCCCCCCCTTTACCCGACTAGTCAATTGCTGGGCTTGTCGTGCCGAGTAAATCGACTGGAGGGTAAAGGAGTTGACCCTCTTGCCCCGTTACCCTTCGGATGTTCCGTCTTGTGGCGGTTGATCTTCTGTGGAAAAGTGTGTTGTGCGCCTCCAGGATGCTCCTTCTGACGATAGCTGATCCCTTCGGTTGATGAGTATGAACCCCCATCTGGTTTGACGAGTATGAACCCCTGTCTGGTAAGCTCCCTTTTGTAAGGCCTGATGAGTACACACCCCCATCTGGTGTTTGACGAGTATGAACCCCCGTCTGGTAAGCCCCCTTTTGTAAGGCCTGATGAGTACACACCCCCATCTGGTGTTCGATGAGTATGAACCCTCGTCTGGTAAGCCCCTTTTTGTAAGGCTTGATGAGTACACACCCCCATCTGGTAAAGTGCCTTCGGATGCTCCTTCTTGCGGTAGCTGACCCTTTACTGCTCTAGCTAATGCACCGAGTGTTGAGATACTTTCTTTTGTCTTTGTGTTTTGTCTTTTTCTGGAGTAGTCATCCGGTTTGTGCCGGGGATTACTTTGGTGGTCATCCAGCTTGTTGGTCGCTGGGTAATCTTATTAGCTCGACTTTTGTTGGCTTGTCGAGGTTTTTTGGGAAATGTTTTTTTCTTGCACGGTAGGGTCGGTGAAGTCTTACCATGATACCTTTGGGTGTTTTGTGTTTTTAAATGCAAGCACAGGGCTGGTTTTCTCGCGTGAATGCTCTTTCATTTTTTATCTGATTGAATCATTTTTGTTTATTTTGATTTCGACAAAGTCATTTTTGTGCGACTATTTGTGCGTGGATGCTCTTAATGCAATCTATTTTAGTTGGGGCACCTGGAAAGCGACTAGTATTTTCCTTGCTGTTTTCCCGTGATTATTCTTATGAAATTTTTTTTTTAGCCCTATCTTTTGCCTAGACCGCCCTTTGCGGGTTTTCGATCTAGCGAGCTACCTTTGTTTTTGCCTAGGGTATCTTAGCGGACTTTTTTTCTTTTTATGAAGGCCTTAACTTTTGCCTAGACCGCCCTTTGCGGGTTTTCGATCTAGCAGGCTACCCTATTTTTGCCTAAGATTGTCCTAGTAGGCATTTTCCTTTTCCTTTTTTCTTTCTTACGCTTTCTTGTATTGACTCTTTATGCATGCTTGTGTTTTGTTAATACAAAGACATTTTCATAAATAGGTCAAGAGAAGAGAAGACAATTTTTATTGATATAATCAAATGATTTATTTTTACAGAGGGATTTACAAAGGAATTTAGAAGAAGAGCTGGCCAAGGTTGGCTATATTGTATAATCTACAACAATCATGTCCCTGATTTCTGTTTCTCTATTTTTCCTGGTTGCTTTAGTCGAGATGCTCGAACTTGGAGTGAAGATCATGCGAAGTTTGCTTGCTCCTGGGAAGGTATTACCTTAGTTGCCTTGCGATTTTTGACTAAGATAATCATTGCTCTTCTTTCTCCCCCCCCCCCTTTTTTGGAACCTCTAATTTTTGCCTAGGACGTATGCTAGCGAGGAATATGGACCTTATCTTTTGACTAGGATGCTCTTTGCGAGTTTTCACCCTGACGGGTCATGAGCAACGTCTTCAAGCGTAGTATTTCTTTACCGCATCTGAGTTGACTGGATGTCGAAGCTCTTCTCCATCCATGTTGGTGAGGATAAGGGCTCCTCCTGAGAAGGATCGCTTGACCACAAAGGGTCCTTCATAGTTTGCTGCCCATTTTCCAATTTTATCTTTCTGGGCTAGAAGCAATTTCTTTATTACCAGATCCCCTTCTTGGAAAGTGCGAGGATTGATTTTCTTATCGTAGGCTTTCTTGATTTTCTTTTGATAAACTTTCCCCTGACATATGGCGTCCAACCGTTTTTCTTCGATTAGGTTCAACTGATCGTAGCGATTTTGGACCCATTATGCTTCTGTCAATTTTGCTTCCATAACGACTCGCAGGGAGGGTATTTCAACTTCTATTGGTAGTACGACCTCCATGCCATATATGAGGGAAAACGGAGTGGGCCCTGTAGAGGTTCGTACTGATGTTTGGTACCCGTGCAGGGCAAAGGGCAACATTTCGTGCCAATCTTTGTATGTTACTACCATCTTCTGGATGATTTTCTTGATGTTCTTATTGGCTGCCTCTACTACACCATTCATCTTAGGTCAGTATGGAGAGGAATTGTGGTGTTGAATTTTGAAGTCTTGACATAATTCCTCCATCATCTTATTATTGAGGTTGGTCCCATTATCAGTAATGAGCCTATGAGGGATGCCATACCGACATAGAATATTTTTCTTGATGAAGGTGGTCACCACTTTTCTAGTCACGTGCGCATATGATGCTGCCTCAACCCGTTTGGTGAAATAGTCAATGGCCACCAAGATAAAACGGTGACCATTAGATGCTTTGGGCTCAATGGGTCCGATGACGTCCATGCCCCACATGGAGAATGGACATGGTGTAGCCAGGGTACTGAGAGGTGCGGGCGGCATGCGGATATTATCGGCATAGATTTGGCACTTGTGACATTTTTTAGCATATTGGTGACAATCAGCTTCCATTGTGGACCAAAAATACCCTGCCCTTAAGATCTTCTTTGCCATGACATGCCCAGGTGCGTGGGTCCCAAAAGTTCCTTTGTGGATTTCTCTTATCAAGGTTTGGGCTTCTTCATGGTCCACACACCTTAAGAGAGTGAAATCGAAAATCTTTTTGTAGAGGGTTTCTTCAATCAACGTGAACCCTACTGCCCCTTTACGAATGGTTCGTTTATCATTATCATTGATTCTTTCGGGGTATTCGCCCTTCATGAGGTATTGCTTTATATCGTGATACCAAGGGTTTTGATTGCGCTCGTCATTTTTTGTCATGCAGAAAGCTTTTTTGTCATGCAGCTTGATTTGGATGATTGGCATCTCATGCTCTTGATCTAAAGAAAACATGGATGATCTAAAGAAAACATGGATGATATACTGGAAGGTGACGCTTTCCATTCTCGAGACTAAATCACGGATGTGCTCTAGATATAGGATTAATTTAGAGTTTCGGGTTTCCCATTCACCTTTAAGTTGATAGATGACAAGGGATGAATCGCCGAAGACTTTGAGTTTAGTAACCCCATGATCTAGAGTCGCTTGGATTCCTAGTGCGCATGCTTCATATTCAGCCATGTTGTTGGTACAGTCAAAATTTAACCTGGCCGTTACGGGGATATATTTCTTCTTAGGGGATATCAAAATAGCTCCTATCCCATGTCCAAGCATGTTTGAGGCTCCGTCGAAGAACATGGTCCATGCCTCTTCTTTGGTTTCTTCATGTTTGATGTGCATGATATGTTCATCGGGAAAGTCGTCTTGTAGGGACTGATACTCGTTTGTTGATCCATGGGCTAGATAGTCCGCTAGGGGGCTACCTTTAATAGCTTTTTGGGTGATATGAATGATGTCGAATTCTGAGAGGAGTACTTGCCACCTAGCTATTCTTCCGGTCAGAATGGGCTTCTCGAAGAGGTATTTGATTGGGTCCATTTTGGAGACCAACCATGTTGTATGCCGAGCCATATATTGTCGGAGACGTTGAGTGACCCACACCAATGCGCAACAGGTCTTTTCAAATGGCGTATAACGGGTTTCATAGCCTAGGAATTTTTTGCTAAGATAGTAAATGGCTCGCTCTTTCTTCCCGGTTTCATCTTGTTGACTGAGTACACATCTCATGGACTCTTCGAGTATTGACAGGTATAGGATCAGAGGTCTCCCTTCAACTAGTGGCACCAACACTGGCGGGTTGGTTAAGCATGTTTTGATTTTATCGAACGCTTGTTGACATTCTTCATTCCATACCGTTGATTGATTTTTGCGCAACAGTTTAAAGATGGGTATACATTTATCTGTCAACTGTGCAATGAAATGGGCAATATAATTGATCCGGCCCAGAAATCCCTTGACCTCCTTTTTCGTGCTTGGCGGGGGCATTTCCAAAATCACCTTGGTTTTGTCAGGGTCCACCTTGATTCCTCTTTTGCTGACGATGAACCCCAAGAGTTTTCCTGACCGTACACCGAAAGTACATTTTGCCGGGTTTAATTTGAGTTGATACTTTCGAAGCTGATTGAATAGTTTCTTGAGGTACCGAATGTGGTCTATCTCGTTTCTAGACTTGGCGATCATGTCATCCACGTATACTTCTATTTCCTTGTGGATCATGTCATGGAATAGTGTGACCATAGCCCTTTGATAGGTAGCCCCTGCATTCTTGAGTCCGAAAGGCATTACTCGATAGCAAAAGGTACCCCATGGTGTGATAAAAGAGGTTTTTTCTCTATCCTCCACGGCCAATTTAATTTGATTGTACCCCGCATACCCGTCCATGAAGGAATAGAGTGTGTTAGTAGCGGTATGGTCTACTAGCGTGTCTATGTGTGGTAAAGGAAAGTCATCCTTTGGACTTGCTCGATTGAGGTCCCTATAATCCATGCATACCCTGACTTTACCATTCTTTTTGATGACAGGTACTATGTTGGCCAACCACTCAAGGTATTTGGACACTATTAGGAAATTGGCGTCTAGTTGCCTTTGTACCTCTTCTTTAATCATTAAGGACCAATCTGGCTTGATTCTTCTGAGTTTTTGTTTCACAGGTCGGAACCCTTCTTTTAATGGCAGTCTATGCTCCACTATACCTGTGTCGAGCCCGGGCATGTCATGGTAGGACCAGGCGAATACATCCATATATTCCTTAAGAAGCTGTGTCAATCCCTCCCTTATGCTACTTTCTATTTGGGTGCCAATGTTTATCTTTTTCTCATCATCCCCTTCTCCCAAATTGATGGTTTCCATTTCTTCTTGATGCGGTTGTATAATGCATGCTTCTTTTTCCAACATTCTTCGCATGTCCGGGGAAGTGGTCCCCTGCTCACTGTTGGACTCGACCCGTTCGCCTTCGGCTTCTGGGGTCCACAAAGATTCATCAATCACATACATGATGTGTTTTAGGTTCTGTTTTAGTCATAGATTTTATTATTCAATTATTTTTGAAAGAATAATAAATAGAAGAGGGAAAAGAATGAAGGAAATGAATATGATAAGAAAATGTCTCATGTATTAAGGAAAATGAAAACGTATGTACAAGCCCTTTTAATCAGAGTTCCTGCGGCCACGGGCGGGGACCGCCGGAAATACAAGAGAAAGCTTAAAAAAAGGGGGGGCACCCTAGGGGCTGATCCTCCCGATCCTCCCTCTCTGCTACTCTAGTTTTGACAGAGGCTTGGCGTCTACATCGAAAGCAGAAGCATCAAAGGTTATCCAACCAGCATCAATTAACTCTTGGACCTTATATTTCAAGGTCAAGCAATTGTCCGTTGAATGCCCAGGTGCGTCCGAGTGGTAGCTACATTTTTCGTTGGGCTTGTACCTGTCGCCGCCGTCATTCTGACGTCCAGGGACATCTCGAACGTTTAATGCGAGCGGTCGTGAAAAGATGGTTTAGACTCGCGTTTTTTGTTTAAAGTGTGTTCATTGCTTCCGAGGTGCTCAACAACTGAACTATCCTCTAATAAAAGCAAGGTTTTCGAAAAGGGTTCTTTTGGAGTCGCCACCAATGTTTTGACCATAAACATTGGAAAAGGATAAAAAGGCGTTGATTTTATTAAAAATCAAACTTGGCCATTATAACCAGAGTTAGGTAAGGGAGTTAGTTACGTGTGGGGAAGGTGTTAGCACCCCACAACGCCCCTTTCAGGTTCCCTATGACGGATTAATTCATTTAAGTAGAGATTACAAGAAATTACGCTATTACCCTATTTTATTCGTACAATAAATATGGCTATCTACATGATTTTATTTACATTTTATAAAGCAATAAATAAAGCAGTAAAAGAGAAGAGATTTGAGAAGAACCTCCGTAGCAAGCTTTATATAGCAACTCTGTTACAATAAGGACGCGTTTCGGCAGTCCCTCGCTCTACAATGACTCTCCTCACGACAAAACTCGACTCGACTAAAATTTTCTAGAAGAATCGAATGCCAGAATCTAATTCCTTAACTGATTGTTACCTATATCAGGCAATCAGAAAGATCATTCGAAAGAGGAAGAGAAGTAGAAAAGTGCTCTGAGTTGTCTGGAGTGTCTGAGGTGTGAAAAAGTGCCAAATGAGCCTCCTATTTATAGTTTTCGCTGCGTGACACATTTGGGACGGCCGTCTGGGCCAGGACGGCCGTCTGGGTTGGGACGGCCGTCCCAAATGCAATTTTTACACAGGCTGGGACCCCCTGGGAAGTGGGACGCGCGTCTCACTTGTCCCAGGATAGTTGGGACGGCCGTCCCAACTCTGGGACGGTGGTCTCGACCTGTTTTGTCCAGTTTTTGTGTTCTAGGACCCCTGGAAGCTTTCCTTGCTATTTGTGGACATTGTTTGATGCCGATAGGTGTCCATTGAAGCTTGATCTTCTTATAGGAAGTCTTCTTGACCCTTATTAAGATGTCGGGCGAGCTTTTATCGTCGTGTAGGAAGTCTCTTTGGCCTTTGTCGAGACATTGGATGAACTCCGTGTGGTTGTGGGAGGTCTTCTTAGTGTTTATTGATTAGCTGGGCGATCTTTATCTTTGTGTGAAGTTTCCCTAGCTTTTATTGAGAGGCCGGGCAAAATTAGGGGTCTACAGCTGCCCCCCCTTCACCTGCCTATCTAATTTGTTGGCTTGATATGCCGAAAAATTAGTTGGTAGGGGAAGGAGTTAACCCTTTTGCCCGGTCATCCTTCAGATGCTGCTCCTTGCTGATCCTTCGGATGATAAATATTTTGATAGGTACTAACCCCTATCTGGTTTGAGCCTTCTTTTATAAGGTTCTGGTGAGTATTTACCCTCACCAGGTATAAGTCTGTATTTTACTAGACTTTAGTGAGTACCTACCCTTGTAGACCCCAAATCTTGCCCGGCCTCCAAATAAAGACCTCCTATTTGAAGATGGACAAGCCTAACAAGCCATTAGGAGAGACTATTAGGCCCCATACTAGGATAGGAGGGAGTTTCTGTACCAAAAAATAAGTTTTCTCGCTTTGAGGGGACGAGACCACCTTCTGGACAACCCAGACCGCCGTCTCGCTTCACGCAGGAGGCGAGACCACCGTCTCGTTAAGCGAGACGTCGGTCTCGCCACCTACGAAGAACGAGACGGCGGTCTCGTTCACCCAGACGGCGTTCTCGCCATTTTGACAGGTCGAGACGGCGGTCTCATTGGATGAGACGGCGGTCTCGACCCTGTCAGACGAGAACGGCGGTCTCGCCACCTGACAGCGCGAAAACCTATAAATAGGGGCTCTCCCCCCCTCATTTCCACACCACAGCTGCATAGCTCTCCCTTCTCTCTAAAAACTTCTCTCTAGAATCCCTCCGACGCATTTCCGGAGCTTCTGAGTGCTTTCAAGAGTGATTTTCGGTGTTCGAGAGGTTTTTCGACGTCTTGTAGAGTGAAGGGCTGCCATAAAGCACCCTATTTTTAGAGAATCAATATAAAAAGCGTGCTTCGAAGGTTCAAAACTCTCTCTCTTCACCTTTACTGTTTTTATCTTAAATTATGCAATAGATATTAGGGCCATGTAGTCATACTTTTAAATTCCGCAGAATAAAAAAGGGCGAAAGTGTATTTTTCTAGTTTATCAATAAAATAAGCCGGCCTGTCATAAGGAACCCGAAAGGGGCGTCGTAAAGGGACTAACACTCCCTTTGCACGTAACCAACTCCCTTACCCAACTCTGGCTCTAATGACCAAAGTTGGTTTTCGAAAACCAACGCCTTTTAAAACCCCTTTTCCGATGTTTCTGTAAAAACATCGGTGGCAACTCCATAGAACCCAAAATAAGTAAGTCCTTGGGTTAGCCCGGTTATCGGACAACTCAAGGACACTTTTCGAAAACCTCGTCTCTAGGTTAGCCCGGTTATCGGACAACCTAAGGACGTTGTAACCACCAATAAAAAATGCGAAAATCAAAGAAGAGTCGAAAAACCATCACGTCGCTCCGACCGCGCCCCCCGTCTTCGGGGTAGGCAGCGACAGATGGCAACTCCACTGGGGAAGCCTAGAGAGTTAATCCCATTTAGTGATGGGCCAGCTTAAACAATAAATAAACCAAGAAAATAACACTTTTGCCCTTAACTTGTATTTATAACATGTTTTATTGTTTGGCTTTAATAAATCGTTGATTGTTTATACTTGCAAATTGCTTGAAATATAAACTGCACACAATCCCTTGCACACAACAGTTCCCCCTATACCCGGGGGCAAGTGAGATAACCATAGGGAGTGGGTGGCAGGTACGGTTCGCTGCAGTTAGGGCCTTGTGCCCACCAGTGTTATCGGAAACCACCACTCAAGGTGATAACCTTCCTCTTTTGGCAACAAGACCGACTCTGGCCTTAGTGCTGAGCATGGTTGGACGGCTGGAGAGTGGGGACCCTATAATGGGGGCACCTTGGGGGCCTTAGCCTGGTGAGAACAGCTAGAACCTACCCTGACCAATGCACCTTTCTACAGGGAAACCCTACCTCATGATAAAAACGAAATCTCGCCTGTTCGGGGATGGTCGAATTGTGTGTGCATATGTTTGTTGCATTTGTATGTTGCATAGCATAACTAAACAACAGAAAAAACTAAAAACTCACCAAAAATATATTTTACAAATAAACACCCTTATCTCGGACAGTCTGCCTTTTAGCTAGCCTGGTTTCAGGTTCTTTGCAAGCTAAGTAACCACGCAGTTCCGACAGAAGAGATAAGGGACGATAAATATTCTTTCGCATAAAGCCATATTTTATCTCGGACAGTCTGCCTTTTAGCTAGCCTGGTTTCAGGTTCTTTGCAAGCTAAGTAGCCACGCAGTTCCGACAGAAGAGATAAAAGGCTATAAAAATAAAGCATCAAAATACAAAAAATATATAAATAAAACAACTTCTGATAAAGTCAAAACTCATTCATATCACATCATACTACATGAGTAAAGAAAAACCAAGAGAGAAAATAAAAATGAAAGCACATTCAGCATCATTTAAACAGAGTCTCTCATGCATGAACATACGCATTTTAGTATAAGCACTCAACATGCATTAATAAACTTTTTTTCGGACATTCTAGAAAGTGGTTGGTCCTCTCCCCACTCGTACTCGTGCACAAAAAGCTAAAGCAATGGAAAAATTAGAGGAGCAGAACCGAAAACTTTCTGCGGAAGTCGACACCCTCCGGGAGCAAGTAGCCCAATTGATGGAGGTCATACGCCAAGGCCAGAGCAAGGGCGGCGAGGGCCAAGCTGAGTATATCCCCCCTCACGAGGAGGAAGAGGAGGAAGAACACTTCTATGGCGATAAGGATGTTAAGACTGTTCGCATCCTTACCCCAGAAGTATCCAAACAACAACTCTCCGCCTTAGAGGAGAGGCTGAAGGCGGTCGAAGGGCATAACTTCGAGGTCAAGGAGGTGGCTGACATGTGCCTCGTGAAGGACATCCGCTTCCCTCCCAAATTCAAAATCCCGGATTTCCCCAAATACGTCGGGATGACCTGCCCAAAGAACCACCTTACGATGTATTGCCGTAAGATGGCCGCCCATGCTGACAATGAGAAACTCCTGATCCACTGCTTCCAGGAGAGTTTGGCGGACACGGCTCTTAACTGGTACATGCAGTTAGAGAGAGGGCAGGTCCAGAACTGGAAACAGCTGGCAGACGCTTTTCTCCGTCGTTACCGATACAACATTGATCTGACACCTGACAGGTCAGATCTCAGAGCTCTAAGCAAGAGAAACGACGAGCCTTTTAAAGCGTATGCCCAAAGGTGGAGGGAAATGGCAGCTCAGATAGAGCCTCCTTTGACGGACAAAGAGACAGTGGCTATGTTCATAGACTCACTGACCGGAGCGTACTATGATAAGGCGATAGCTAGTACCTCTAATCTTTTTTCGGACATAGTCACTGTGGGGGAAAGAGTAGAGCAGGGGCTAAGGAGCGGGAAGATAGCACAGTCTTCCCAAGCTGGCGTCTCATTCAAGAAACCTGCTGGCAAGAAGAAGGACGAATTTGTGCATGCAATCAACTTTGCCACTCCTTCTTCTACCTTGCAAGCGCCCAGGCAGCCCCGCAAGAAAGAAAGGAAGTTCACTCCCATCTCCACTTCCTACGGACTACTGCTACCTCAGTTATTGGAAGCTAAGCTCCTGGCTTGCGCCCCTCCCAAGAAGCAGTTGGAGCCTCCCTACCCCGAATGGTATAAGCCCAACGAAAAATGCGCTTACCATTCAGGATCACCCGGGCACTCTACAGAAAATTGCTTGACCCTGAAGTATCGGGTCCAAGAACTAATCGACGCCGGGTGGATTACCTTTGACGCCTCTGCTTCCAGCACGGATGGCAAACCTCTTTCAAAGCCAAAGTAGCAGAGAGGGAGGACTGGGAGGATCAGCCCTAGGGTCTTTTCTTTTTTAAGCTTTTCTCTATATCTCCTGCGGTCCCCGCCCGTGGCCGCAGGAATTTTGATCAAAAGGGCTTGTAAATACATTATCATTTTCCTTAATATACGAGGCATTTTTCGACAACATTCATTCCATTCATTCTTTTCTCTCTTACATTTATTATTCTTTCAGAAATAAATTGAATAATAAAATCTATGACTAAAACAGAACCTAAAACACATCATGTCTGTGATTGATGAATCTCCGTGGACCCCGGAAACGGAAGATGAATGGGTTGAGTCTGACAGTGAGCAGGAGACCATTTCTCCGGACATGCAACGGATGCTGGAAAAAGAAACACGCATCATACAATCGCATCAGGAGGAAATAGAAACTGTCAATTTGGGAATGGAGGATAAGGAGAAGAATGTGAACATCGGTACCCGAATGGAAAGCAGCACAAAAAAGGGATTGATACAACTTCTGAGGGAATATGTGGACGTATTTGCTTGGTCGTACCATGACATGCCTGGGCTTGACACGAGTATAGTGGAACACAGATTGCCACTAAAAGAGGGGTTCCAACCTGTAAAGCAAAAGCTCAGGAGAATTAAACCCGACTGGTCCTTAATGATAAAGGAGGAGGTACAAAGGCAGTTGGATGCCGATTTCCTAGTAGTTTCCAAATACCCAGAATGGCTGGCCAACATAGTACCCGTCATCAAAAAGACCGGGAAGGTCAGGGTCTGCGTGGATTATAGGGACCTCAATCGAGCAAGTCCGAAGGACGACTTTCCCCTACCACACATAGATACACTGGTAGACCATACCGCTACCAACACGTTGTATTCCTTCATGGACGGGTATGCGGGGTACAACCAGATCAAATTGGCCGTTGACGATAGAGAAAAAACCTCATTCATTACACCATGGGGTACCTTTTGCTACCGAGTGATGCCATTTGGACTGAAAAATGCAGGGGCAACTTATCAAAGGGCTATGGTCACACTATTTCATGACATGATACACAAGGAAATAGAAGTGTATGTGGACGACATGATAGCCAAGTCCAGAAACGAAGTGGACCACATTCAATATCTCCGGAAACTTTTCAATCGGCTTCGGAAGTACCAACTTAAGCTAAACCTGGCAAAATGTACTTTCGGAGTACGATCAGGAAAACTCCTAGGGTTCATTGTCAGTGAATAAGGTATCGAGGTGGACCTCGACAAAACCAAGGCAATTCTGGAAATGCCCCCACCAAGCACAGAAAAGGAGGTCAGAGGGTTCCTGGGCCGGATAAACTACATTGCCCGTTTCATCACACAG
This sequence comes from Sphenostylis stenocarpa, assembly GCA_963425845.1. Lineage (NCBI taxonomy): Eukaryota > Viridiplantae > Streptophyta > Magnoliopsida > Fabales > Fabaceae > Sphenostylis > Sphenostylis stenocarpa. Next base: position 30,734,430 of record OY731402.1, on the reverse strand, counting down.
TTAACAGATAAATGTATCCCCATCTTTAAACTGTTGCGCAAGAATCGGCCCACGGTGTGGAACGAAGAATGCCAACAAGCGTTTGATAAAATCAAAGCCTGTTTAACTAATCCACCGGTATTGGTGCCACCCGTTGAAGGGAGACCTCTGGTCCTATATTTGTCAGTTCTCGAAGAGTCAATGGGATGTGTGCTTGGTCAGCATGATGAAACCAGAAAAAAGGAACGAGCCATTTACTATCTCAGCAAGAAATTCTCAGACTACGAAACCCGTTATACACCATTCGAGAAAACATGTTGCGCATTGGTGTGGGTCACTCAGCGTCTCAGACAGTACATGGCTCGACATACAACATGGTTGGTCTCTAAAATGGACCCGATCAAATACCTCTTCGAGAAGCCCATTTTGACTGGAAGAATAGCTAGGTGGCAAGTTCTCCTCTCAGAATTTGACATTATCCACGTCACCCAAAAAGCTATTAAAGGAAGTCCCCTAGCGGATTATCTAGCTCATGGATCCACAGATGAATACCAATCTTTACAGGATGATTTTCCCGATGAGCACATCATGCACATCGAACACGAAGAGACCAAAGAAGAGATGTGGACCATGTTCTTCGATGGGGCTTCCAACATGCTTGGACACGGGGTAGGAGCTATTTTGATATCCCCCGAAAAGAAACACATTCCTGTAACGGCCAGGCTTAATTTTGATTGCACCAACAATATGGCCGAATACGAAGCATGTGCGCTAGGAATCCGAGCAGCTCTAGATCATGGGGTCACTAAGCTCAAAATATTCGGTGATTCATCCCTTGTCATCTATCAACTTAAAGGTGAATGGGAAACCCGAAACTCAAAATTGATCCCATATCTAGAGCACATCCGCGAGCTGGTCGCAAGAATGGAAAGCGTCACTTTCCAGTACATCCCTAGGGAGGACAACCAAATTGCCGACGCCCTCGCCACTCTATCATCCATGTTTGCCCTGGACCAGGAACATGAGATGTCGATCATTCAAGTCAAACTGCATGATAAGCAAGCTTTCTGCATGGCAGTAAATGACGAGTGCGATCAAAACCCCTGGTACCATGACATCAAGTGGTACCTCATGAAGGGCGAGTACCCTGAAGGAATCAGTGACAATGATAAACGAACCATTCGCAAAAGGGCTATAGGGTTCACGTTGATTGAAGGAACCCTCTACAAAAAGAGCCCCGATTCCACTCTCTTAAGGTGCGTGGACCAAGAAGAAGCCCAAACACTGATAAAAGAAATCCACAAAGGGACTTTTGGAACCCACGCACCTGGGCATGTCATGGCCAAGAAAATCCTCAGGACAGGGTACTATTGGTCCACAATGGAAGCCGACTGCCATCAATATGCCAAGAAATGTCATAAATGCCAAGTGTACGCCGATAACATCCATGTGCCACCCGCACCTCTCAGTAACCTGGCTACGCCATGGCCATTTTCTATGTGGGGCATGGACGTCATCGGACCCATTGAACCCAAAGCGTCTAACGGCCATCGCTTCATATTGGTAGCAATCGACTATTTCACCAAGTGGGTTGAAGCAGCATCATACGCACATGTAACCCGGAAAGTGGTGACCACCTTCATCAAGAAAAGCATTATATGTCGGTATGGCATCCCTCATAGGCTCATTACTGACAATGGGACCAATCTTAACAATAAAATGATGGAGGAATTATGCCAAGACTTCAAAATCTAGCACCACAATTCCTCTCCGTACCGACCTAAGATGAACGGTGTAGTAGAGGCGGCCAATAAAAATATCAAGAAAATCATTCAGAAAATGGTAGTCACCTACAAAGACTGGCATGAAATGCTTCCTTTTGCCTTGCATGGTTACCGAACGTCGGTACGAACTTCTACGGGGGCTACCCCGTTTTCCCTCGTATACGGAACAGAAGACGTGCTACCAGTAGAGGTCGAAATACCCTCTTTGCGAGTTGTCATGGAAGCCAAATTGACAGAGGCTGAATGGGTCCAAAACCGGTACGATCAATTGAACCTAATCGAAGAAAAACGACTGGACGCCATATGTCGGGGGCAAGCTTATCAGCGGAAAATCAAGAAGGCCTACGACAAGAAGGTCAATCCCCGCACCTTCCAAGAAGGAGATCTAGTAGTAAAGAAACTACTCCCAGCCCAGAAAGACAAAGTGGGGAAATGGGCAGCCAATTACGAAGGACCATTTGTGGTCAAACAAGCCTTCTCAGGCGGAGCCCTTATCCTCACCAACATGGATGGAGAAGAGCTCCGATATCCTACCAACTCAGATGCGGTAAAAAAATACTACGCCTAAAAAACATTGCTCATGATCCGTCAGGATGAAAACTTACAAAGATCGTCTTGGGCAAAAGATAGGGCCTATATACCTCGCTAGGATACGCCCTAGGCAAAAAGTAGAGGTGCAAAAAAAAAAAAAAAAAAAATGAAAAAGAGCAATGATTACCTTAGCCGAAAACCGCAAAGGCAACTAAGGTAAGACTTCCCCAATAGCAAGCAGACTTTGCATAGTCTTCACTCCGGATTCAAGCATCTCAACTAAAGGGACCAGGAGAAACGGAGAAACAGAAATCACCGACATGATTGTGACACCCTCATACAGTTTAGCCAACCTTGGCCAGCCATGCTTACAAATTCTTTTGTAAACCCCCATGTAAAAATAAATCATCTGTTTATATCAATAAAATTGTCTTTCCTTCTCTTTACCCACCTGTGTAAATGCCTCTATATTGACGAAACATGAGCATGCATAAAACAAGCAATTCGAGAAAGCATAAAAAAGACGCACATCACCAACCAGTGCCTTCCCAAGTAAAAAGTACAGGGTAGCCTGCTAGATCGAAAACCCGCAAAGGGCGGTCTAGGCAAAAGATAAGGCTTTCAAAAAGCCCATCAAAATATCTCAAAACAAAGAATCAAAACCCGCTAGATCGAAAACCCGCAAAGGGCGATCTAGGCAAAAGATAGGGTCAGAATAAAAGTGCAAAAAGAATAATCACGAGAGAACAAAAAGAAGGAAGCATTGGTCGCTTTCTAGATGTCCTCAACTAAAACAAATTGCATAAAAAAGCATCCACACACAAGTAATTGCACAAAATGACTTTGTCGAAAGTAAAGCAAACAAAAATACTTAGGCAAATAAAGCATTCAACCTCATGCTTGCATTCATAAAAAACAACCAAAAAAGGTATCCCGGTATGACTCCCGCATCTCTCGCCTTCTTTTACAAAAAGCCAGCGTAACAGAAAAGAAGCTTAAAAAGAAAAAAGGCACACGCTCAATAAAAAGCCAGAATCCAAAATCGCGAGAAAAAAGAGATAAAACCACGAGAAAAAGGCAGGATTAAGCCATCACACCAACCAACAAAGTTTCGACTACCAAACAAGAGTCGAACAAAACCAAGATCCATCCGACCAACCATCCAGGATCAGATGATCACTACCAAAAGAACAAAAACAAAGGATCCTCGACAATCAACAAAGGTCGGATAAAACACCAACAAAATCCCTGACGTGACCCGGATGATTATTCAAGAAATCCGAAAAGCATTCAACTCAACACAAGAAGCACTCTCCAGAGACCTGCGCCTGATCTGCGCTCGAGCCGGATCAGTAAGTCGCACTACCACCCTGATGGGGGGTTCATACCCATCCAGTCCCGCACAACGGACTGTACCACCTTGATGGGGGGTTCATACCCATCCAGTCCCACACAACGGACTGCAACTACCAGCCTGATGGGGGATTCATACCCATCAACCGAAGGATCGACTACCGTCAGAAGGAGCATCCTAAGGTTTCACGTCGGCGCATGAGCTACCCGAGCAGTAAGCCGCCACCACCACCGGTCCCACACAACGGACTGCAACTACTACCCTGATGGGGGTTTCATACCCATCAACCGAAGGATCGGCTCCGTTAGAAGGAGTTCCTGAGGTCTTATCACGTGTTCACCGAAGGGATCGGCTACGTCAGAAGTAGTATCTCGGAAGTGCACGAACATCAAAGTTTTCCCCAAAAGATCAACCGCCGCAAGACGGGACGTCTGAAGGGCAACCGGGCAAGAGGGTCAACTCCTTTACCCCCCAGTCGATCGTCCTGACATAGAAGGCCAGCAGTCGACTGGACGGATAAAGGGGGGGGCAGCTGTAGACCCCAAATCTTGCCCGGCCTCCAAATAAAGACCAGAAGACCTCCTATTTGAAGATGGACAAGCCTAACAAGCCATTAGGAGAGACTATTAGGCCCCATACTAGGATAGGAGGGAGTTTCTGTACCAAAAAATAAGTTTTCTCACTTTGAGGGGACGAGACTGCCTTCTGGACAACCCAGACCGCCATCTTGCTTCACGCAGGAGGCGAGACCGCCGTCTCGTTAAGCGAGACGGCGGTCTCGCCACCTACGAAGAACGAGACAGCGGTCCCGTTCACCCAGACGGCGTTCTCGCCATTTTGACAGGTCGAGACGGCGGTCTCGTTGGACGAGACGGCGGTCTCGACCCTATCAGACGAGAACGGCGGTCTCGCCACCTGACAGCGCGAAAACCTATAAATAGGGGCTCTCCCCCCCTCATTTCCACACCACAGCTGCATAGCTCTCCCTTCTCTCTAAAAACTTCTCTCTAGAATCCCTTCGACGCATTTCCGGAGCTTCTGAGTGCTTTCAAGAGTGATTTTCGGCGTTCGAGAGGTTTTCCGACGTCTTGTAGAGTGAAGGGCTGCCATAAAGCACCCTATTTTTTAGAGAATCAATATAAAAAGCGTGCTTCGAAGGTTCAAAACTCTCTCTCTTCACCTTTACCGTTTTTATCTTAAATTATGCAATAGATATTAGGGCCATGTAGTCATACTTTTAAATTCCGCAGAATAAAAAAGGGCGAAAGTGTATTTTTCTAGTTTATCAATAAAATAAGCCGGCCTGTCATAGGGAACCCGAAAGGGACGTCGTAAAGGGACTAACACTCCCTTTGCACGTAACCAACTCCCTTACCCAACTCTGGTTCTAATGACCAAAGTTGGTTTTCGAAAACCAACGCCTTTTAAAACCCCTTTTCCGATGTTTCTGGTAAAAACATCGGTGGCGACTCCATAGAACCCAAAATAAGTAAGTCCTTGGGTTAGCCCGGTTATCGGACAAATCAAGGACACTTTTCGAAAACCTCGTCTCTAGGTTAGCCCGGTTATCGGACAACCTAAGGACGTTGTAACCACCAATAAAAAATGCAAAAATCAAAGAAGAGTCGAAAAACCATCGCGTCGCTCCGACCGCGCCCCCCGTCTTCGGGGGAGGCGGCGACAACCCTCACTAGGTACGAACCTTGTTCTGCAAGGTTTTGGTGAGTACCTACCCTCACCTGGTATGAGTTCGCATTTTGCTAAACTCTTGTGGGTACTTACTTCCGAGGTGCTCAACACTGAACTATCCTCTAATAGAAGCAAGGTTTTTGCACCCGTTTTTTGTAATGCTTCTGGTGAGTTTTTTACTCTACCCGATGCATTTTGCTAAGTTTTGATGAGTACCTACCCTCATCCGGTATAAACCTTATTTTATAAGGTTTTGGTGGGTACCTACCCCCACCTGGTACGAATCTGTCTTTTGACAGATTCTGATGGGTACCTACCCCCACCTGGTCCGAATCTGTATTTTGACAGATTCTGATGGGTACCTACCCCCACCTGGTCCGAACCCCGTTTTGCAAGGCTCTGATGGGTACCTACCCCCACCTGGTCCGAACCCCGTTTTGCAAGGCTCTAATGGGTACCTACCCCCACCTGGTCCGAACCGCGTTTTGCAAGGTTCTGATGGGTACCTACCCCCACCTGGTCCGAACCCCATTTTGCAAGGCTCTGATGGGTACCTACCCCCACCTGGTCCGAACCTCGTTTTGCAAGGCTCTGATGGGTACTTACCCCCAACTGGTCCGAACCCCATTTTGCAAGGCTCTGATGGGTACCTACCCCCCACCTGGTCCGAACCCCGTTTTGCAGGGCTCTGATGGGTACCTACCCCCACCTGGTCCGAACCCCGTTTTGCAAGGCTCTGATGGGTACTTACCCCCACCTGGTCCGAACCCTGTTTTGCAAGGTTCTGAATAGGCCCTGGTTTGCAAGGCTTTTAGGATGGTCATCTGGTTTTGGAGATGTGTTGACGACTTATTGTTTTTGTTCATGCGCCCATTCCGTAGGGAATATTTGATTTGACTTTTTGACTTTTCTGTTAGTCATCCAGTTTTACCGGGGATTCTTTGTTTTTGGCTTTTTCGTTTAGCCATCCGGTCTTTGCCGGGGATTCTTTGTTTTTGGCTCTTTTGTTTAGCCATCCGGCTTTTGCCGGGGATTTCTTGTTTTTTTTGCTTTTCTTGTTTAGCCATCCGGCTTTGCCGGGGATTTCTTGTATTTTGGCTTTTCTTGTTTAGCCATCCGGCTTTGGCGGGGATTTCTTCTTTTTGGCTTTTCTTGTTTAGCCATTCGGCTTTCTCGGGGATTCTTTGTTTTTTGGCTTTTCTTTTTAGCCATCCAGTCTTTGACAGGGATTTTTGTGTTTTGGCTTTTCTTTTTAGCCATTCGGTCTTTGCCGGGGATTTCTTGTTTTTTGGCTTTTCTTGTTTAGCCATCCGGCTGTGCCGGGGATTCTTTGTTTTTGGCTTTTCTTTTTAGCCATTCGGTCTTTGCGGGGGATTTTTGTGTTTTGGCTTTTCTTTTTAGCCATCCGGTCTTTGCCGAGGATTTCTTTGTTGGTTGCCTCTTATTTAGGCAGGAATCCATTGGGGATTTTTGGTTTGATTGTGCCTCTTGATTAGGCAATTGCTTCAATAGTGGTGAAGGCTTTGTTGTTTTTTCGCCTCTGAATAGGTTGATGCTCTATTTGAGGATATTTGTTCTTGATAATACCTCTGAATATGTGGATGCTTTTTGAAAGTTTTGTGCTTGCATTGCCTCTTGCATAGGTTGATTTCCCGTTTCTTGGGGATATCGACTCTTTGCTTGTTTCTGAATAAGCAAAGGCATTCTTGGGAGTGAAGGTTTTGCCTTTCACTGGGGATATTCATATTGGGTGTTATAATCGATTAACTCCCTGAGGATATGAGTTTGTTTTTGGCCTTTTGTTGGTAGGCTTACTGGGGGAAAGTTTTCTTTTTGGTGATCCACCGGGGGATTGATTTGCCCCCTGGGCAGGAATGGAGTTTTGACTCCTTGCTAGATATTTGTTGTTTTGAGCTGGCTTTGCCTATGCTCTTATTCCATTGGGGAATGGGTTTTTTCTTTTTTCTCGCGATTGTTTTTTTTCACAATTTTGAAATTTTGATTTTAAATGCGTGTGCCCTTTTTCTTTTGTGCATGCAGGCTTTTTATTATCCGCTAGGGATGAAGAGGTTTTCTTTTCTTCTCTTTCCTTTTTTAGCAGCCCTGGGGAATTTGTTGGCTTCCTGGGGGTCTGCCGGAGTTTTGGCCCCTGGCTTTGTGAAGCTCTTTAATGAGCGGGGTGAAGATATGCTCTGCTTGGAGATTTTCATGTGGGCTTTTTCTGTAGTGGCCTCCGTAAGGGGATAAAAAATTTTCTTTTTGTTGCCCCCTGGTGATGTGGAGGATTTGACTCCATATTTTCTTTGATGGACTCTTGAGTAGTCCTTATTCTCCTTTGGTGAATGAAGTGGAGATTCTGGATGAGCTTGCTTGTTGACTCATGTGGCGATGTAGCTGAGTCGTGAGGTAGTCTTTTTGCTTTGCCTCTGGAGTAGGCATGAATCCTCTTGGGGATAATCGAGCCTTTCCATTGGCTTTTTTTATTTTGATGGTTTCCTTCTTTCTTGGATGGAAGGATGTTGATTTAGAGCTATTTCTTTGAAGCTCTTTATTTTCCTGAAATGGTTTTGATTTCGCCTTTTTCTTTCGCGATCTTGATCTTTATCGCAAGTTATTTGAAATCTGGCTTTTTAATATATCACGTGTGCCTTTTAAGTCTGTACACGTGGGCTTTTCGGAATGTAAATAGAAATAACAACTTTTATTTATTACTTCGCTTTTTTTTGTGGTACATTGAAGCATTTTTTTTTTAAAATACTAAAAGCTATTTAAAAGAAACTACTCCTACTAATCTGCCTCAGGGCTGGAATGGGAGGATGGTGCTGGTGAAGGAATGCGGCGGAGCAAGCGTCGCTGGAACCTCGCCTGAGTCTGGATCAAACCTTCTATCTGGCGGTCCGTCCTGTCCTGCCTCATGGTCAGCTGGCCGAACTGCTCTCTCATGAACTGGAACTGCCCTTCCATGTAGGTATGGTCGTCGTCCAGGCGTCGGTATAGGCCAGCATAGTCAGGATCATATGACTGCTACTGGGATTCTGAGCTCGTAGGGATGTCCTGCGGTGTGTCGAAATCCCGCATATCCATCGAGATCGAGACGATTGGGTTTAAGATAAACCCGGATCCTTGCCTGCTGAGGATGTTCATGTGGGTCAATATTGCGCCATTGATCGGCTCCGGTTGGAGGCTAGCCGGGATGTCTTCCCCATCAGTACATCCCCAATATTCGGCTAGAGGGGTGAGAAGGGGAGCTATTATGATGGCTCCTATTGGACCACGAGTTCCGTAGTCCTTAATAGCTTTCAGAAAGGCATAGCCGGGGTTGCACCTATGCCCCTGGTGCATGCAGTAAACGATGAAAAGGTCGGCTAATGTTACCTTCCCCTGGCTCTTTTTCCGGCCATGTAAGGTCCCGGCTAGCAGCTTATGGCATACGCAAAGTGGGGGAGAGAAGGATGCCCCTTTCAAGTGTGTTGGCAGGTTGTGAGCTCCAGTGATCTCTTTCCACATGTTGGTGGTGGTGAGGGTAGCTGGCTTCTCGAGATATGCCGCCCTATACTCTGGCGTCCTGGTGTCTGCCCTCTGACAGAAGCCCATGATGACATTGAAGTCATCTAGGAAAGTGGTCCGGTAGGCACCGTCCATCCAGTAAGAGACGGCTTGAGTGGGCGGCACTCCGGGCATGGTAGAAGGCAATTCGGCCAGATTGACCGAAGCAAAGAATTCCATCGTAGCAGTGCGATGGATCCGGGTAGGTGGCTCACGGAGCAGAAAGTCCCATCCTATGTTGTGGATGAACCTTCTGACGTCTTGATCCCATCCGAACGTAACCAGGATTTCAAAATCCAGACGCAGCATGGGATACCAGGAGGATTGTTGGATATTCACCAATCTTTGTTGGTGTGGCTCTGCCAGCAAATTGTTGGTAACAGTAGTTTCTCTGGCAGCGGTTCTATTGCACTTTCTCCTGGATGAGGCTTCTCCATGCTCAATTGTAAGCTCTATTCTCTTAGAGATGCTAGAAGTGTGTAGAAAGGGAGAAAAAACAAGGTAGGAAGCTTGGAATGAGGTGCAGGAGCCAAAACCCGTGCCCCACATATATAGGTCGCGCATGGACATTTGGGACGGCCGTCTGGGTTGGGACGGGCGTCTCGTTTGATTTTTTTACACATGGGTCACCAGCTGGAATGTGGGACGGCCGTCTCGCCTGGGACGCGCGTCCCACTTGAACTTGACCACTTGGGACGACCGTCTCGACCTTGGGACGGCCGTCTCGAGCTTCCTGGGCTGGTTTTCTGTTTTTCTGAGTTAATTTTCATGTTTTTTGATGAAACTGAAGATAGGATTCCCTTCATTTATGCTTTAATGCATGCAATGTTTCATGATATGCATCCTATGATCTATTTCAGTTAATATTTTGAAAGTTTAAACTAATGTGCTTTGACTTCGAGCGCATTCTTGCTGTTGTGCTTTTATGTCATCTTGTTTCTTGATCAATAAGCTAAGTTGTACTGATTTGCCGTTATGGACCTTTCTTACTCCAGCCGAAGAACAATCTTTTTTTCGTAGGGCAGCTGCCATATTGATGTCCTCGTTCCTTTCCTTAGGGATTTCGACCTTCCTATCGATCATTATGATTCCACATTCCCCTTTTATTACTTGAATGCTTTATAGTGAAATGTGTTAGAAAAGTAGTTTTAAATCAAGAGGGGGGGTGAATTGATTTTTGAAAGTTTTTCGCAATACACAGATTATCTAATTCGAAAATTAAGTTTCTAAAAATCTTTTTGAATTACCAAGCAATCAAACAATATAAGCGCAGCAACTGAAATTAAAGAGAGAAAGGTTAGGAAAGATTTCACCGGTGATTTTATACTGGTTCACCCAATACCAGGGCTACGTCCAGTCTCCAGCCAAATTCCAGCTGGGTTCCACTAGAATAGATGTTTTACAGACTCACCCTCTTACACCTATTCTAACTCTCCACCAAGAACCAAATTCCAGCTCTTGGAAACCTCTGCAACCAAATTCCAGCCGCAGAGAAACCAGTGCCCAAATTCCAGGCACCACACACAAGAACCAAATTCCAGCTCTTGCTTTAACCTTTCCACCAAGAACCAAATTCCAGTTCTTGGCAACTTTCTACAACAGCTGCAGAAAACTTGTACCCAAATTCCAGGTACAAAACAGTACAAATGAATGAATAGAAATTTAAAAGAAGAAACAAAGAAAGCTCAAACCGGATTACACCAATCCACAGTCAGTTTCTTCTTCAAAGAAATGCAAAGTGCCTCAAGAAAGATTTCAAAAGAAGTTCACAAAAACAGTTGTGTATCTTTCTTGAAAAATGCTAATAGTTGCTTGTATTGATTGCTTGAATTGTGTCAAAACTGATATGTGATCTCTGTTTAAAAGTTTCAAGCAATTCTGTTTATAAAAGAGTATTTTCAAATCTGCTGCATTAATTAATCTGTTGAAAGTTTGTTTTAATCTGTTGAAATAGCCGTTACAATCTGTTAAAAGTCCTTTCAACCCATTAATGCGTTCATGATCTTTAACAGAAAATGTTTTAGTTGATACGACCACGTTTTTATCAGTTAAAACGTTTTACAAACATTTTCTAAGTATAAAACAATCGATTGAATCTCGTATTAATCGATTGATTTGTTTAAAAACCTTCTTATAAAACTTTCTAAGTTATTTTAGCTGATATAAAGTCGTTTCAATCGATTAAAAACCTGCACATATATTTTCAAGTCATTTTAATCGATTGAAAGTTCGTTTTAATCGATTGAAAAGATTTTCTAAGTTATTTTAATCGATTGAAATACATTTTAATCGATTGAAATAAGTCTGATCGGTCATAATTCAATTCTGATCGATCATAACCAACTCTGATCGGTCATAATCTCATTCTGATCGATCATACTGACATCCAAAGTGATTTTAATCGATTGAAACGTGTTTTAATCGATTAAAATAATTCTAATCGCTCATATTTAAGATCTGATCGATTATATTGCATTCTGACCTATTACATTCGAATTCTAATCGGTCATAAAGAGTTTTAATCGATTAAAAGGTTTTTGTATCAATTAAAATACTGTAAAAACACTTTTTAAAACATTCTAAGTGTTTTTAATTGTTTCTTTCAAAACTATATCAGTTAAAAACATTGTTAAGAAAGTTCTTTGTCAAAATGCTTTTGTTTGATTTGTTTAAAACTATTTTTGAGGCATTTTGCAAATTGAGTGAAGAAGCTTTATGCAGTGGAAAAGGTAAAGTGGTTTTACCTAAGCTTTCTGTTAAGACACACTAAGTCTTCAGCTCCTTTGTTCTGAGTGACTTGTTTGACAGCTGCAGAGTTGACCCTTGACTTTATCTTTGACTTCATCAAATCAATGAGATCTTTGCTAGGATCACTTTCAGTCTCCCCCTATTTGATGAAGACAAACACCATTTTGAAAAAAACAATCTCTGCAAAATAAGTCACTTGATAATGCAGTTAGGTGAGAAATATAAGAATGTAATAAAGTTTTGTTTCTCCCCCTAAAACTTATTTCTCCCCCTAAAATGTTGTTCTTAAATTTATCTTAAAGTGATGCAACTATTTCTCCCCCTTTTGACTTCATCAAAAATAGGGAATAGAAGAGAGAAGAATGTAAGGTTTCGAAAAATATGCTCAAGTTTTTGAAAATACAAAAGTGAATCAATATTTCACTCATGAAAAGAATCAATTAAAGTTGATTCAAACTTATCTCCATTAACACGTTTGTAATGAATACAATTAACACGTGTAAAGATAAGGGAATCACGCTTTAGTAGCATGTTTACAGAAACAGCCATTAACTAAAGCCTTTAATCTTTCTTCCCAGAATAAAAATCGATTAAAAACAGAGCATAATCGGTTAAAATGTTCTTGGTAAATGATTTTAATCGATTGAAAGAAAAGTTTAATCGATTAAAACATTTAAGATTTTGAAAACATGAAACTTTAGTAAAAATAATCGATTATTTCGATTTTAAATCGATTAAAACAGTAATGAAAACTGTTGTTTAAGTTTATTTAACCGATTAAAAAGTGTTTTTATTAACTAAAACAACCAGATTTTGAAAATCATGATATATCTGATGTGAATATCTCGTATCTAATCTATTGGATATGTAGTGAACTGATTGTCTAGATCAATATCAACTATTTTTCACTGATAATCTACCACTATCAGATTTAATTTTAAGTTTGGCTAATTTTACTGTTATAAGACAGTTTTAAAAGGTTTTAATCGATCAATGCCCAGTTTTAAAAGAGATTCAGGGATCTATCATCTACTTCTATCTAAGCCAGTTCAATCTAGATTTAGATCCTAAATCATATTTAACCAAAGCTAGATCAAGAGTCTCTGGTATAACACCAGTTAATATTACAGTCCATGCAAACAATATAAAGATAGAAATAAGCAGAAGATAAAGATGATGAGGGGAACTAGTCATCCCAATTTCCCTGATTGAACTGCTTATCCACCAGCTTGGTGATCATTCATTTGATTCCCACCAATATCAAAAGATAATAGGCTTTCCTTTTTGCTGGAACTAATTTTGCTCTATCAACTATTTGAGTCAACAACTGCTGTCACTCCTGTATCAGCAACAGAAACAGAAACTTTTCCTGAAAAGAAATCTTTTAGCAGTTTACTGTTATTATTGACTGCATTACAGTCCATGGTTGACACCACACTGGAATTTCTACTACACATCAGAGGCATAATCATGTACTGACTGACTTACTTTCAGTGTCAAATCCCACACAGAATGCATGATACCATAAATTGCATGAATCACAGATTAATGATGTACTGAGATAGGAATTTCCTTTCAAAATAGCCAACCCATTTTGAACCCTGCAGTTATCATTATCCAAGCAAATAACTGTATTTTTATTAATGTAGTATGATGGGTGTTATTCTCACTTATAGTGAACCAGTCATCATTATCTTTTGAGGAATGAGTCATTTTTAACTTTGTTGTTTCCAGTGGTATCATATGCACAAGTGATTAACAAAAAACTTATTCTGGTAGAGTGGGCAATGATTAGTAATGAGGACAGGTGATGACAATCAATCCAGAATTCTAAAACAATATAAAATTTATCCCTGTACCACGTTATTCAATTTTTGAATTTCTGTCCCAGATTGGTTCCCTTGCAGTGTCACCTCGTGACATTGATGATTAAAGCAAATTATCAGGGTTGCACAGTTCAATGAATTTCACCAAGAGTTTTGAACCAATGCATGCTCAAGATTATTTCAGAAATATTGCTAGGTAATATCAAGAAATCTAATGTAAACATTTGTTCATTGAACTTCCTAGTCATCAACAATTTATTACCAGAAGCAACTATCACTGAAAAAATCTTTGATAAACTATGTTTTCAGTCCTAATAGTTTGACCTGTTTGTAACTAGTGTCTATAAGAAAAGTTACAGTCTATTCTTTGATAATTTCTTTGATTTTCAGTGTATTACCATGCAGCATTCCATGTAAGGACATCTACAGCTTGAATCATGACTATGTTAAAATAACATTTTCATCTATGGATAACTTTCCTACATGTAAAGTTTGCAGTATTTCAATCGGCAATAACTTTCCCACATTTATTCCACTAGTCTTAGTTTCTAATTAAAGATCTGTTCAGCATGTGCGACACAATTTACAGGACAGTGGGTGAATCAGTTAATTTGTTCTTGGGAATAATGTTGATTTGGTCAAAGAAATCTTTAAAGATTTATTGCAGATAATAGACACTGAGTTTTTGTTTTGAATTTCCCTGTCAAACTTCAATTAGATGTTATAAGTCTTGTTTACAGATCCTAATCAATTGATTAATCAACTCATTATCTATTAATTTGATTCTTGTCATTAGAGTTGAAAACATCTACAGTGAATTAATCGATTTGTTTTATAAAAGGATCGATTAGTTTAATACAGAATGAAATCAATAACATGACACCAGAATTTAAATCGATTAAAACGTAAATGAATCGATTAATTTTGATACCTAAGTGTTTTTAGTTGATATAAATTTATTCTAATCGATTAAAACGACTAAACCAACATCCTGAGATCAGTTCAATCGATTATTTCGATATTTCAATCGATTAAAATCGTACGGACAGATATCAGTAAGTTATTTTAATCGATTAATATTGATTTATATCAATTAAAACAATTAATTTAAATACACAGAACCTGGTTTCGCAGCTCTGATCTTCAAGGGATTCCCAGACTTGTTCCTGCAAAACAATTAAGTATTTTTCTGGTACCCTTTATAATTATTGGGTCCTGATCATGTTATTTGAAAAGAATTAATCTTTGGAACCCATTTCATTCTTCCTTTAGGAATGGCATACTTTTTGATTCTGCAATATTTAACAGAATGCCCTTTCTTCATGCAGTAAAAACATTTGATAAATGGAGATGAAACTGTTTTACTATATGCAAAATAATTTTTGAATGCTCTGGTTTTCTTTCCAATGGCTGGTGTATAACCTATACCACCACGTTCAATAACTAACTTTTGGGAATCAAGTATCTTATCAAGATTATTCTTTCCTTGTGCTAATTTAGATGAAGTTTTTACTAGGTATGATACTTGTTTCTGTAACTCAGGACAGTTTTTGCAATCTTCAACATTACACATGCAATCAGTATTATTTTCTAATTCTAACTTTTCTTCATCAATTATTTTCTTTTCAAGAATAATGATCTTGTTTTCTAGTAACCTATTCATGCTTTTCAATTTTCTGTTTTCAGTTTCTAATTTCTTTGCTACTTCATGTATTTCAAAGAAAGCATCTTGTAATGAGCTATAGTTTATAGATTCAGAACTTACACTGGTATTTGATGATTCCGAGTTGACCATCAAGCATATTTCTGGTGCTTCTTCATAGGTCTTTTCAAGGATCTTCCACATTTGTGCAGCAGTTTGGCAGTGTGCAATCCTGAAAAGATCATCTCTGTTAAGGGCGGATAAGATGATATTCTTGGCAATACAATCATCTTGGATTCTGTTAGCAATATCAGTTTCCTGTTCAATAACATTCCAAGCATTTATACTAACAGATTCAATGAAGATTTTCATCCTTATTTTCCAATATAGGTAATCTGTTCCACTCAACAGTGGAGGTCTATCAATGCACGCTCCCTCAGAAAATGCCATGGATCGAAGTAACTTGATTAACTTTCAAGCACCTCGCTCTGATGCCAATTGTTAGAAAAGTAGTTTTAAATCAAGAGGGGGGGTGAATTGATTTTTGAAAGTTTTTCGCAATACACAGATTATCTAATTCGAAAATTAAGTTTCTAAAAATCTTTTTGAATTACCAAGCAATCAAACAATATAAGCGCAGCAACTGAAATTAAAGAGAGAAAGGTTAGGAAAGATTTCACCGGTGATTTTATACTGGTTCACCCAATACCAGGGCTACGTCCAGTCTCCAGCCAAATTCCAGCTGGGTTCCACTAGAATAGATGTTTTACAGACTCACCCTCTTACACCTATTCTAACTCTCCACCAAGAACCAAATTCCAGCTCTTGGAAACCTCTGCAACCAAATTCCAGCCGCAGAGAAACCAGTGCCCAAATTCCAGGCACCACACACAAGAACCAAATTCCAGCTCTTGCTTTAACCTTTCCACCAAGAACCAAATTCCAGTTCTTGGCAACTTTCTACAACAGCTGCAGAAAACTTGTACCCAAATTCCAGGTACAAAACAGTACAAATGAATGAATAGAAATTTAAAAGAAGAAACAAAGAAAGCTCAAACCGGATTACACCAATCCACAGTCAGTTTCTTCTTCAAAGAAATGCAAAGTGCCTCAAGAAAGATTTCAAAAGAAGTTCACAAAAACAGTTGTGTATCTTTCTTGAAAAATGCTAATAGTTGCTTGTATTGATTGCTTGAATTGTGTCAAAACTGATATGTGATCTCTGTTTAAAAGTTTCAAGCAATTCTGTTTATAAAAGAGTATTTTCAAATCTGCTGCATTAATTAATCTGTTGAAAGTTTGTTTTAATCTGTTGAAATAGCCGTTACAATCTGTTAAAAGTCCTTTCAACCCATTAATGCGTTCATGATCTTTAACAGAAAATGTTTTAGTTGATACGACCACGTTTTTATCAGTTAAAACGTTTTACAAACATTTTCTAAGTATAAAACAATCGATTGAATCGCGTATTAATCGATTGATTTGTTTAAAAACCTTCTTATAAAACTTTCTAAGTTATTTTAGCTGATATAAAGTCGTTTCAATCGATTAAAAACCTGCACATATATTTTCAAGTCATTTTAATCGATTGAAAGTTCGTTTTAATCGATTGAAAAGATTTTCTAAGTTATTTTAATCGATTGAAATACGTTTTAATCGATTGAAATAAGTCTGATCGGTCATAATTCAATTCTGATCGATCATAACCAACTCTGATCGGTCATAATCTCATTCTGATCGATCATACTGACATCCAAAGTGATTTTAATCGATTGAAACGTGTTTTAATCGATTAAAATAATTCTAATCGCTCATATTTAAGATCTGATCGATTATATTGCATTCTGACCTATTACATTCGAATTCTAATCGGTCATAAAGAGTTTTAATCGATTAAAAGGTTTTTGTATCAATTAAAATACTGTAAAAACACTTTTTAAAACATTCTAAGTGTTTTTAATTGTTTCTTTCAAAACTATATCAGTTAAAAACATTGTTAAGAAAGTTCTTTGTCAAAATGCTTTTGTTTGATTTGTTTAAAACTATTTTTGAGGCATTTTGCAAATTGAGTGAAGAAGCTTTATGCAGTGGAAAAGGTAAAGTGGTTTTACCTAAGCTTTCTGTTAAGACACACTAAGTCTTCAGCTCCTTTGTTCTGAGTGACTTGTTTGACAGCTGCAGAGTTGACCCTTGACTTTATCTTTGACTTCATCAAATCAATGAGATCTTTGCTAGGATCACTTTCAAAATGGTCAAGAGAAGAGAAAGAAAAGGATTTACAACAAAGGCTTGTGTTTTAGAGGGATATTTTTTGTAATAGAGGTTTCTGTAAGAAAGGCTAGCCAAGGTTGGTCGGTGTTTAGGCTAGTTTAGATAAACGTTTTATTCTTATGATGTGGCGTCGTTGTTTACTGATTTATGGCGCCTTTTTGTGATTGACTAACTTCCCTAGTCCGTCCTTTCGGGTTTTTAGCCTAGGATGCTGTGCTTTTGTCCTAACTTTTGTCTAGGTTTTCTTTTTTGTATTTATTTTGTAGGAATACCTAGCGGACTTTTCATAACCCTAACTTTTGCCCAGGCTACCCTTTATTATTGTTCGGGTTTCCTGCCGGGTTTACCCTAACTTTTGTGCAGCCCCCTTTGTGGGTTTCCCGCCGGGTATTTTGCCCTTTTATTTTCTTGTATTGGCCTTTGGCCTTGACGGGCATTGCTTTTTTGTATATGTATATATATACATATATTTTTTTGCACAACATTGTCGAAACTTGAATTTCATTGAGATAGATTTTATCCGTGTTTCTAGTTAATCAATCGTATATGACTTTGCTTTATGAAGCGTTGCTTGTTCTGACGCAATTTGGAATAAAATGTTTATCTAAAACTTGTTTATTAAATGGGGTATAGACATATTTAGCAAGGAAAGAAGCAAGTAGTAAGAATATCATTCCTTTGTAATTTCGGGGAAATGTGTGCCCTAGAGATGCTCGGGGGCCGGGCATACCCCGAGGAGTGATCTCTAATAGTCACTAGATTTACATCCCTTAGAATTAGAAGAAGGACATCTAATGACTAACGCTACCTTTTGCGCTAATATCCCTCCTTTTCGGAATATCGTCTTCGAGGGATAAGACTTCCCTGTTTTCCGTATGGTTTGATCTTTCGTGGGGTCATACCCTAAACCATATTTTAAAGGGTTATCTTTGAACTCCGGTGGCTCTTTTATTCCTTGAGTATTCTTTCCGAGCCCCTGTCCTGGGCAATATCCATATTTTTTCATTATATGGGCCACCTTTGTATTACCAGGGAGTCTTTCTATGTTAGCAATTTTGAGCGCTTGAAAAGATGTTTCAGGAGCCTCTTCAGCCGCATCCACATATGGTTGAACAGACGGTTTACTGATTAGAAAGTCTTCTTCAGCTTGAATTGTGACGAGTTTATCATTTGTCACAAACTTAACTTCCTGGTGGAGCGTTGAAGGTATTGCCTTAGCGCTATGAATCCAAGGTCTACCAAGGAGACAACTATATGCTGGCGTGATATCCATCACGTGGAAGTCTATGTTAAAAATAGTAGGACCAATTTGAATTGGTAGACTAATCTCTCCTACTACTTCTCGTCTTGACCCGTCAAAGGCTCGAACAATTGTATTGCTTGGACACATGTGGGTTCCTTGTACTATGATCTTGTCGAGTGTGCTTTTAGGCATGACGTTTAAGGATGACCCATTATCCACAAGAACTTTGGAAATGAGGTATTCCTTGCATTTGACAGAGATATGCAAGGGTTTGTTATGATTTGACCCTTCCAAAGGGAGTTCTTCATTGGTGAAGGTAAGATGATTATTGGTTGTAATATTACCAATAATCCCTTCAAACTTGTCTTAGGATATTGCATGCGGAACGAATGATTCATTCAAAACCTTTAACAGTGTGTTTCGGTGCGGTTCCGAACTCATTATGAGTGATAACAAGGTTATCTTTGCAGGAGTGCGATTGAGTTGATCGATGATGGAGTACTCGCTTTGTCTTATGTACTGGATGAAAGTGATCCTAGCAAAGATCTCATTGATTTGATGAAGTCAAAGATAAAGTCAAGGGTCAACTCTGCAGCAGTCAAACAAGTCACTCAGAACAATGGAGCTGAAGACTTAGTGTGTCTTAACAGAAAGCTTAGGTAAAACCACTTTACCTTTTTCCACTGCATAAAGCTTCTTCACTCAATTTGCAAAATGCCTCAAAAATAGTTTTAAACAAATCAAACAAAAGCATTTTGTCAAAGAACCTTCTTAACAATGGTTTTAACTGATATAGTTTTTTAAAGAAACGTTTAAAACACTTAGAATGTTTATAGAAGTGTTTTCACAGCATTTTAATTGATACAAAAACCTTTTAATCGATTAAAACTCTTTATGACCGATTAGAATTCGAATATAATAGGTCAGAATGCATTATAATCGATCAGATCTTAAATATGAGCGATCAGAACTATTTTAATCGATTAAAACACGTTTCAATCGATTAAAATCACTTTGGATGTCAGTATGATCGATCAGAATGAGATTATGACCGATCAGAGTTGGTTATGATCGATCAGAATTGAATTATGACCGATCAGACTTATTTCAATCGATTAAAACGCATTTCAATCGATTAGAATAACTTAGAAAATCTTTTCAATCGATTAAAACGAACTTTCAATCGATTAAAATGACTTGAAAATATATGTGCAGTTTTTCAATCGATTGAAACGACTTTATATCAGTTAAAATAATTTGGAAAGTTTTATAAGAAGGTTTTTAAACAAATCAATCGATTAATACGTGATTCAATCGATTGTTTTATACTTAGAAAATGTTTGTAAAACGTTTTAACTGATAAAAACGTGGTCGTATCAACTAAAACATTTTACGTTAAAGATCATGAACGCATTAATGGGTTGAAAGGACTTTTAACAGATTGTAACGGCTATTTCAACAGATTAAAACAAACTTTCAACAGATTAATTAATGCAGCAGATTTGAAAATACTCTTTTATAAACAGATTTGCTTGAAACTTTGAGATATAGATCACATATCGGTTTTTACACAATTCAAGCAATCAATACAAACAACTATTAGCATTTTTCAAGAAAGATACACAACTGTTTTTGTGAACTTCTTTTGAAATCTTTCTTGAGGCACTTTGCATTTCTTTGAAGAAGAAACTGACTGTGGATTGGTGTAATCCGGTTTGAGCTTTCTTTGTTTCTTCTTTTCAATTTCTATTCATTCTTTTGTACTTGTTTTGTACCTGGAATTTGGGTACAAGTTTTCTGCAGTCTGTTGTAGAAAGTTGCCAAGAACTGGAATTTGGTTCTTGGTGGAAAGGTTAAAGCAAGAGCTGGAATTTGGTTCTTGTGTGTGGTGCACTGGAATTTGGGCACTCTGGTTTCTCTCGCAGCTGGAATTTGGTTGCAGAGGTTTCCAAGAGCTGGAATTTGGTTCTTGGTGGAGAGTTAGAATAGGTGTAAGAGGGTGAGTCTGTAAAACATCTATTCTAGTGGAACCCAGCTGGAATTTGGCTGGAGACTGGACGTAGCCCCGGTATTGGGTGAACCAGTATAAAATTACCGGTGAAATCTTTCCTAACCTTTCTCTCTTTAATTTCGATTGCTTGCGCTTATATTGTTTGATTGCTTGGTAATTCAAAAAGATTTTTAGAAACTTAATTTTCGAATTAGATAATCCGAGATTTGCGAAAAACTTTCAAAAAATCAATTCACCCCCCTCTTGATTTAAAACTACTTTTCTAACAATTGGCATCGGAGCAAGGTGCTTGAAAGTTATTCAAGTCTCTTGATCCATGGCTGAGAACAGATCTACCGTTTTCGAGGGGGCATCTATTAACAGACCTCCACTATTCCGTGGAGCAGATTATCCTTTACGGAAAATTAGGATGAAAATCTTCATTGAATCCATTGACGAAATGCTTGGGATGTTATTACTAATGGTCCTTTAATTACGGATAAAGGATGGTCAAGCTTGAATGAAGAAGAAAAGAAGAAAGTTCAAAGTGACTGTAATGCAAAAAATATAATTACTTACGCTCTTAACATGGATGAATTTTTCAGGGTGTCCCAGTGCAATTCCGCCAAGGAGATGTGGGATGTTCTTGAGGTCACTCATGAAGGGACTGCAGATGTTAAAAGAGCCAGAAAACACACTTTGATAAGAGAGTATGAGCTGTTTAAAATGCAGAATGGTGAAAGCATCGCGAGATGTGCGAAACGCTTCACGCACATCATCAACCATTTAATGGGCCTAGGTAAGACCTTTGATAAGGAAGAATTAAATATTAAAGTGTTGAAATGTCTTGACGAGGTCCTGGCAGCCAAAAGTCACCGCAATATCGGAATCAAAAGATCTGTCCACCATGACAACAGCCTCACTTGTTTGGAAAACTCGAGAGAACATGAAATGGAAATCACAAGATTCAATGAGCAAGAAGTCTCGAGAAGAAGAACAGAAGCATTGCACTTAAAGTTGAAGAAAATCAAGAATCAGAAGAAGATAATGAGAACCTTGGACTGCTTGTTAGGAAATTCAACAAATTCCTCAAGAAAAAGATCCAAGACAAGGAAAGACACAAAAGGTATGAGAAAAGAACTGATTCTTCTAACTTTAAATGTTATGGTTGTGGCAAACAGGGCCATGTTAAAATGGAATGTCCAGAAAGAAATAAACAAAGTGAAAAGAAAGAGGAAAAATCAAAAAGAAGAGCCTACATAGCCTGGGATGATAATGATACGTCATCAACGAGATAACTCGAAAATGAAGAAGCCAATCTTTGCTTAATGGCGAGTCAAAATCCACAAACCAGCCAGGTAAGTTCTAGCTCCTCTTCAAATATAGTTAACTATGATGCATTACAAGAAGCATTTAATGAAATGCATGAGGAGGCTAAGAAACTTCAAAAAGAAAATAATAGGCTAAAAGGATTAAATAACTGGCTAGTTAACAAAGTTGATTCTCTGGAAAAACAAATTCTTGAAAATGAAACTGATAAAGAATTCTTGAAACTGATTCATGCTAACTCTGATTGTGAATGCAATAAACCATGCAATAACTGTCCTGAATTGCAAAAGAAAATTGAATTCTTATCTCAAACTGTTTCAAAGTTCACTCAGGGGCAAGCTAATCTTGATATATTACTTGGATCTCAAAAATTAATTTTTGACAAATCTGGAATAGGATTTAAATCTAGATCCAGTAAAACAAAAACAAATAGGAATTCATACTCTGTAATTAAATGCTTTTACTGTATGAAAAAAGGGCACTCTGTTAAAAATTGCAGAATCAAAAAGTATGCCATTCCTAAAGGGAGAATGAAATGGGTTCCAAAGATTAATTCTTTTCAAATAACATGATCAGGACCCAATAATTATAAAGGGTACCAGAAAAATACTTAATTGTTTTGCAGGAACAAGTCTGGGAATCCCTTGAAGATCAGAGCTGCGAAACCAGGTTCTGTGTATTTAAATTAATTGTTTTAATTGATATAAATCAATATTAATCGATTAAAATAACTTACTGATATCTGTCCGTACCATTTTAATCGATTGAAATATCGAAATAATCGATTGAACTGATCTCAGGATTTTGGTTTAATTGTTTTAATCGATTGTAATATCTGTATATCAACTAAAAACACTTAGGTATCAAAATAATCGATTCATTTACGTTTTAATCGATTTAAATACTGGTGATATTTTTTTTATTACATTCTGTACCATACAAATCGATTCTTTCATAAAACAATTGATTAATTCACTGTAGATGTTTACATTTCTCTTAATACTTTACATGGAATGATGCATGGTAATACACTGAAAATCAAAGAAATTATCAAAGAATGGACTGTAACTTTTCTTATAGACACTAGTTACAAACAGGTCAAACTGTTAGGACTGAAAACATAGTTTATCATAGATTTTTTCAGTGATAGTTGATTCTGGTAATAAGTTATTCATTACTAGGAAATCCAATAAATACATGTTTTCATTAAATTTCTTGATATTACATTGCAATATATTTGAAATAATTTTGAGCATGCATTGGTTCAAAACTCTTGGTGAAATTCATTGGAACTGTGCAACTTTGAATATTTGCTTTAATCATCAATGTCACGAGGTGACACTGTAAGGAAACCAATCTGGGACAGCAATTCAAGAATTGAATAACGTGGTACAGGGAATGTATGTTTTATGGTCAGTACAGGGATAAATTTTATATTGTTTTAGAATTCTGGATTGATTGTCATCACCTGTCCTCATTACTAATCATTGCCCACTCTACCAGAATAACATTCCTCAAAAGATAATGATGACTGGTTCACTATAAGTGAGAATAACACCCATCATACTACATTAATAAGAATGCAGTTATTTGCTTGGATAATGACAACTGCAGGGTTCAAAAGAAAATTCCTATCTCAGTACATCATTAACCTGTGATTCATGCAATTTATGGTATCATGCATTCTGTGTGGGATTTGGTCAGTACATGATTATGCCTCCGATGTGTAGTAGAAATTCCAAGTGTGGTGTCAACCATGGACTGTAATGCGAGTCAATAATAACGATGAACTGCTAAAAGATTTCTTTTCAGGAAAAGTTTCCGTTGCTCGATACGAGAGTGACAGCAGTTGTTGACTCAAATAGTTGATAGAGCAAAATTAGTTCCAGCAAAAAGGAAAGCCTATTATCTTTTGATATTGGTGGGGATCAAATGAATGATCACCAAGCTGGTGGATAAGCAGTTCAATCAGGGAAATTGGGATGACTAGTTCCCCTCATCATCTTTATCTTCTGCTTATTTCTATCTTTATATTGTTTGCATGGACTGTGATATTAACTGGTGTTATACCAGGAACATTTGCCTTAACCTTTGGTTAAATATGGTTTAGGATCTAATCTAGATCAGACTGGCGTAAATAGAATTTAAATAGATCCCTGAGAGCTTTAGCTAAATAAGATTTTATTCTGATAGATCTATTAGCTAAGATTTAATCAATATAGTCGTTAGTATTGTTAAAACATCCTTCTAAATGATCAGTTTTACAAAATATGCATTAAACATTACTTCATTTTCAAAACTGATTGTTTTAATCAATACAACATCTTGTTAATCGATTAAATGAACTTATACAACATGTTTTAATCGATTCAAAATCGAAATAATCGATTATTTTTACTAAAGTTTCATGTTTTCAAAATCTTAAATGTTTTAATCGATTAAACTTTTCTTTCAATCGATTAAAATCATTTACCAAGAACATTTTAACCGATTATACTCTGTTTTTAATCGATTTTTATTCTGGGAAGAAAGATTAAAGGCTTTAGTTAATGGTCATGTTTCGTAAACATGCTACTAAAGCGTGATTCCCTTATCTTTACACGTGTTAATTGTATTCATTACAAACGTGTTAATGGAGATAAGTTTGAATCAACTTTAATTGATTCTTTTCATGAGTGAAATATTGATTCACTTTTGTATTTTCAAAAACTTGAGCATATTTTTCGAAACCTTACATTCTTCTCTCTTCTATTCCCTATTTTTGATGAAGTCAAAAGGGGGAGAAATAGTTGCATCACTTTAAGATAAATTTAAGAACAACATTTTAGGGGAGAAATAAGTTTTAGGGGGAGAAACAAAACTTTATTACATTCTTATATTTCTCACCTAACTCGCATTATCAAGTGACTTATTTTGCAGAGATTGTTTTTTTCAAAATGGTGTTTGTCTTCATCAAATAGGGGGAGACTGAAAGTGATCCTAGCAAAGATCTCATTGATTTGATGAAGTCAAAGATAAAGTCAAGGGTCAACTCTGCAGCAGTCAAACAAGTCACTCAGAAGAATGGAGCTGAAGACTTAGTGTGTCTTAACAGAAAGCTTAGGTAAAACCACTTTACCTTTTTCCACTGCATAAAGCTTCTTCACTCAATTTGCAAAATGCCTCAAAAATAGTTTTAAACAAATCAAACAAAAGCATTTTGTCAAAGAACCTTCTTAACAATGGTTTTAACTGATATAGTTTTTTAAAGAAACGTTTAAAACACTTAGAATGTTTATAGAAGTGTTTTCACAGCATTTTAATTGATACAAAAACCTTTTAATCGATTAAAACTCTTTATGACCGATTAGAATTCGAATATAATAGGTCAGAATGCATTATAATCGATCAGATCTTAAATATGAGCGATCAGAACTATTTTAATCGATTAAAACACGTTTCAATCGATTAAAATCACTTTGGATGTCAGTATGATCGATCAGAATGAGATTATGACCGATCAGAGTTGGTTATGATCGATCAGAATTGAATTATGACCGATCAGACTTATTTCAATCGATTAAAACGCATTTCAATCGATTAGAATAACTTAGAAAATCTTTTCAATCGATTAAAACGAACTTTCAATCGATTAAAATGACTTGAAAATATATGTGCAGTTTTTCAATCGATTGAAACGACTTTATATCAGTTAAAATAACTTGGAAAGTTTTATAAGAAGGTTTTTAAACAAATCAATCGATTAATACGTGATTCAATCGATTGTTTTATACTTAGAAAATGTTTGTAAAACGTTTTAACTGATAAAAACGTGGTCGTATCAACTAAAACATTTTCTGTTAAAGATCATGAACGCATTAATGGGTTGAAAGGACTTTTAACAGATTGTAACGGCTATTTCAACGATTAAAACAAACTTTCAACAGATTAATTAATGCGACAGATTTGAAAATACTCTTTTATAAACAGATTTGCTTGAAACTTTGAGATATAGATCACATATCAGCTTTTACACAATTCAAGCAATCAATACAAACAACTATTAGCATTTTTCAAGAAAGATACACAACTGTTTTTGTGAACTTCTTTTGAAATCTTTCTTGAGGCACTTTGCATTTCTTTGAAGAAGAAACTGACTGTGGATTGGTGTAATCCGGTTTGAGCTTTCTTTGTTTCTTCTTTTCAATTTCTATTCATTCTTTTGTACTTGTTTTGTACCTGGAATTTGGGTACAAGTTTTCTGCAGTTGTTGTAGAAAGTTGCCAAGAACTGGAATTTGGTTCTTGGTGGAAAGGTTAAAGCAAGAGCTGGAATTTGGTTCTTGTGTGTGGTGCCTGGAATTTGGGCACTTGGTTTCTCTCTGGCTGGAATTTGGTTGCGAGAGGTTTCCAAGAGCTGGAATTTGGTTCTTGGTGGAGAGTTAGAATAGGTGTAAGAGGGTGAGTCTGTAAAACATCTATTCTAGTGGAACCCAGCTGGAATTTGGCTGGAGACTGGACGTAGCCCTGGTATTGGGTGAACCAGTATAAAATTACCGGTGAAATCTTTCCTAACCTTTCTCTCTTTAATTTCAGTTGCTGCGCTTATATTGTTTGATTGCTTGGTAATTCAAAAAGATTTTTAGAAACTTAATTTTCGAATTAGATAATCTGAGATTTGCGAAAAACTTTCAAAAAATCAATTCACCCCCCCTCTTGATTTAAAACTACTTTTCTAACACTGGAGTAACTCGTCTGTCTCCTCCTTGGATTCCTTTTCTTCTTCGGCTTTATTTTTCATTTTATCTTTAGGAATATTATCTTGTAATTCCTTGGGGGAGTATATTCTTCCGCTTCTTGTCATGCCCCCAATACCAGCTATGTTGGAGATATCTTGATTGGCCGATGATTCTTCTGAGTATCTCCAAGGTACAACTTTATTTGATTCATAAGGGAAAGGTTGAGGCACGAATAAACGCAAAGGTGTTATTGCCTCTTCCCTTTTATTGATTGGAATAACCAATGGTGCTTGTTTATTATCATCTTTGGGTCTATCGACCGTTGTAGAGATTTGATGACGAAAGACTTCTTTTCCATTTATTCTGATTTGTGGAAAGCACATCAATTAATCATTTCTTTTTATTATCTTTATTATTAAAATGAGGAGGGATGTATGAATGTATGCAACTTATAAATGCAATAGACAGTTTTAAGGAAAAAAACTTTTTATTTCAACTAGAAAGTGTTTATCCTTCTATACAATGCTTTGAAGCAAGTGTTGACAGAAACGGAGAAGCTTGAAGAATCCTATGGGTAAATTAGGCTTTCTTCGTAATTCGTTTTCAGCTGTTCTCACATGGTTTCTGAGCGTCTTGATTTGCTCATGTACCACCTGGCTCATATCTTCACTATATTGACGAGCCTCTTTTATCTTTTCTTCTTGATGAACGATCAAGGCATGTTGTTGGTCAGACATTTCTATTACTTGGTCTCTTTCACGAAGCAATTGACCATATTGAGCTAATCCATCTCTTTCTTTATCATGTAGCTCCTCTAGGTCTTCTCTGTATTTTTCAGCGGTTTCCCACCACTTTTGTGCTTCTGACCGAGTTTCTGCTAGGTCATCCTGTATTAACTTGATCGTTTTTGCCTGTTCTGCAAGCGCACTCTCAAGATGTGCTATTTCGTCATTCATGTCCCGGAATAGACCATCTTGTTCAAGTCTCGGAATTTTATATGCTTGTTTGGTCTCTTCTTGATAATCAGCATAATCATTCTTAAGGCGCTCTATTTCATGGTCCTTCTTTTTACATTGCCTTTTTAGACCTTCTATTATAAGGGTTGCTTCTTGCTCTTTTTCTTCGAAGGCTCTCAGCTGAGCTTCCATGACTTCAACCCTTTTATTTAAGGCATTGACTTGCAATTGTAGCTCTTCATTTACTAACGTCGTAGTGATTGTAGCAGATGGTTGGGGTATCCCTCTACTTTTCCTCCATTCTTCATATTCATGGGATGTAGATACCTGAACCTTTCCGAGTTCTTTATCCCCCATGTAGACTGGTCTTTCCCATGCTTTCCGGATAGCGGATACTTCTTCAAAGCTATGGGAGTAATGGCATAGACTCAGCCCTCTGAGCTCTTCTTGAGTTGGCACAGTCTGGGTTCTCATGAGTTCTCATAGCTATCTTAGGAGAGTAAGCTATGCAACCCCTGAGGCCTAGTAATGGTATGCTCAGGTAATCTCCGCATCGTATAAGAATATAATCGGGTCGGAACCAAGGGCAAACCCATGATACATGCTCTATGTTCCAATTTTCTAACTCGGTTTTCCATTCTAAAGCTTGACGGTGCTGAAGAGGAATTTTTGCAAAACTTCTTAAAGGATCAGGGAATATGCCCATGTGGCTTGAAGCGTAGAAGTGAGTGACGCCCCATACATATAGTAATGAAGTGCAACATCTAAGTGTTTTCCCCTGTTTCTGTTGGCAAAAATCTACTGAAAGCAGGGTATCAGCGAGAATTGCAGGTATAGGACTCTTAGAGTATACATCCCAGGCAAAGAATGCATCTATTGCAGCATGATCCACAACGTTCACATGAAAAGGGAATAATATGATTCCGAACATTGCCAATGCTAGAGTTTTGTTGAAGGTAGACCAATCTTTCTTTTCAGCCAAAGAGATTAGATGGTCTTCTATTATGGACATTTTCCAACCTCGAATGTTCCCTTTCCCTTCTAGGATGGATTGATGAGGAGGCAGTCTTATGATAGTAGCAACCTTACTTACAGCGACATATACTTCTGAACAGACATAGACCCCGACTGACTGAGGCCATCTAACCATGAGTTCATATTCTTCTAAGGTTGGTACTAAGTCAAACTGCGAAAACTCAAAGCAGTGCAGATTGGGATTCCAGAAGTGGACCAATGCTCTAACAAAGATCGGATCGATGCTGACTTTCAGGAGGTCAAGAATTCTTCCATAAGATTTCTCAAAATTAGCAATGACCTCCGGCGGCATATATGTACTCAACTGCCTTAACTTCTCTACACGACATAGAAGGATTTCCACTTTCTTTAACTGTCTATTACCGGATCCCTCCATTCTCTAGAAGAAATGAGAAATGCATGATATGAGGATGAGCTCTTGTAAATGCATGCATGTAAGTGTTCGTTTTTCTAAGTATTATCATGTTTTACTCCTAATATGATACATGATAGTACTTGGTTTTTTCTTTGGAAACAAACTATCTATATGGATGTTTATGAGTTTTGATGAAGAGAGTCCTATTTTATTCACTTATTATTTTTATGAACAAAGGTTGTATTAATTATAAGACCTTTATCAAGAAATTTTTTTATTATAGGAAGTATTTTATGGCTTTAATCATTTTTACATTTTTATGACCCTTTATCTCTTCTGTCGGTCAACGTGGCTACTTAACTTACAAAGAACCTGAAACCAGGCTAGCTTAACTGAAGACTGTCCGAGATAAAGGTGGTTATCTTATCACTTTTTGATTTTTAGGGTTTTTTCATTTTTTGTTTGTTATATGATTACCCTATGCTAATGTATCAATACAAATGCAGCAAACGAATGCACACACAATTCATTCACCCACGAGCAGAGCCACGCTTATTTAATCACGAGGTAGGGTTTTCCTGCAGAAATGTGCTTGGTTTGGGTGGTTCTAACTGTTCTCACCAAGGCCAAAGGTCCCCAAGGTGCCCCCATTATAGGGACCTCTCAATCTCTCAGTCCTCAGGTCATGCACGGAACTCCGTGTCGACATCCTTAGACCAAAAGAAGAGAGTTATCACCTTGAGTTGGTGGTTTCCGACAATGGTTGTAGCCCCGTGTGCCAACAAGCTGGTCGTATCTGCCACCCACTCCCTAAAGGTATTCACTATTGCCCCCGGGTATAGAGGGACTATTGTGTGCAAGGGTTTTTGTGTGCAATTTATATTTCAAACAATTTGCAGAAAATAATCATACAACAATTATTAAAGCCATTCAAATAAAACATACGGAAAAGGGTAAAGGCGTAATTTCAAATCTTTACTTAGTTTGAGTTTATCCGTCACTAAATGGGATCAACTCTCTAGCTTCCCTAGTGGAGTCACCATCTGTCGCCGCCGTCCGTTCCGACGTGCAGGGACATCTCGAACGTTTAATGCGAGCGGTCACGAAAAGATGGTTTAGACTCGCGTTTTTTGTTTGTAGACCCCAAATCTTGCCTGGCCTCCAAATAAAGTCAGAAAGCTTCCTATTTGAAGACGGCCGAAGCCTAACAAGCCACTAGGAGAAACTATTAGGCCCCCGTACTAGGATAGGAAGGTTTTTTGGCCCGAAAAATAAAGTTTCTCGCCCTGAAGGGACGAGACCGCCGTCTGGAAGGACCAGACCGCCGTCTCGTCTCAACGCCAGGACAAGACCGCCGTCTCGATTGTCCAGACGGCGGTCTCATCACCTACAAAAGTCGAGATGGCGGTCTGGGTTTCCCAGACGGCAGTCTCGATTCCTGCAAAAGTCGAGACGGCGGTCTGGGTTTCCCAGATGGCGGTCTCGATTCCTGTCCAGTCGAGACGGCGGTCTGGATTATCCAGACGGCGGTCTCGACCCTCTGCCATGAACGAGACGGCGATCTGGATTTTCCAGATGGCGGTCTCGACCCTGCCAGAGGAAACAGCGGTCTCGACCTGTCAGGCGCGAAAAACTATAAATAGGGGTCCTCCCCCCCTCATTTCCACACAGAATCAATATAGCTCTCCCTTCTCTCTAGACTTTCTCTCTCTAAGAATCCCTCCGAGGCATTTCCGGAGTTTCTGAGTGTCTCTAGGCATAAACTGAGCGTTCTAAATCTCCTTTAGAATCCCTCCGAGGCATTTCTGGAGTTTCTGAGAGTTGTAGAGTGAAGGGTAGCCAAAACGCACCCTCTCTTTTAAAATATAAAAGCTTGCTTTGGAGGTGCATATTCTCCCTCTCTATTTTTATTACTGCCATTTAAATTACGCAATAGAAGCTAGGGCCATGTAGTCATAAACTTAAATTCCGCATAATAAAAGGGTAAAAGCGCATTTTTCTAGTTTAATTATTTATTCAAAGTAGCCGGCCTATCATAGGGAACCCGAAAGGGGCGTCGTAAAGGAACTAACACTTCCTTTACACGTAACTAACTCCCTTACCCAACTCTGGTTCTAATGACCAAAATTGGTTTTCGAAAACCAACGCCTTTTTAAAACCCCTTTTCCGATGTTTAAGGTAAAAATATCGGTGGCGACTCCATAGAACCCAAATTAAATAAGTCCCTGGGTTAGCCCGGTTATCGGACAACCTAAAGGCGTTGTAACCACCAATAAAAAACGCGAAAACAAAGAGGGTCGAAAAAACCATCGCGTCGCTCCGACCGCCTCCCTTTTTGACGGCGGCAACATTGTTTAAAGTGTGTTCATTGCTTCCGAGGTGCTCAACAACTGAACTATCCTCTAATAAAAGCAAGGTTTTCGAAAAGGGTTCTTTTGGAGTCGCCACCAATGTTTTGACCATAAACATTGGAAAAGGATAAAAAGGCGTTGATTTTATTAAAAACTAAACTTGGCCATTATAACCAGAGTTAGGTAAGGGAGTTAGTTACGTGTGGGGAAGGTGTTAGCACCCCACAACGCCCCTTTCGGGTTCCCTATGACGGATTAATTCATTTAAGTAGAGATTACAAGAAATTACGCTATTACCCTATTTTATTTGTACAATAAATATGGCTATCTACATGATTTTATTTACATTTTATAAAGCAATAAATAAAGCAGTAAAAGAGAAGAGATTTGAGAAGAACCTCCGTAGCAAGCTTTATATAGCAACTCTGTTACAATAAGGACGCGTTTCGGCATTCCCTTGCTCTACAACGACTCTCCTCACGACAAAACTCGACTCGACTAAAATTTTCTAGAAGAATCGAATGCCGGAATCTAATTCCTTAACTGATTGTTACCTATATCAGGCAATCAGAAAGATCATTCGAAAGAGGGAGAGAAGTAGACAAGTGCTCTGAGTTGTCTGGAGTGTCTGAGGTGTGAAAAAGTGCCAAATGAGCCTCCTATTTATAGTTTTCGCTGCCTGGCACATCTGGGACGGCTGTCTGGGCCGGGACGGCCGTTTGGGTTGGGATGGTCGTCCCAAATGCAATTTTTACATAGGTTGGGACCCCCTGGGAAGTGGGACGGGCGTCCCACATGTGGGACGCACGTCTCACTTGTCCCAAGATAGTTGGGACAGCCGTCCCAACTCTGGGACGGTGGTCTCGACCTGTTTTGTCCAGTTTTTGTGTTCTGGGACCCCGGGAAGCTTTCCTTGCTATTTTTGGACATTGTTTGATGCCGATAGGTGTCCGTTGAAGCTTGATCTTCTTATAGGAAGTCTTCTTGACCCTTATTAAGATGTCGGTCGAGCTTTTATCGTCGTGTAGGAAGTCTCTTTGGCCTTTGTCGAGACATTGGATGAACTCTGTGTGGTTGTGGGAGGTCTTCTTAGTGTTTATTGATTAGCTGGGCGATCTTTATCTTTGTGTGAAGTTTCCCTAGCTTTTATTGAGAGGTCGGGCAAAATTAGGGGTCTACAGTACCACTCGGGGTAGGGCGGCTCCATTTTCTTGGGGGAACACGCGCCAGAAGATTGGCCTCCAGTAACTGGGGCAACAACTTTGCGTATGAGGTGGAAATGGGGGTGAACTTCCTCTCCCTTCTTCGTGGTTGCCGCTCTGTCTGCGAGGAAGGGGTTACGAAATTAATGGCGTGTACGAACTCCTCTTTATTTTTGAAGGGTTTCTTGAATGAGGTGCTGGAAGAAGAAGGTCGTGCTATTTTCCCACTCCTTAGCCCCTGCTCCACTCTTTCTCATACAGTGACTATGTCCGAAAAAATATTGGAGGTACTGGCTATTGCTTTATCGTAGTAAGCTCTAGTCAGTGAATCTATGAACATAGCCACTGTTTCCTTATCCGTTAGTGGAGGCTCTATTTGGGCGGCCATTTCCCTCCACCTTTGGGCGTACACTTTGAAGGATTCATCGTCCCTTTTGCTTAGGGTCCTAAGATCTGACTTATCGAGGGTCAAATCGATATTGTATCGGTAACAACGAAGGAAAGCGTCAGCCAACTGTTTCCAGTTTTGGACCTGCCCTCTCTCCAATTGCATGTACCATTTGAGAGTTGTGTCAGCCAGACTCTCCTGGAAGCAGTGGATCAGGAGTTTTACATTTTCGGCATGTGCAGCCATCTTACGACAATACATTGTAAGATGGCTTTTGGGGCAGGTCAGCCTGGCGTACTTGGGGAAGTCCGGGATTTTCAATTTTGGAGGGAAATGGATGTTCTTCACCAGGCACATGTCCGCCACTTCTTTGACGTCGAAGTTATGCCCCTCCATCGCCTTTAGTATCTCCTCTAGGGCGGAGATTTTCTGCTTAGATACCTCCGGGGTGAGGATGTGTGCGGTCCGAGCATCGGACTGGAGATGCTCTTTTTGGTCGTACAGGAATTCTTCTTCCTCTTCCTCTTCCTCTTCATGGCGGTAGGCGTGCTCAGCTCGGGCTTCGCCCTTGTTTTGACCTTGACGCATGGCGTCCATCAGTTGTGCCATCTGCTCCCTGAGGGTGTTAACCTCCGCAGTGAGCTTACGATTTTGTTCTTCTAGGTTCTCAATAGCTTTTTCCTTTTGCGCACGGGTTCGGATGGGAAGAGGACCAACCACTTTCTAGAATGCCCAAAAGAAGTTTATTAATGAATGTTGAGTGTGGGACTAGTATGAATATGTTTATGTATGAGAGATTCTGTTTTAGATGATGCTAAATGAGTTCTTTCCTTTTATTTTCTCTCTTGGTTTTCTCCACTCATGATATGATGTGGTATGAATGTTTTGACTTTGTCAAAAATCATTTTAGATTTGGATTTTTATTCGATTTTATTTTAGAGCTTTTTATCTCTTTTGTCGGACTGCGTGATTACTTAGCTTACAAAGAACCTGAAGCCAGGCTAGCTAAAAGGCAGACTGTCCGAGATAAAAATGGCTTATTGCGAAGGAATAATGTTTAGCGTCCCTTATCTCTTCTGTCGGACTGCGTGGCTACTTAGCTTACAAAGAACCTGAAACCAGGCTAGCTAAAAGGCAGACTGTCCGAGATAAGGGCGTTTATTGCAAAAAAATGTTTTTTGTGATTCTTCTGTTGTTTGGTTTGCTATGCAATCAAATGCAACAAACAAATGCGCATACAATTCAATCATCCACGAACAGGCGAGTAGTCGTTTTAATCACAAGGTAGGGTTCTCCTACAGAAAAGTGCATTGGTGAAGGTAGGTTCTAACTGTTCTCACCAAGGCTAAGGCCCCCAAGGTGCCCCCATTATAGTGTCCCCACTCTCCAGCCTTCCGACCATGCTTAGCACTAAGGCCATAGTGAGTCTTTGTGCCAAAAGAGGAAGGTTATCACCTTGAGTGGTGGTTTTCGATCACACTGGTGGGCTCAAGGCCATTACTACGGCGAACCATACCTGCCACCCACTCCCTATGGATTTCTCATTTGCCCCCGGGTATAGAGGGAACTGTTGTGTGAAAAGGTTTGTGTACAGTTTGTATTTCAAACAATTGCGTAAACATAAACAAACAATAGTTATTAAAGCCAAGCAATTAAAACATGTTATAATACAAGGTAGGGTAAAAGTGTAATTTCTTAGTTTATTTATTAAACTGGCCCATCACTAAATGGGATCAACTCTCTAGGCTTCCCCAGTGGAGTCGCCATCTATCGCTGCCGTAAAAAAGATGCGGTCGGAGTGACGCGATGGTTCCGACTTTCCAATTTTCGCGTTTTTATGGGTGGTGTTACAACGCCTTTAGGTTGTCTGATAACCGGGCTAAACCTAAGGGTTAGGTTTCTAAAAAGGTGTTCTTAGGTTGTCCGATAACCGAGCTAACCTAAGAACTAATTTGAAGGGGTTCTTATGGAGTCGCCACTGATATTTTTACCAGAAACATCGAAAAAGGAGAAAAAAAGGCGTTGGTATTCAAAAACCAACTTTGGTCGTTAAAACCAAAGTTGGGTAAGGGAGTTAGTTACGTGCAAGAGAAGTATTAGTTCCCTTACGACGCCCCTTTTGGGTTCCCTATGATCGGCCAGTTATTTAATAAATAAACTTTTGAAAAGACGCTTTTACCCTTTTTATTTGCGGAATCAAAATAATGACTACATGGCCCTAATGTCTATTATGCAATTTAATCATAAAAATAAAGATAGTAAAAGAGAGGGAGAGAGTGAAGAAACCTCCGAGGCAAGCTTTTTAATTAATACTCTTGAAAATAGGGTGCGTTTTGGTAGCCCTTCGCTCTTACAACACCGGAAATCTCTCAGAAACGCTATAAAATGCTCTCTAAGATTCTCAGAAACTCCAGAAATGCTTCGGAGGGACTCTAGGAAGAGAATTTGAAGAAATTGTAGAAGGGAAAGTGGAAGAACTGTGTGAAATGAGGGGGGGAGCGCTCACTATTTATAGGGATTCGCGCCTATCAGGTTGAGACGCCCGTCTCGTCTGGCAAGGTCGAGACAGCTGTCTCGCCATTCGGGACGGCGGTCTCGACTTGCAAAAGTGGCGAGACCGCCGTCTCGTTTGGTGAGACAGTGGTCTCGACTTTTCCAGTGACGAGAAGGCCTTCTCACCAAATGGGAGGGGGGGGTCTCGCCATTGGCAAGTTGCGAGACGGTCATCTCGCCAAACGAGACGGCGGTCTCGACTTGCGTCAATGGCGAGACGACGGTCCCGAAAAGTGAGACGGCGGTCTCGACCCATGAAGGCAAAAATCCTTATTTTTGTACAGAAAATCCTTCCTACTCTAACATGGGGCCTAACAGTCTCTCCTAATGGTTTTTTAGGCTTCGTCCATCTCCGAATAGTAGGTCGTCTGCTCTTATTTTGAGGTCGGGCAAGATTTGGGGTCTACAGTAATGACCAAAGTTGGTTTTTCTTTAAAAAAACCACTGCCTTCTTTTAAAAATATAGGCAGTGGTTTTTTAAAGAAAACATTGGTAAAAACATTGGTGGCGACTCCTCGAACCTTTCAAAAACCTCACTTTTAGGTCCAGCCCAGTTATCAGACAACCTAAAAAGCGTTGAACCATACTTTCAAAAAACGCGAGTCGAACAAAACCATTGCGTCGCTCCGACCGCCTCTTTTGACGGTGGTGACAGGCTCCTATGGGCTTGTTTTGATTTTTGTTTTCTTTTTTTTCACAACATTGGCGAAACACAGCTTTATTATGATGAGGTAAAACCTTATTTTGTGTTTGTCGTCAATCAGTCATGATGGTTTTGACTTTATTTTGACAATGACACATTTTGATTATTTTGACACACTTTTGAAAACGTTTGCTTAAACATGGTTAAAATGTGGTTTAGACATGAGTAGCAAGAAAAGAAGCAAATGGTAAGAATGACATTCTTTATAATTAATATGGCAATATGTGCCCTAAAGATGCTCGGGAGTTGGGCTAGCCCTGAGGAGTAATCTCTAATAGTCATTGGACTTGCATCCCTTAAAATTGGAAGAAGAACACCTAATGACTGAAGTCGCTCTTGACGCTTGGACCCCTCCGTTTGGGAAAATTTGATTCAAGGTGTGGAGGGGAGACTTCCCTTTTCTCTGTGCAGCTTGATTCTTTGTAGGTTCATACCCTAGGCCATGATTAAAAGGATTGTCTTTAACAACTGGTGGCTCCCTTATTCTTTGAGAGTTTCTAATGAGCCCTTGGCCTGGGTAGTATCCATGTTTTGTCATGATGTGGGCCACCTTCATGTTGTTGGGAAGTCTTTTCCTTATTCTCTTTTTTGGTATTTTTATTTTTTCTTATTCTTAGGAGCATTATCTTGTAACTCCTTGGGGGAATAGATTCTTCCACTTCTAGTTGTGCCCCCCAATACCGGCTATGCTGGCGATATCTTCGCTGATAGGTGATGTTTCTGCGTAACTCCACAGTACAACTTTATTCGATGTATAAGGGAAATGACGAGGCATGAATAAACACAATGGCGTCCTTGCCCCCTCTCCTTTATTTACTTAGATGTCCAACGATTGAGGCTTATTATCCTCCTTATGCAGTGTAATGGTTCCTTCCCCGCCATAAATATAACGAAGGTCACCATCACACCTTAGCACACTTGTCCCTTCCTTGTCGCGGATTGACAAGTATGACGAAGGTCACAAACGCACTTGGGTCTCTTTTGCCCTTTTCTTAATGATATCTAGAGTTCCCTAGCATGAATGTATTTATGTTTGAGAGATTTCAATAGAATGATGCGTATGCATAGTTTCCTTGATGCATTTATTTTCTCTCTCAATTTTACCACTTATGCGATGATGCGGTATGAATGATACAACTTTGTCAACAATCTTTTATTATGTTTTATTTTAAAATGAATGATTTTGATTTTATTATATTCTGTTTTTATTTTTTTTATTTTTTTGTCATTTTTTTTATAGTCCCTTATCTCTTCTATAGGTCAACGTGACTACTTAGCTTTCGAAGAACCTGAAACCAGGCTAGCTTAAATGAATACTATTCAAGATAAGGTTGATTTGTTATTACAAAAAGATTTTTATTTGTTTTTATGACCCCTTATCTCTTTTGTCGGTCCACGTGGCTACTTAGGTTACAAACAACCTGAAACCAGGGTATCTAAAATGTAGAATGTCTGAGATAAGGTTGTTTATTATTGCATAAAGATTTTTATTTGGTATTTTATTTTTATTTTACTGTTGTATGATTATGCTATGCAAATGTGACAAACAAAATGCGACAAACAAATGCACAAACAATTCACTCATCCATGAACAGAAAGATGACTTTTTAATCACGAGGTACGGTTTTCCTGCTGTAGACCCCAAATCTTGCCCGGCCTCCAAATAAAGAGTAAAAGACTTCCTATTCGAAGATGGACGAAGCCTAACAAGCCACTAGGAGAGACTATTAGGCCCCATACTAGGATAGGAAGGATTTTCAGCACAAAAATAAGGTTTCTCGCCTTTTTGGGACGAGACCGCCGTCTCGAAATCGAGACCGCCGTCTCGCCTCATGCAAATAGCGAGACCGCCGTCTCGCCAAACGAGACGGCGGTCTCGCCACCTGCGAATGGCGAGACGGCGGTCTCGCTTTCCCAGACGGCGGTCTCGCCACTTTGGCATGGCGAGACGGCGGTCTTGACCTTGTCAGACGAGAACGGCGGTCTCGCCACTGTCAGGCGCAAAAACCTATAAATAGGGGCTCCCCCCCCCCTCATTTCCACACACCACACAACTTTTGCTCTCCCTTCTCTCTAAAA
Source organism: Sphenostylis stenocarpa (assembly GCA_963425845.1). Classification (NCBI taxonomy): domain Eukaryota; kingdom Viridiplantae; phylum Streptophyta; class Magnoliopsida; order Fabales; family Fabaceae; genus Sphenostylis; species Sphenostylis stenocarpa. The sequence goes on along the minus strand of OY731402.1, from coordinate 30,696,159 downwards.
CCTCTCTCTAGAATCCCTTCGACGCATTTCCAGAGTTTCTGAGTGTCTTTGTGAGGGTTTTTCGGCGTCTAGAAAAGTTTCCAGCGCTGTGTAGAGTGAAGGGCTGCCACAAAGCACCCTCTTCCTTTAAAAGAAATAAAAAGAAAGCTTGCTTCGGAGGTTTAAATTCTCCCTCTCTAGTTTTACTACTTTAATTTTAAATTATGCAATAGATTAGGGCCATGTAGTCATAATTTTAAATTCCACAAAATAAAAAGGGCAAAAGCGTATTTTTCCGGTTTATTTATTAACAAAATAGTTGGCCTATCATAGGGAACCCGAAAGGGGCGTAGTAAAGGAACTAATACTTCCTTTACACGTAACTAACTCCCTTACCCAACTCTGGTTCTAATGACCAAAGTTGGTTTTCGAAAACCAACGCCTTTTAAAACCCCTTTTCCAATGTTTCCGGTAAAAACATCGGTGGCGACTCCACAGAACCCTACAAAAATTAGTCCTTGGGTTAGCCCGGTTATCGGACAACCCAAAGACGCCCTTTCGAAAACCTCGTCCCTAGGTTAGCCCGGTTATCGGACAACCTAAAGGTGTTGTAACCACCCATAAAAAACGCAAAAACAAGAGGGTCGAAACCATCGCGTCGCTCCGACCGCCTCTCTTTTTTGACGGCGGCGACAGATGGCGACTTCACTGGGGATGACTCGAGAGTTGATCCCATTTAGTGATGGGCCGGCTTAAAAAAATAAATAAACCAAGAAAATAACGCTTTTGCCCTTACCTTGTATTATAACATGTTTTACGGTTTGGCTTTAATAACTGTTGCTTGTTTATACTTACGCAATTGTGTGAAATACAAACTATACACAAACCCTTGCACACTACAGTTCCCTCTATACCCGGGGGCAAGTGAGAAATCCATAGGGAGTGGGTGGCAGGTACGGTTCGCTGTAGTGAGGGCCTTGAGCCCACCAGTGTGATCGGAAACCACCACTCAAGGTGATACTTCCTCTTTTGGCACAAAGACTGACTATGGCCTTAGTGCTAAGCATGGTCGGAAGGCTGGAGAGTGGGGACCCTATAATGGGGGCACCTTGGGGGCCTTAGCCTTGGTGAGAACAGTTAGAACCTACCTTCGCCAAAGCACTTTTCTACAGGAAAACCCTACCTCGTGATAAAAACGAATTCTCGGTTGTTCGTGGATGATTGAATTGTGTGTGCATATGTTTGCTGCATTTGGCTATTGCATAGCATAAACAAACAACAGAACAAAAATCACAAAAAATACTTTCGCAAACAAACACCCTTATCTCGGACAATCTGCCTTTTAGCTAGCCTGGTTTCAGGTTCTTTGTAAGCTAAGTAGCCACGCAGTTCCGACAGAAGAGATAAGGGACGCTAAATAACCCTTTCGCATAAAGCCATATTTTTATCTCGGACAGTCTGCCTTTTAGCTAGCCTGGTTTCAGGTTCTTTGTAAGCTAAGTAGCCACGCAGTCCGACAGAAGAGATAAAAGGCTATAAAAATAAAAAATAAAATAAAATAAAATAAAATACATAAATAAATCCAATAAACAAAAAGAATTTTGACAAAGTCGTATCATTCATATCGCATCATGTCATAAGTGGAAAAACCAAGAGAAAAAATAAATGCATAAGGAAAGGAAAGTATGCATACGCATCATTTTAATAAATCCCTAAAAAGTGGGTCTTAAAAGCGTTTTTTGGGAAAATTACTGGGCCAAATCCCTTACGGGATTTGCAATTTGATTCTTCACCTTTTTCTCTTCGTTTTGACATGTTGTGCGTCCAAATCAGACAACCCAGTCAAAAGTTATGACACTTTAAACATCTACCGCCCTTTTGTACTGGTGCATGCATAAATACATTCATTCTAGGGAGCACTAGATATCCCTAAGACAATGGTGAAAGAGGCCCCGAGCACATTTGTGACCTTTGCGACAAGGAAAGGACAAGTGTACTAAGGTGTGATGATGACCCCCATTATACTTGTCAAGTCTGTGATGGGGAAGGAACCATTATACCAAGGTGGGTATGATACCCCGCAAAGCATAAGCTTTAAGGAGGATACCTAAGCCATTATCTTAAGGAATATCCATCTCATAAATCATTCCTTTTAAACAATAAAAAAAAATTGCATTCTAGAAAGCGACTGGTATTCTTCATGCCCTCATCCGCATATAAAAAAAAAAAAACACAAAATCCCAAACACTGTCATACATCATGTTAGAAAATAAAACATGATAATGTTTAGGAAAAAACAAACACTTGCATACATGCATCCCCCAAACTTCATCCTCATAACATCATCTAGTAATAGACAATCGAAGAAGTGGACATTCCTCAATACCATGAAAGGAGGATTAAGGCATTCGCATGCCATGCACGGGAAGTCAAAAAGAAAATAAATAGAAATTCTAACCTTCCTATGGGTTCATTTAGGCTTCTCCACTTTTAAAAAAAAATGTGTATTTCGCAACATTGCATTGAGGAATGTACATTGTCTGGATGAAATAAATAAAATTGTTTGTTTTCATCATCTCAACCGTCTATTGCATTCATGAATTGCATTCATAAATTGCATTCATTCTCACTTTAATAATAATAAGATAATAAAAAGAAAGGATTAGTTGATGTGCTTTTTACGAATCGAAGTAAGATGAAGAGCAAACCTTTTGTCGTACGGTTGATCCGCCTAAGAAGGATAATAAGCCTCAACTGTTGGTCATCTGAGTAAATAAGGAAGAGGGGGCAAGGATGCCATTATATTTTGTTCACGCCTCGAATCGAATAAGGTGGTACCCTGGAGATACGTAGAAACATCGTCCATCAATGAAGATATCCCCAGCATAGCCAACATTGGGGGGGGCAGAATTAGAAGTAAAAGAATCTACACCCCTAGGAGCTATAAGACAATGCTCCCAAGAATAAAGGAAAAATAATAAGATCGAAGAAAAACATAATCCAAAGGGGAAACTGAGATGACTTTGGACTCATGACGCTAAGGCAGTTCTTTCAACGCTCAACCAAAAGAGACAAACTCACTGTGGGAGACAAACTGGTCATGGTTCGAGCTAAAAACGACATTCGGATCAGCAAGTCATTTGCCCTATCTTGAATGGATGCGACTGAAAAGGACCTTTGAAATATCTTTTGCAAATATGAAAAGACTTCCCCAACAATATGACGGTGACCCACATGATGAGGAAATATGGATGCCGCCCAAACCAAGGGCTCATTAGAAACTCTCAAGGAATAAGGGAGCCACCAAATTTTAAAGACAATCCTTTAAAGCATTACCCTACAAAGGATTAAGCTGCACGGAGAAAAGGGAAGTCTCCCCTCCACACCTTGAATCAGACTTTCCCATATAGAGGGGTTCAAGCTTCAAAAGCGACTTTAGTCATTAGGTGTTCTCCTCCTGATTCTTAGGGTTTGTAAATCCAATGACTATTAGAGACTACTCCTCGGGGCCAGCCCGACCCCCGAGCATTGTAGGGAACACATTTCCCTATTAATTACAAAGAATGTCATTCTTACTATCTGCTTCTCTTCTTGCTATTAATGTCTAAACTTCATTAATAACCATGTTTAAGCAAACATTTTCAAAAGTGCGTCAAAGTAATCAAAATGCGCCATTGACCAAAATAAAAGTCAAATGCATCACCACTGATTGACTAGAAGCACAAAATAAAGTTTTACCTCGTCATAAGTAAAGTTGTGTTTCGCCAATGTTGTGCAAAAAGAAAGCAAAAATGAAAAGAAGCCCATAGAAGCTAAAGGCCAAAAAGAGAGAGCAAGATGCCCGGTAGGAAACCCACCAAAGGGGGCTACGCAAAAGTTAGGGTAAACCCGCTAGGAAACCCGAACAACCATAAAGGGTAGCTTAGGCAAAAATTAGGGTTACACACAAAAAAAGGAACTCCGCTAGGTTTCCCAAAGCAAGAAAAATGAAACCTAGACAAAAGTTAAGACATAGCACAACACCCTAGGCTGAAAACCCAAAGGGTAGACTAGGGAAGTCAATCAGTCATAGCAAGCGCCATACAATAAGACGCCACTCCATAAACAAAAAATTTGTTTAAACTAGCCTAAACACTCTAACCAACCTTGGCTAGCCGTGCTTACAAAAATAATTTTCTGACAAAATAAAACAATTCTAAAACACAAGCCTTTGAATTAAATATCCTCTTCTTTCTCTTGTCTTGACCCTTACTACTACAACATTCTAGTAATTAGTAGGGAAATGTGGAGATAGTAATCAATAGGAGGATCGACATCCCCAAGGAAAGGGAGGGGCGCACTGACATGACAAGTCGCTCTACAATTAACACAATCATTCTTCGGTCATGAAAAAATCGAGACGGCAAAATTGGTACAGCCTATCCCTGTCGACGAAAGCACATAACATCAGAAGCTCATCAGAAGTAAAAGCACATTGGTTAATCCTTTTGAAAAACTAATTGAAATAGTATTATAGGATGCATATCGCAAACATTGCATGCATATGATAGGCTCCTATCTCTCAAAAAAAGAAGATAAAGAAAAAATGACAATAAAAAGAATAATTCCTGCTAGGACATTCTTAGGAAAAAGTTAGGGTAGCCTGCTAGATCCAAAACCCGCAAAGGGCGGTCTAGGCAAAAATTAGGGCATTCACAAAAAAGGAAAAAGCCAGCTAAGATATCCTAGGCAAAAATTAAGGCAACCCGCTAGACCGAAAACCCCAAAAGGGCGGTCTACGCAAAAGATAGGGCTAAACCAAAAAATAAAAGAGACGGGCCCTTCATCATAATCATAAAAATTCTAGCAGGAGAATGCCAGTCACTTTCCCAGATGCATCAATCAAAAAGAATAGATTGCATTTAGGTCATCCACACACAAGTAGTCGCACAAAACGACTTTGTCAATGTCAAAAATGAAAGAAATAAAAATTCCTTCAGACAAATAACAAAAAAAACGAAAAGCATTCATGCATATAAAGAGACTAGCTCCATGTGTGTGATTGAAAATAGGATCACTGAGACTGAGTCTCCAAATAATGCCCTCTAGAAAACGGAGCAAGTCGTTAATCAAGCGACTCAGCAAAATAAGAGCTTCTGAAAATCAAGAGCTCCAGCTACCATCCTTCTACCCAGAAAAGAAGGCATAAGAAAGTAATAAGTCTCCAAACATTGCTCTCCCTCAAGAAAGAAGAGCAAGTTGTCATAAGAAGCTTCCAGAAGCCAAAGCTCCAATCATCACCCAATAAAAGAGGGCACAACCATCAGTCATCATAAAAGAAAAGCCGACGGAAAGGCTTAGTCATCCCCAAGAGGATCCCTGCCTACTCTGAAGACAAAACAAAAACACTCCTCACGGCTCAGCATTACCACCACATGAGTCATCGAGCACACTCACCCAAAGTCTCCTCCACACTCCCCAATGGAGAATAAAGGCTTCAAAAGCCCATCATCATCAACAGTCAAAAGAGTCCAAACCATCAAGGGCTCAACAAAAAGAAAGAAGAGAAAAGAAGAGAAAAGAAAACCCTTGCATCCCCAGCGGATGTCCAAAAAGGCAACAACAGAGCAGGCCGAATAAAAATCCTTAAGTGGATCTCCAAAAAATTCTACAAAAAGGAATCAGAAATTCCCATCCCCCAGTGAAATAAGAGCTTCACAAGTATAGCTCGCATCAACATCAATCAAGGAGCCAAGACTTCATTCCTAAAAAAGAAAAATCAGATCCCCAGGAAGTCAACTAATTCCCTGGTGGATCACTAAAGAAATAAAACGTCATCCCTAGTGGACCTCCCAAAAAGAAGGGAAAAAGCCTGCGTGTATAAAAGAAACTAAAAAGTAAAAAGGCGCACGCATTATAAAAAAGCCAGATTTCAAAAAATCGTGATAAAAAAGAAATAAATCGCGAAAAAAGGTGAAATCAAATAAAAATCCTTACTCCCTAAGTGGATCACCTCAGAAAAAGGAAAAATCAACCAAAAAAGAAGGAATCGGAAATTCCATTCCTCCAACAAAAATAAGAATATCGGCAAAGCCATCTCATACCAACAACATCCAACAAGGAGTCAAAACTCCATTCCCTCAAAGGGGAAATCAAAATTAGATCCCCGGGAAGGCAACTAATTCCCCGGTGGATCACCAAAAAAAGAAAGATCATCTCAGTAAGCCTAGTTAGCCTACTGCAAAGGAAAAACTTCAAGTTCATCCTCAGAATATCATTTTCCTACGCATAGGCAAGATCTGCCTGTCGCCGCCGTCCGTTCCAACGTCCTGGGGACGTCTCAAACGTTAATGCGAGCGGTCGCGAAAGGATGGTTGAGACTCGCGTTTTTTGTTAAAATTGTGTTCATTGCTTCCGAGGCGCTCAACACTGAACTATCCTCTAATAAAAGCAAGGTTTTCGAAAAGGGGTTCTTTTGGAGTCGCCACCAATGTTTTGACCGGAAACATTGGAAAAGGAAAAAAAGGCGTTGATTTTAATAAAAACCAACTTGGCCATTATAACCAGAGTCGGGTAAGGGAGTTAGTTACGTGTGGGGAAGGTATTAGCACCCCACAACGCCCCTTTCGGGTTCCCTATGACGGATTTATTCATTAAGTGAAGATTATGAGAAATTACGCATTTACCCTATTTTATTCGTACAGTTACTTAGATATGGTTATCTACATGATGTATCTACATTGCATACAGAAAACAATAAATAAAGCAGTAAAGAAGAAGAGAATTGAGAAAAACCTCCGTAGCAAGCTTTATATTATGATTCTTGTACAAAGAGGACGCGTTTCGGTAGTCCTTCGCTCTACAATTGTTCTCTCCTCACGATTACAGATTCGACTCGACTAAATTTTCTAGAAGAATCGAATGCCGGAATACAAATTCCTTAACTGATTGTTACCTAAAAAAGGCAATCAGAGAGATCATTCGAGAGAGGGAGAGAAGAAGACAAGTCTCAGAGTTGTCTGGTGTGTGGAGAATGACAAATGAGGCTCCTATTTATAGTAAATTTTGCCCTGGAACTTTGGGACGGCCGTCTGGGTTGGGACGGTCGTCCCAAACGTGTTTTCTGCGTTGTGCCAATCTGGGACGGCCAGTCTGGGTTGGGACGGCCGTCCCAAATGCAATTTTGTTCACGTTGGGACCCCCTGGGGTTTGGGACGGCCGTCCCACATTCGGGACGCGCGTCCCAACTGCTTAATTTCAGTTGGGACGGCCGTCCCAACCCTGGGATGGTGGTCTCGACCTGTTTTGTCCAGCCTTTGTATTTTGGGACCCCGGGAAGCTTTCCTTGCCGTTTTCGGACGTGGATTGGTGCCGATATATGTCCGTTGAAGCTTTATCTTCGTGTAGGAAGTCTTCTTTGGCCTTCATTTGTCATGTTGGGCGAGCTTTATCTATGTATAGGAAGTCTCCTTTGTGTGGATGAGTGAACTCCGTCTTATTATGAGAGGTCTTCTTTAGTCTTTATCGTGCATATGAGCGAACTCCATGTTGTTGCGGGAGGTTTCCTCAGTTTTTGGGAAGCCGGATGAACTCCATCTTCGGGCGAAGTTCCTCTAGCTTTTATTTTGAGAGGCCGGGCAAAATTAGGGGTCTACAGCTGCCCCCCCTTCACCTGCCTAACTAATTCGTTGGTTTTAGTATGCCGACAAAATTAGTTGGTAGGGGAAGGAGTTAACCCTTTTGCCCGGCTATCCTTCGGATGCTGCTCCTTGCTGATCCTCCAGATGATAAATATTTTGATAGGTACTAACCCCTATCTGGTTTGAGCCTTCTTTTTCTAAGGCTCTGGTGAGTACTTATCCTCACCAGGTATAAGTCTGTATTTTTACCAGACTTTTGTGGGTACCTATTCCCACTAGGTATGAACCTTGTTTTACAAGGTTTTGGTGAGTACTTACCCTCACCTGGTATGAGTTCGCATTTTGCAGAACTCTTGTGGGTACTTACTTCCGAGGTGTTCAACACCGAACTATCCTCTAATAGAAGCAAGTCTTTGCACCCGTTTTTAGTAATGCTTTAGGCGAGTATTTTTACTCTACCCTATGTATCTTGCTAAGTATCGATGAGTACCTACCCTCATCCGGTACAGACCTTATTTTATAAGTGTTTTGGTGAGTACTTACCCTCACCTGGTATGAATCTGGATATTGCCAGACTCTAGTGGTTTTTATACCCCCACTGGGTGTGAACCCGCATCTTGACATGGTTCTAGTGGTTTTTACACCCCCACTGGGTGCGAACCTATATCTTGGTATGGTTCTAGTGGTTTTTACACCCCCACCGGGTGCGAACCTGTATCTTGGTATGGTTCTAGTGGTTTTTACACCCCCACCGGGTGCGAACCTGTATCTTGGTATGGTTCTAGTGGATTTTACACCCCCACTGGGTGCGAACCTGTATCTTGGTATGGTTCTAGTGGATTTTACACCCCCACTGGGTGCGAACCTGTATCTTGGTATGGTTCTAGTGGATTTTACACCCCCACTGGGTGCGAACCTGTATCTTGGTATGGTTCTAGTGGTTTTTACACCCCCACTGGGTGCGAACCTGTATCTTGGTATGGTTCTAGTGGATTTTACACCCCCACTGGGTGCGAACCTGTATCTTGGTATGGTTCTAGTGTGCGAGTCTGCATCTTGACGGACTCTAATGGTTTTTACACCCCCACTGGGTGCGAACCTGCATCTTGACAAGGCTCTAATGTGCGAGTCTGCATCTTGACGGACTCTTTAGGATGTATTCTTTTGTAATTCATCCTATGGTCATCTGGTTTTAGAGATGTGTTTGGCGGCTTATTGTCTTTGATCATGCGCCTATTCCTTGGGGAATGATTTGGTTTTTCTTCTTGACTTTTTAGTCATCCAGTTTTTTACCGGGGATTTTTGGCTTTTTCTTTTAGCCATCCGGCTTTTGCCGGGGATCCTTTGTGTTTGGCTTTTTCTTTTAGCCATCCGGCTTTTGCCGGGGATTCTTTGGGTTTTGGCATTTCCTTTTAGCCATCCGGTCTTTGCCGGGGATTCTTTGTTTTTGGCTTTTTTTGTTTAGCCATCCGGCTTTGCCGGGGATTCTTTGCTGGCTGCCTCTTATTTAGGCGTGAATCCACTGGGGATTTGTTGATTTTTGATTGTGCCTCTTGATTAGGCGGGTGCTTCAATAGTGGTGAAGGCTTTTTACTTGTTGTTTTTCGCCTCTGAATAGGCTGATGTTCTACTTGAGGATATTTGTTCTTGATAATACCTCTGAGTAGGTGGATGCTTTTTGAAAGCTTTGTGCTTGTATTACCTCTTATAGGTTGATTTCCCATTTCTTGGGGATATCAGTTTTTTGCTTGCCTTAGGCATTCTTGGGAGTGAAGGTTTTGCACTTCGCTGGGGATATTCCTATTGGGTGTTCCAGATGGTTAACTCCCTGAGGATATGAATTTTGTATTTTGCCTTTTGCTGGTAGGCTCGCTGGGGATTTTGAGTTCTCTTATTGATTATGCCTCTTGATTAGGCGAAGATCCACTTGGGGATTTTGTTGTTGATGATCCACTGGGGGATTGATTTCATTCCGGAGATCTATTTTGAATTGCCCTCCGAGGGAGAAATGGAGTTTTCGACTCCTTATGGGTTGTTGTTGTTTGAGCTGGCTTTGCCCATGCTCTTATTTTGCTGGGGAATGGGTTTCTACCCTTTTCTTGCAATTTCTCTTTTTTTGCGATTTAGCTTTTGCATATGTGCTCCTTTTATGCTCATTGGCTTGATCTTTGGATGAGAAAGATATCTTTTTTCTTCCTCTTTTCTTTTTGGAGATCCCTGGGGAATTTTTTTTTTGCTTCTTGGGGATCAAATCCTTGGTTTTATTTTTTATGATGGAGTCTTGGCTCTAACTTTTGTGAGGCTCTTTATTGAGCGGAATGAAGAGTTTTTTCTTCTTTTTCTTTTTTGGGATTCACCGAGGAGTCTGTCGGTTTCCTGGGGATCCAAATTTGATGGAGTCTTGGCTCCTGGCTTTGTGAAGCTTCTTATTTGAGCTGGAAGATGGAAATTTTTGTTTTCCTCTTTTTGTCTTTTTGTAGACTTTTCTTGATATACTTTTCTTGGAGATTTTTATTTGGCCTTTTTCTGTGGTGGCCTCTATTAGGGAATGAAAAGTTTTTCTTTCTTTTCCTTTGGTTGCCCCCTAGTGATGTGGAGGATTTGATTTCGTATTTTCTTTGATGGACTCTTATGTAGTCCTTATTCTCCTTATTCTGCTTTGGGGAAGTGACAGAGACTCTTGCATGAGTGTGTTTGATGACTCATGTGGCGATGAAGCTGAGTCGTGAAGTAGTCTTTTTGTTTTGCCTTTGGAGTAGGCAAGGATCCTTTTGGGGAGGGTCAAGCCTTTCCATTTGGCTCTTTTCATTTTGATGGTGTCCTTCTTTCTTGGATGGAAGGATGCTGATTGCAGCTTTAAATGACTATGTTTGGTGACTCATGTGGTGGCGCTGAGTCATGAAGTATTTTTCTGCCTTTGAATAGGCAAAGATCTTCTTTAGGGATTTTCAAGCCTTTCTGTTGGCTTTTCTGTTTTGACGTACCTTCTTTTGTTGGTATAGAAGGTTGATGGTTGGAGCTATTTTCTTTGAAGTTCCTTATTCTGCTGAAATGGTTTTGATTTCGCCTTTTGCAATTTTTATTTTCATATGGAGATTAGATTCTGGCGCCTCCTGTTTTCAATCATAAGCATAGAGACTATCCTCCTTATATGCATGTTTATTATTCTTGAAGAAAATTATTTTTTTTTCTTGATTTTGACAAAGTCGTATTGTGCAACTACTTTGTGTGTGAATGTCCTAAATGCAATCTAATATTTATTTATTTTTGATGAATTTAGAAAGTAACTGGCCTTCTCCCGTTGGCTTCTTATGAATACGCCGATGGGCTCCTTCTTTATGACCATGATGATGGGCTCCTCTTTTTATCCATCTCCTGGTTCTAGCCCTATCTTTTGCCTAGACCGCCCTTTACGGGTTTTCGATCTAGCGGGCTGCCTTAACTTTTGCCTAGAATATCTTAGGGGGCTTTTTCCTTATCTTTTGCCTAGACCGTTCTTCTGGGATTTCCGATCTAGCAGGCTACCCTGATCTTTTCCTAAGAATATACTAGCAGGCATTTATTCTTTTATTATTTTTTTATGCTTCCCTTTTTAGATGCATGCTTGATCTTTGATTAAAGGTCTTTGCGCATATTTATGATTTATCAATAAAGAGGCATTTCCATAATATTTGGTCAAGAGAAAGGAAATAAAAGGGAATTTTATTGATAAATGAGCAAAAGTTTATTTCTTTTACAGAAGGATTACAAAAGGTATTTAGAAGAATGGGTAGTCAGGGTTGGCTATACTGTATAGGCTTAAACAGTCATGTCCATGATATCTGCCCCCTGGTTCTCCTAATTGCTTCAGTTGAGATGCCTGAGCTCAGAGTGAAGACCATGCAGACTGCTTGCTTCTGGAAGAATGTTACTTTAGCCGCCTTTTCGGTTTTCGACTAAAGTAACCATTGCTCTTAGTTTTTTTTTTTTTTTATTTACTTTTTTTTTACCTCTTCTTTTTGCCTAGGACGTATCCTAGCGAGGAATATGGACCCTATCTTTTGCCCAGGAACGTCCTTTGCGGATTTTCATTCCTGACGGGTCTTGAGCAATGTCTTCAAGCATAATACTTCTTCACCGCGTCTGAATTGATTGGGTGTCGAAGTTCCTCTCCATCCATATTGGTGAGGATAAGTGCCCCTCCTGAGAAAGCTCTTTTGACCACAAAGGGTCCTTCGTAATTTGCTGCCCATTTTCCAATTTTATCCTTCTGGGCTGGAAGCAATTTCTTTATAACTAGATCCCCTTCTTGATAAGTATGAGGGTGGACCTTTTTATCATAAGCCTTTTTGATCTTCTTTTGATAGGCTTGTCCATGACATATAGCATTCAGCCGTTTTTCTTCCATAAGATTTAACTGGTCATATCGGCTTTGAACCCATTTAGCTTCTGTTACGTTTACTTCCATTATCATGTGCTTTTGTCAACATGATTAGCTGTACCGATTTGCCGTCTCGGATCTTTGCTATAACCGAAGAGTAATCATTTTGAATGTAGAGCAATTGTCATGTCAATGCCCCTCTTCCTTTCCTTAGGGATTTCAATCCTCCTATTGATCACTATATTTCCACATTTCCCAGTCAACTACTTGAATGCTTTGTGGTGAAGGGTCAAGAGAATAGAAGGAAAGGGATTTATTGCAAAGGCTTGTGTTTTAGAGGGACATTTTTTGTAATAGAGGTTTTTTGTAAGAATGGCTAGCCAGGGTTGGTCAGTGTTTAGGCTAGTTCAAACAAATGTTTTGTTTTAATGAGGTAGCGTCTTCAGCTGATTACTTTATGACTGATTGACATTCCTAGTCTGCCTAGGATTTTGCCCTTTTATCTTTTTGTCTTGGCCTTTGACCTTGACGGGCTTCTTTTAATAATAATTTCTTTTCTCAAACATTGTCGAAACATGATTTTCTTATTCGTGTCTCTAGCTAATCAATCATGTTAACTTTGGCTTCATTTTGTGTATGGCGTTTTGATTATTTTGACGCATTTTGGAACAAAACATTTGTCTAAACATTGGTTATTTAATGGGGTATAGAAATGTTTAGTAAGAAGAGAAGCAGATAGTAAGAATAGCATTCTTTTGTAATTCAAAGGGAAATGCGTGCCCTAAAGATGCTCGGGGGTCGGGCACACCCTGAGGAGTGATCTCTAATAGTCATTGGGTTTACATCCCTTAAAATCGGAAGAAGGACATCTGATGACTAATGCTACCCTTGATGCTAATATCCCTCTTTTTTGGAAGATCGTCTTTTTAAGGTACGGAGGGGAGACTTCCCTTTTCATCGTATGACTTGTTCTTTTGTAGGGTTGTTCTTTAAAGGGTTATCCTTAAAATCTGGTGGCTATCTTATTCCTTGAGCATCCTTTCCAAGCCCATGTCTGGGTTGTATCCATATCTCTTCATTATATGGGCCACTTTTAAACTGCTAGGAAGTCTTTCCGTATTTTCAAATGTCTTCTTTAGCCGCATCCATTTAAGGTGTGGTGGACGGCTCGCTGATTCAAATGTAGTCGTTAGTTTGAACCATGATCAACTTGTCGCCTACCACAAATTCGATTTTTCGGTGGAGCATTGAAGAAACTGCCTTAGCACTTTGAATCCAAGGTCTGCTCAATCTTCCCCTTGGATTTTTTCTTTTTCCTCTTCGGTTTCTTTATTTTTCGTTTGTTTTTAGGAGCATTATCTTGTAGCTCCTTGGGGAATAAATTCTTTTGCTTCCCGTCGTGCCCCCAATACCGACTATATTGGAGATATCTTCATTGACGGACAATTTTTCTGTGCATATCCACAGTACAACTTTTATCCGATGTATAAGGGAAAGGACAAGGCATGAATAAGCGCAAAGGTGTTATTACTCCTTCCCTGACATTATCAATTTGGGTACTGATATTTTCTTCTTTCTCTTTGTCCCAAATCGATGGCCTAAGTTTTTTTCTGATAGGACTGTATTGATTGAGCTTATTTTCTCCAACAGTCTTTGTATGTCCGGGGAAATGGTCCCCTCCTCACTGTCTGACTCAATCCATTCGCCTTCGGCTTTCAGATCCCGCAGAGAGTTTTCAATCACAGACATGACTGTTTATATGGTCTATATTTGGGTTTAGATTTTATTCAATTATTTTGGAATGAGAGAGAAAAGAATGAGAAGCATATGAATATTATGAAAAATGCCTCATTGTATTGATAGATGCAAATATTTACAAAGCCCACTTTAATCAAAAATCTCGTGATCATGGGCGGGGATCACGAGAGATACATCGGAAGCTTTTTGATATATTTTTATATATTTTCTATTACATTTTTAAAGATGATAAAATTGATGAGCCCTATATAGCTAGTCTTCCTTATCCCGTCTTTCATTCGGGCTTTGATAAGGGCTGGTCATCCACTTTTGGAGTTGACGCGTCGAAAGTAATCCATCCTGCGTCTATTAAATCTTGGACCTTATGCTTTAAGGCCATACAGTTATCTACAGAATGTCCCGGAGCGTCTGAATGATAATTGCATTTTTCGTTTGGCTTATACCATTCTGGATATGGTGGCTCCATTTTCTTGGGAGGGACGCGTACTAGGAGTTTGACGTCCAACAATTTTAGCAACAGGCTTCCATAAGAAGTGGGTATTGGAGTGAACTTTCTTTCCGGCCTGCGTGACTTGGTCTGCTGCGAGGAGGACGAAGGAGTGGTGAAATTGATAGCATTTACGTCTCCTTCCTTCTTCTTTCCAAAGGGCTTCTTGAATGATACGTGGGATTTCTTAAACTTGGGAGGGAATCGAGTATTTTCGGCATCGGTTACCTCCTTTACATCAAATTTGTATCCCTCTAATGCCCTTAATCTCTCCTCTAAGGCAAAAATTCGTTGCTCAGAGACCTCATTGTGGAAGCATTGTTGGTACATTAACTCTGTCAATTGCGCCATTTGTTCTTTTATGGCATTAAGCTCGGCGGTGAGCATACGGTTCTGCTCCTCTAATTGCCCCATCTTCTTGGCTTTCTGAGCACGAGTGAGAACAGGAAGAAGACCAGCCACTTTCTAAATGATTTAGAGATTTTTATTATATATTTTTTTTTATTATGAATGATCGGTGTGAAATAGATATGCCTTAGACAATAGCTTTGGTATCTTCTCAAAAGCCTATGTTTTAAGGAGTACCATACCCACTTCAGTGTGATGGTTCCCTTTTTTCAAAAGGTTATCATCATACCTTAGCGCACTTATGTCTTCTAGGAAGGTTATAAACGCACTTGGGTCTCTTTCGCTATTATCTAAAGATATTTAATGCATCCTAGAATGAATGTGTTTTATGCATGCACTACAAAAATATTTTTTATGACAACAAATATTGAAAGTGGCATAACTTTTGACTGGGTTGTCCGATTTGGACGCACAGCATGTCAAAACGAAGAGAAAAGGGTGAAGAACCAAGTTGCAAATTGCCGAAGGCGATTTGGCCCAGTAATTTTCCCAAAAAACGCTCCTAAGACCCACTTTTTGGAGGTTTATTAAAATGATGCATATTTTTCTTAGTGCTTTTATTTTCTCTCTTGGTTTTACCACTTATTGGATGATGTGGTATGAATGATACGACTTTGCCAAGAATTTTGTAAAAAGGTATTTTTATGGCTTTAAATTGTTTTTATATTTTTTTTATGACCCTTTATCTCTTCTATCGGTTAACGTGGCTACTTAGCTTACAAAGAACCTGAAACCAGGCTAGCTTAACTGAAGACTGTCCGAGATAAAGGTCTTTTATCTTTTCGCTTTTTATGATTTTTAGGGTTTTTTCATTTTTTTGTCTGTTGTATGATTACCCTATGCTAATGCATCAATACAAATGCAGCAAACGTATGCACACACAATTCATACATCCACGAGCAGAGCCACGCTTATTTAATCACGAGGTAGGGTTTTCCTGCAGAAACGTGCTTGGTTTAGGTGGTTCTAACTGTTCTCACCAGGCCAAAGGTCCCCAAGGTGCCCCCATTATAGGGACCTCTCAATCTCTCAGTCCTCGGGTCATGCACGGAACTCCGTGGCGACACCCTTAGACCAAAAGAAGAGAGTTATCACCTTGAGTTGGTGGTTTTCCGACAACGGTAGTAGCCCCGTGTGCCAACTAACCGATCGTATCTGCCACCCACTCCCTATAGGTATTCACTCTTGCCCCCGGGTATAGAGGGACTGTTGTGTGCAAGGGTTTTTGTGTGCAATTTATATTTCAAACAATTGCAGAAATAATCATACAGCAGTTATTTAAAGCCATACAATAAAAACATACAGAAGGGTAAAGGCGTAATTTCAAATCTTTGCTTAGTTTGAATTTATCCGTCACTAAATGGGATCAACTCTCTAGCTTCCCCAGTGGAGTCGCCATCTGTCGCCGCCGTCCGTTCCGACGTCCTGGGGACGTCTCGAACGTTAATGCGAGCGGTCGCGAAAAGATGGTTGAGACTCGCGTTTTTTGTTAAAATTGTGTTCATTGCTTCCGAGGCGCTCAACACTGAACTGTCCTCTAATAAAAGCAAGGTTTTCGAAAAGGGGTTCTTTTGGAGTCGCCACCAATGTTTTGACCGGAAACATTGGAAAAGGAAAAAAAGGCGTTGATTTTAATAAAAACCAACTTGGCCATTATAACCAGAGTCGGGTAAGGGAGTTAGTTACGTGTGGGGAAGGTATTAGCACCCCACAATGCCCCTTTCGGGTTCCCTATGACGGATTTATTCATTAAGTGAAGATTATGAGAAATTACGCATTTACCCTATTTTATTCGTACAGTTACTTAGATATGGTTATCTACATGATGTATCTACATTGCATATAGAAAACAATAAATAAAGCAGTAAAGAAGAAGAGAATTGAGAAAAACCTCCGTAGCAAGCTTTATATTATGATTCTTGTACAAAGAGGACGCGTTTCAGCAGTCCTTCGCTCTACAATTGTTCTCTCCTCACGATTACAGATTCGACTCGACTAAATTTTCTAGAAGAATCGAATGCCGGAATACAAATTCCTTAACTGATTGTTACCTAAAAAAGGCAATCAGAGAGATCATTCGAGAGAGGGAGAGAAGAAGACAAGTCTCAGAGTTGTCTGGTGTGTGGAGAATGACAAATGAGGCTCCTATTTATAGTAAATTTTGCCCTGGAACTTTGGGACGGCCGTCTGGGTTGGGACGGTCGTCCCAAACGTGTTTCCTGCGTTGTGCCAATCTGGGACGACCAGTCTGGGTTGGGACGGCCGTCCCTAATGCAATTTTGTTCATGTTGGGACCCCCTAGGGTTTGGGACGACCGTCCCACATTCGAGACGCGCGTCCCAACTGCTTAATTTCAGTTGGGACGGCCGTCCCAACCCTGGGATGGTGGTCTCGACCTGTTTTGTCCAGCCTTTGTATTTTGGGACCCCGGGAAGCTTTCCTTGCCGTTTTCGGACGTGGATTGGTGCCGATATATGTCCGTTGAAGCTTTATCTTCGTGTAGGAAGTCTTCTTTGGCCTTCATTTGTCATGTTGGGCGAGCTTTATCTATGTATAGGAAGTCTCCTTTGTGTGGATGAGTGAACTCCGTCTTATTATGAGAGGTCTTCTTTAGTCTTTATCCTGCATATGAGCGAACTCCATGTTGTTGCGGGAGGTTTCCTCAGTTTTTGGGAAGCCGGATGAACTCCATCTTCAGGCGAAGTTCCTCTAGCTTTTATTTTGAGAGGCCGGGCAAAATTAGGGGTCTACACTGCCAAGCAAGAGCCAGCATCCCCATAAGGGAATATCAGCCTAGTCAGAGGCAAAACAAATGAAACCAAAAGTCCTCACTTCCAATGAAGCATCTGCCTACTCAGAGGCGTTACCAGAGACTCAATGGTGTATCTACCTACTCAAGAGACCTCACCAAGATCAACAAATCCCCAAAGGATTCCTGCCTACCTAAGAGGCACTCATCAAAAATTCCCGACAACCAGCAAAGTTGGATGACCACTACCAAAAGATAAAAATCAAAGAATCCCCAGCAACCAACAAGGCTGGAAGAACACCACAAAAATCCCCGGCCCAGACCAGACGACCAAATCTCAGAAAGGACAAAGACAAGAGAATACATCCCAACACCGGCGCATGGGCCACCTGAACAGTAAGCCGCCACTACCACCAGTCCTACACAGTGGACTGTACCAGCCTGATAGGGGGTTCATGCCTATCAACCAGCACACAAGGAGTGCCTCACAGGCGCATGGGCCAGTTGAACAGTAAGCCGCCACTACCACCAGTCCTACGCAGTGGACTGTACCAGCCTGATAGGGGGTTTATACCTATCAACCTGCGCACGCGTTGCGCCTGATCTGCGCTCGAGCCGGATCAGTAAGTCGCACTACCACCCTGATGGGGGGTTCATACCCATCCAGTCCCACGCAACGGACTGCAACTACCAGCCTGATGGGGGGGTTCATACCCATCCGGTCCCACACAACGGACTGCAGCTACTAGCCTGATGGGGGGTATATACCCATCAACCGAAGGATCAGCTACCGTCAGAAGGAGTATCCTGAGGTTCTACCACGTGTCCACCGAAGGGATCGGCTATCGTCAGAAGGAGTATCCTGGAAGTGCACGAACACCGATATTTTCCCCAGAAGATCAACCACCGCAAGACGGATCATCTGAAGGGTGACCGGGCAAGTAGGTCAACTCCTTTACCTTCCTGTCAATCTGTCTGGCACAACAGGCCAACAACTGACTAGTCAGGTAAAGGGGGGGCAGCTGTAGACCCCAAATCTTGCCCGACCTCCAAATAAAGAGTAAAAGACTTCCTATTCGAAGATGGACGAAGCCTAACAAGCCACTAGGAGAGACTATTAGGCCCCATACTAGGATAGGAAGGATTTTCAACACAAAAATAAGGTTTCTCACCTTTTTGGGACGAGACCGCCGTCTCGCCTCATGCAAATAGCGAGACCGCCGTCTCACCAAACGAGGCGGTGGTCTCGCTTTCCCAGACGGCGGTCTCGCCACTTTGGCATGGCGAGACGGCGGTCTCGTTTGGCGAGACGGCGGTCTCGACCCTGTCAGACGAGAACGGCGGTCTCGCCACTGTCAGGCGCGAAAACCTATAAATATGGGCTCCCCCCCTCATTTCCACCCACCACACAACTTTTGCTCTCCCTTCTCTCTAAAACCTCTCTATAGAATCCCTCCGACGCATTTTCGGAGTTTCTGAGTGCCTTTGTGAGCATTTTTTGGCGTCTAGAAAAGTTTCCAGCGCTGTGTAGAGTGAAGGGCTCCCACAAAGCACCCTCTTCCTTTAAAAGAAATAAAAAGAAAGCTTGCTTCGGAGGTTTAAATTCTCCCTCTCTACTTTTACTGCTTTAATTTTAAATTATGCAATAGATTAGGGCCATGTAGTCATAATTTTAAATTCCGCAAAATAAAAAGGGCAAAAGCGTATTTTTCCAGTTTATTTATTAACAAAATAGCTGGCCTATCATAGGGAACCCGAAAGGGGCGTAGTAAAGGAACTAATACTTCCTTTACACGTAACTAACTCCCTTACCCAACTCTGGTTCTAATGACCAAAGTTGGTTTTCGAAAACCAACGCCTTTTAAAACCCCTTTTCCGATGTTTCCGGTAAAAACATCGGTGGCGACTCCACAGAACCTTACAAAAATTAGTCCTTGAGTTAGCCCGGTTATCGGACAACCCAAGGACGCCCTTTCAAAAACCTTGCCCCTAGGTTAGCCCGGTTATCGGACAACCTAAAGGCGTTGTAACCACCCATAAAAACGTGAAAACAAGAGGGTCGAAACCATCGGGTCACTCCGACCGCCTCTCTTTTTTGACGGCGGCGACACCTGCAAAAAAGTGTATTGCAAAGGTAGGTTCTAACTGTTTATATTGATGAAGACATAAAGAGTTTATATTGATGAAGACATAAAGGGTTTATAGAGTTTAGTTTGTGGGTGTGTAGGTGAATAGGTTATAGGTTTAGAATTTAATCTCTTGATTGATCAATAGATCTTGTGATAAGCGCCTTTAAATGATGCATCTCATTGAACTTATTTTACTGCATGAAAAACCAACCTTTAAGCATTAAAGGAACAAACTGAGTTTTTCAATCTGTTAAAAAGAAGTTTCAATCTGTTAAAATCACTTAAAATAGGAAATGTTCATTTCCTGTCAAAATATTAATTGATTGAATCGCAGAATCAACAGGTTAAAATGTTCTTAATGATTTTTTTCCATATTAAAGGTTTCGCAATTTTAATCTGTTGAAATCAAGTTCAATATGTTGAAACAGAGAGATGTTATTTTTCACTTTAAAGTATCACAAGGATTTCAATCTGTTGAAATATATTTTAATCTGTTGAAACAAAGAGCTACCATTTTTCTTCTAACTGTTTCAATCCATTGAAAACTCAAAACAACCGATTGAATTAGTTTTTAAATGAAATCAATCGATTGAAACGTCATTTTAATCGATTGAAAAATATTCTGATCGATCACAACTCAATTCTGATCGATCATTGTCGCCGTCGTCCATTCCGACGTCCTGGGACGTCTCGAACGTTAATGCGAGCGGTCGCGAAAAGATGGTTGAGACTCGCGTTTTTTGTTAAAAAGATGTTCATTGCTTCCGAGGCGTTCAACACTGAACTATCCTCTAATAGAAGCAAGGTTTTCGAAAAGGGTTCTTTTGGAGTCGCCACCAATGTTTTAACCCTAAACATTGGAAAAGGAGAAAAAGGCATTGATTTTAATAAAAACCAAACTTGCCCATTATAACCAGAGTCGGGTAAGGGAGTTAGTTACGTGTGGGGAAGGTATTAGCACCCCACAACGCCCCTTTCGGGTTCCCTATGACGGATTAATTCATTTAAGTAAAGATTACAAGAAATTACGCTATTACCCTATTTTATTCGTACAGTATTTAAATATGGCTATCTACATGATTTTATCTACATTGCTTACAGAAAGCAGTAAATAAAGCAATAAAAGGGAAGAGAATTGAGAAGAACCTCCGAAGCAAGCTTTATATTATAAGTCTTTTATACAGAGGACGCTTTGCGGCAATCCTTCACTCTACAACGACTCTCCTCTCGAATAAACTCGACTCGACTAAAATTTTCTATAAGAATCGAATGCCGCAATACAAGTTCCTTAACTGATTGTTACCTATTAAAGGCAATCAGAGAGATCATTCGAAGGAGGGAGAGAAGAAGACAAGTCTTGGAGTTGTCTGGGGTGTGGAGAATGACCTAAGGGCCTCCTATTTATAGCCTTTTTTGCCTAGAACTTTGGGATGGCCGTCTGGGTTGGGACGGCCGTCCCAGTTGAATTTTTTGTTCTTGACTCCACCCCTGGAAGTGTGGGACGGCCAGTGTCATTTGGGACGGCCATCTCGACTGTCCTAGGTTTTTTGGGATGGTCGTCCCAACTTTGGGACGGCTGTCTCGATCTGTTTTCAGCAGCTCTTGTGTTCTGGGACCCCTGGGAAGCTTTCTTTGCTATTTTCGGACGTAGATTGATGTCGATATATGTCCGTTGAAGCTTTATCTTCGTGTAGGAAGTCTTCTTGATCCTTGTTGAGATGCCGGGCGAGCTTTATCTTTGTGTAGGAAGTCTCCTTAGTCTTTATTGTATGGATGGGTGAACTCCGTCTTGTTGGGGGAGGTCTTTCTCAGTTTTTGATAGGAAGCGGGGTGAACTTTATTTTCGTGTGAAGTTTCCCTAGCTTTTATTTTGAGAGGCCGGGCAAAATTAGGGGTCTACAATCATATCTAGTTCTGATCGATCACAACTCAATTCTGATCGATCATATCTAGTTCTGATCGGTCATAAAACTATTCTAATTGGTCATCTGCTACTCCAAGTTATTTTAAAGTGATTGAATTCTATCAGTTTCTCTTTTTTACTCTATAAATATAGTTTTGATTTCTCTTTTGGAATAACAATTTTGAAAAACATTTGAAAGCAATCTTAGAGCTCTCATATTTGTTCCTTTCTCTGTGCATTCATAAAACTTTTCATATCATAAGGCGTTTAGATCAAGATTGTTAAAAGTTCATCAAGAGAGAAAGTTCTGAGTTGGGGAAATTGCTTCTGGACTTCTATATTGTTAAAGCTGTAGTCCAGGTTTATTCTTTTCATACACTTGTACAAAGGTTAATTGTGTAGATTGGGTTTGAATCTGCACTGGTTACAGTAACTGGGTTGGGTTACTGGGTGGTTAATTAAAGAGTCTATCTTGTGGTGTTTGTAAGATAGTTCTTGGGGTAGATTGATGTATATCTACTGGTTTGTATTTTCACTTGGAATTAGTGGAACTTGGCAGATTTGTCAAGAACTGGATGTAGCTCTGGGAAAGAGTGAACTAGTATAAACTCTTGTGTTGTATTTCTGCTTTCATCTCTTTTCAATTCTTGCTTATATTCTTGCTTGTTTAAAACCAAATCTGCCTAATAAAAGATTGGATAAAGATTAACCATTCTTCCAAAAGAAAGAGTGTTTTTCGAAAAAGATTTCAAAATTTCAATTCACCCCCCCTCTTGAACTCAACCATTAATTCTTACAATTGGTACCAGAGCTGGTTCTTGTAAGTTACTCAAGAATTTGGTCCAAAGGTTTAAATGGCTGAGGGAAAGATGACTTTTTCGGAAGGAGCCTCCATCAATAGGCCTCCTCTATTTGCTGGTGTGAATTATTCTTTCTGGAAGGTTAGAATGAAAATCTTTATTGAATCTCTTGATAGGGGTATTTGGGATACAATTGTTAATGGGCCATTCAAACCAACTCATACAGTAGATGGTAAAATTGTTGAAAAAGACTGGGCTGAATTAACTGATGCAGAAAATAGGAAAGTTCAATATGATTATACTGCTAAGAACATTATTACCTCTGCCTTAAATCTTGATGAGTTTTTCAGGGTTTCTCAATGTGCCTCTGCCAAAGAAATGTGGGAGATTCTAGAGGTCACTCATGAGGGTACCTCTGACGTGAAAAGGGCAAGAAAGCATGAATTAATTAGAGACTATGAATTGTTCAAAATGCAGCAAGGTGAAACCATTGTAGATGTGCAGAAAAGATTCACGCATATAGTCAATCATCTAATTGGATTAGGCAAGACATTTGACAAGAAAGAGTTAAACATCAAGATTCTAAAATGTCTGGACAGAACTTGGCAACCAAAGGTGACAGCTATATCAGAATCAAGAGACTTAACTGAGATGACTACTGCATCATTGTTTGGTAAGCTAAGGGAACACGAGTTGGAGATCAATAGGTTTAAAGAACAAGAAAATGCAGAAAAGAAAAGCAGAAACATTGTTCTCAAGACAATTGAAGAAAGCAGTAATTATGAAGAAGATGAATCTGAGAATCTGACTCTGTTGGTTAAAAAGTTTGGGAAATTTCTTAGAAAGAAGAACAGAACTGGCCAGGTTAAAAGGTACACTGATAAAAGAACTGAATCTACTCAAAATAGTTTTACTTGTTATTCTTATGGTAAGCAGGGACACATAAGGAGTGAATGTCCAGAAAAATCCAAGAATCAAAACAAGAAAGAGTTAAAGTACAAAAGGAAAAAGGCCTACATAGCCTGACAAGACAATGATTCAACCTCTAGTTCTGTATCTGAAGGTGAAGAAGTGAATCTTTGCTTAATGGCTGGCTGTGAATCCTCTTCATCTCATGTAAGTTCAACCCCCACAGAAAATGAAATGAATTACAGCACATTACTAACTGCTTTCAATGAAATTCATAATGAAGCTAGGAATTTATCTCATACAAATAATCGGTTAAAAGGACTAAATAACTGGTTAGAAAATAGGGTTAATGTTCTAGAAGAAGAGTTACTAGAAAACAAGACAGATATGGAACATCTTGAAATAATCTACAATAATTCATCTGCTGGTAATGCTGCTCCTAACAACAATTGTGAAAAGTGTATCTCTCTACAGAATAAGGTTGAGTATTTGATTAAAACTCTGTCTAAGTTTACTCAAGGTAAAGAAAATTTAGATACACTTCTTGGGCCCAAAACTGTGTTTTTGATCATACTGGAATTGGGTACAAACCTAAGGTTGGGGTTAAAACTAAAAGATATTTGAATTTCTTTTCTTTTAGAAAATCAACAACATCTCCTTTCTCATCTTGTCATTATTGTATGAAAAAGGACATACTGTAAAATTCTGTCATATTAGAAAACACTTTGTGCCACAGGGTAAAATGAGATGGGTTCCAAAATATGTTAAACAAAAAATTTGACCACTAAGGACCCAAAGTAATTAAGGGTACCAAATACTTGATGTTTGATTTTTCAGGAACAATAGCAAGAATCACTTTGGTACTTGGACAGAGGATGCTCAAGGCATATGACAGGTGATATTTCCAAATTCCAGAAACTGAGATTGAAGATTGGAGGACATGTGACATATGGAGACAACAACAAGGGAAGAATCTTAGGTTCTGGAGATATAGGAGATGGTGAAACCGTGACCATTCACAATGTTCTTCTTGTTGAAGGTCTCAAGCACAACTTAATCAGTATAAGTCAATTATGTGATCTAGGTCACAAGGTTATCTTCAAACCAAAAATCTGCCTAATCTGTGAGCCAAAATCTGACACGGTAATGTTGGTAGGTAAGAGGTTAAATAACATTTACATGCTAGATATCAAGCATTCTATCTCATCTCAAAGTTGTCTTCTTACTAAAGAAGAAGAATCTTGGTTATGGCATAGAAGGCTTGCACATATTCATCTTAATCATCTTGACAAACTGATTTCTAAAGATTTAGTCTCTAGGCTACCTAAGCTTCAAATTCTGAAAGACAAAATCTGTGAAGCTTGTTTAAAAGGTAAACAAATAAGAAAATCCTTTTCAAACAAAAAAATTGTTTCTAATTCTAGACCTTTGGAACTGCTTCACATGGATTTGGTTGGTCCTTCAAGAAATAAAAGCCTAGGTGGTAATCTCTATATCATGGTAATTGTTTATGATTTTTCCAGATTTACTTGGACTATATTTCTAAAAGCCAAATCTGATTCTTTCAAATCTTTTAAAAAGCTTGCCAAGGTTCTACATATTGAGAAATGTTATGTCATTACTTCTATTCAAAGTGACAATGGTGGAGAATTTGTAAATGAAAAGTTTGAATTATTCTGTGAAAAGCATGGCATAAAGCATAACTTTTATGCTCCAAGAACTCCTTAATAGAATGGTGTTGTGGAAAGAAAGAACAGATCCATTGTGGAATTGGCTAGAACAATGCTTTGTGAAAATGCCTTACCTAAATAATTTTGGGCAGATGCTGTAAACACAATTTGTCATGTTTTGAATAGAGTTTTGATTAGACCCATTCTTAAGAAAACCCCATATGAACTTTACAAAGGAAGAAAACCCAACATAAACTATTTCAGGGTTTTTGGATGTACATGTTTTGTTTTAAACAATGGGAAAGAAAATATTGGCAAGTTTGATGAAAAATCTGATAAAGGGATATTTCTTGGCTATTCTTCTAACAGTAATGCATATAGAGTCTATAATTTAAGACTAAAATCTGTTGAAGAATCAGTACATGTTGTTTTTAATGAGTCTTCTCGAGTGTTGCAGAATAAAACAACATGTACTACAGATGATGACGATTTAACTGATAATTCTTATCAGTTAAAACATCCCAGTGGTTTAGATCAACATATTGTCGAAGAAGGTGATCAGTCAGTTGATCCTACAAAAGCTGATCCACCAGAAAGAATTACTGAAGAACAGGAAGAAGATATCTTGGATGAGCTTCCTAAAGAATGGATTGTCCCAAAAGATCTTTCTCTAGACAATGTCATTGGACAGATCAATAAGGGAGTATCCACTAGGCATTCTCTTAATCAATTCTGCAATCATATGGCATTCATTTCACAAATTGAACCTAAAACTGTTAAGGATGCATTAAATGATAAATATTGGGTTAGTGCCATGCATGATGAGCTTAATCAGTTTGAAAGAAATAATGTGTGGGAATTAGTTCCTAAATCCAAAGATATCAATATAATTGGTACTAAGTGGGTATTCAAAAACAAATTAGATGAACACGACATTATTACTAGAAATAAAGCTAGGTTGGTAGCCAAAGGATATAATCAATAGGAAGGAATTGATTTTGATGAAACCTTTGCACCAGTAGCTAGACTTGAAGCTGTTAGACTGTTATTAGCTTATGCTTGTATTAGTGGTTTCAGATTACTTCAGATGGATGTCAAGAGTGCCTTTCTAAATGGACTCATTAATGAAGAAGTCTATGTTGCTCAGCCTCCTGGTTTGGAAAATCACAAGCTTCCTGACCATGTCTACAAGTTGAAAAAGGCTCTTTATGGATTAAAACAAGCTCCTAGACAATGGTATGAGAGGCTAAGTAATTTCTTAATTGATCAAGGCTACAAACGAGGTGAAGTTGACAAAACCTTATTCATTAAGAAATTTGGATCTGACATTATTCTGGTGCAGGTTTATGTTGATGATATCATCTTTGGTTCTACTAATAAAGCCCTGTGTAATAAGTTTGGTAAGGAAATGCAAAGTGAATTTGAAATGTCTATGATGGGAGAATTGAATTTCTTCCTTGGTCTCCAGGTTAAGCAATTAAGGGATGGTATTTTCCTAAATCAATCGAAATACTGTAATGAGTTGTTGAAGAAATTCGATATGCATAATTGCAAAGAATCCTCCACACCCATGTCTACTAAATGCTGTCTAGATTTAGATGAAAAAGGGAAATCAGTTGATCAAACTAAATATAGAGGTTTGATTGGATCTCTTCGATATCTGACTACTAGTAGGCCTGACATTATGTTCAGTGTTTGTCTTTGTGCTAGATTTTAGGCAAACCCAAAGGAATCTCACCTCACCGTTGCTAAAAGGATTCTCAAGTACCTTAAAGGAACCATTAATGTTGGACTATGGTATCCTGAAGGTGCATCTCTTAAACTTGTTGGATTTTCTGATTCTGACTTTGCAGGATGTATATTGGATAGGAAAAGTACCTCTGGTACATGTCATTTACTGGGAAGCAGTCTCATATCATGGCACAGCAAAAAACAAGCATGTGTAGCTCTTTCAACTGCTGAAGCTGAATACATAGCAGCCGGGAGTTGTTGTGCTCAAAGTATCTACCTTAAACAACAATTGAAAGATTATGGAGTATTTCTCAACATAGTACCTCTGGTTTGTGATAATACTAGTGCAATTAATCTAACTAAGAATCCTATTCAACACTCTAGAACTAAGCATATTCAAATTAGACATCACTTTATTAGAGAACATGTATCTAGGGGTGATTGTGAAATTAGTCATTGAAACTGAGAAACAATTAGCTGACTTGTTCACCAAACCACTCCCTAGAGATAGACTTAATATGCTTAGAACTGAATTAGGAATTCTGGATATATCTAGCATTGAATAATTGATTCTTTATTATGATACTGTGCTTTTTAACAGATTGAAATTGCGAAATAATCTGTTGATTTCCTGATTCTCAATCTCTGTTCATGATGTATTACCAGTTTAATCGATTAAATAATCTTTTAATCGATTTATTTCAATAACTCTGTAGCCGTGCATGTTTTTCTTTTACAAATCAATCGATTAAATCGATTTAATTCACTTTTGATGCTCTGCATGTTCTTCTTTTACAAATTCAATCTTCGATTCAATCGATTTATTTTTACTTGTGATGATCTGCATCTATATCAGTAATTGAAAATCAATTGGTTGATTT
Organism: Sphenostylis stenocarpa; assembly: GCA_963425845.1. Lineage (NCBI taxonomy): Eukaryota > Viridiplantae > Streptophyta > Magnoliopsida > Fabales > Fabaceae > Sphenostylis > Sphenostylis stenocarpa. The sequence continues at coordinate 30,668,776 of OY731402.1, read as the reverse complement.
TTTCTAGGGTTAGTAGTGTATGTGTTGCCTCTAATAACTTACTGCAGATTGAGATGAGTGCCTTTGCAACTGGGAACAACTTCAGCTACTCTCTTAAATGTAATAGTTATCCAATAAAAGTTGAATGATTGTGATTGGAAATCAGATGTAAAGGTAATCGAGTATCACAACAACAACTCTCTCTCTCTGCCTTTACCATCTCTGACGCATGGAGCAGAACAACAGTAATTCACAAAAAGACAAAATTGACTATTCAAAGTAGATGAAGGGTCTCATTTCTTTTTAGCATGCAATAGTGATTCGAAAATCTTGTACTCTCTCCTTGAAAATATTCTCTCTTCTCTGTTTTTCGGTTCATCTCTCAAAACAAAATGTTCAAGCGCACCAAATCTGGGAGGAAGAAGTTCAGCAAAGGAGAATCCTCAGCTGCTGTGCAAGAAACATCAGGAGGAGGGCGCATTGAATCCTGGTTCAATGGGAACCAAGAAAAGATGGACTTATTCATTCACGAAATGAGCAGGAAACAAATTAATATTCCCAAGGTTCTGAAATTCTCGTGGTTGGATGCTGAAGGATTCAGAGGTGTTCGGAAGCTGCTGCAACGCCAGAAGCTTCAGAAGTTCCTTGAGCTCAATGGTAGAATCTATCTAGATCTTATTAAAGTTTTCTTCACTAATCTGTCATTTGAAGGCTCTACACTCAAAACTCAAGTTAAAGGAGTGGAAATAGAGATTACTCCCACTGTCTGGAAAGATGTTGCTGGACTCAAGGATGAAGGAGTGAAAGTCACTAAAGGGTATACCTCTGATGTAGAAGAATTCAACAAAGTCCAGTACTTTCGCTCGTGTTTGAGAAATAAGCGTGACTCTGTGAGTTCCTTCAACACTGGAAAGCTTAACCTTGAAGAAAGAATTCTTGCGTTCATAGTGGCCTGACAGCTTACTCCCAGTGGGAGCCATCATGCAGTACTAAATGAAGGTGATTTGGTGCTGATGTACTGTATCCATCACAGAATCAGAGTAAACTGAGTATTTATCATCAAGGATCATATGATCAAAGCAAAAAGGCTAAGTGATTTTAGGTATCCTTATGCAATCTTGATTTCTAAATTTCTAACTCATTTTGGTGTTGACTTAGAAGGAGAATTGGCTGAAACCATTCGCCCCACAAATGAGGTTAACAACTCCATCCTTCATAAAATGGGATTCATTAAGATTGATGGTGAGTGCATTTTGAAAGAAGAAGCTGGGAGAGAAGAAGAAGTCGAAGAAGAAGAAGAAGAGGAAAAAGATGAGAATACTGGTGCTTCGAGTACTGCTGAAGCACGGCAAACAAATCCTATGGAAGATGTCATGGAAGAGTAGTCTCCATTGGAAGTGATTCCTTACGTGGCACATCCTGACCGTGGCACGCCTCTCTCACAATTCGAACGAACTATGCTGCATCAGATGAATGAAATGCAAACAAATCAAAGGAGGCACATGGAGATGACATTTGCTCTGCAAGCTCGCCAACATCGACTCTATGAAGACTCCATTGCCAGATTTCAGCACATTGACAATCAACTGGAGGATATCTTCAACAGAATTGGAGACCTCCAATTCAATCAGGGTCCCTGGGATGGTGATGAATGAAGTTTCTTTTTAAATGTTTTAGTTCACTTGTTTTTTTTTTGGGTACCTACGCGGTACTTATGGACTGTAATTAAACACTTTTTGATGAAGTCAAATAGGGGAAGAAGTATTTGCTTATAACTGACACTACACACACACCACAAAATCATATATGTCTCTGTTCTGTTATTTTTTTGTGCAGGTGCAGTGGTTATTTGTCTCCATCAAATAGGGGGAGATTGAAGCACTTGTTGGATTTGATGAAGACATAAAGAGTTTATATTGATGAAGACATAAAGGGTTTATAGAGTTTAGTTTGTGGGTGTGTAGGTGAATAGGTTATAGGTTTAGAATTTAATCTCTTGATTGATCAATAGATCTTGTGATAAGCGCCTTTAAATGATGCATCTCATTGAACTTATTTTACTGCATGAAAAACCAACCTTTAAGCATTAAAGGAACAAACTGAGTTTTTCAATCTGTTAAAAAGAAGTTTCAATCTGTTAAAATCACTTAAAATAGGAAATGTTCATTTGTTGTCATAATATTAATTGATTGAATCGCAGAATCAATAGGTTAAAATGTTCTTAATGATTTTTTTCCATATTAAAGGTTTCGCAATTTTAATCTGTTGAAATCAAGTTCAATCTGTTGAAACAGAGAGATGTTATTTTTCACTTTAAAGTATCACAAGGATTTCAATCTGTTGAAATATATTTTAATTTGTTGAAACAGAGAGCTACCATTTTTCTTCTAACTGTTTCAGTCCATTGTAAACTCGAAACAACCAATTGAATTAGTTTTTAAATGAAATCAATCGATTGAAACGTCATTTTAATCGATTGAAAAATATTCTGATCGATCACAACTCAATTCTGATCGATCATATCTGGTTCTGATCGATCACAACTCAATTCTGATCGATCATATCTAGTTCTGATCAATCATAAAACTATTCTGATCGGTCATCTGCTACTCCAAGTTATTTTAAAGTGATTGAATCTATCAGTTTCTCTTTTTTACTCTATAAATACAGTTTTGATTTCTGTTTTGGAATAACAATTTTGAAAAACATTTGAAAGCAATCTTAGAGCTCTCATATTTGTGCCTTTCTCTGTGCATTCATAAAACTTTTCATATCATAAGGCGTTTAGATCAAGATTGTTAAAATTTCATCAAGAGAGAAAGTTCTGAGTTGGAGAAATTGCTTCTGGACTTCTATATTGTTAAAGCTGCAGTCCAGGTTTATTCTTTTCATACACTTGTACAAAGGTTAATTGTGTAGATTGGGTTTGAATATGCACTGGTTACAGTAACTGGGTTGGGTTACTGGGTGGTTAATTCAAGAGTCTATCTTGTGGTGTTTGTAAGATAGTTCTTGGGGTAGATTGGTGTATATCTACTGGTTTGTATTTTCACTTGGAATTAGTGGAACTTGGCAGATTTGTCAAGAACTGGATGTAGCTCTGGGAAAGAGTGAACCAATATAAACTCTTGTGTTGTATTTCTGCTTTCATCTCTTTTTAATTGTTGCTTATATTCTTGCTTTGTTTAAAACCAAATCTGCCTAATAAAAGATTGGATAAAGATTAACCGTTCTTCCAAAAGAAAGAGTGTTTTTCAAAAAAGATTTCAAAAGTTCAATTCACCCCCCTCTTGAACTCAACCATTAATTCTTACAGGTCGTACTTGCCACCCACTCCCTATGTGTATTCACTCTTGCCCTCGGGTATAGAGGGACTGTTGTGTGCAAGGGTTTGTGTACAGTTTGTTATTTCAAACAATTGCGAAAAGTAAACATACAACAATTATTAAAACCATAGAATAGAGCATGTTATAAAAGCAAGGAAGGGTAAAAGCATAATTTCAAATTTTTGTTTATTAAACTAGTTCATCACTAAATGGGATCAACTCTCTAGCTTCCCCAGTGGAGTCGCCATCTATCCCACCATCAAAAGAGACAGTCGGAGCGACGCGATGGTTTTATATGACTCGCGTTTTTTATAAGATGGTCAACATTCTTAAGATGCCCAATAACCGGACTGTTCATAAAAATGAGGTTTTCGAAAAAGGTTCTATGAAGTCACCACCGATGCTTTTACCGTAAACATTGAAAAAGAAAGAAAAGGCGTTGGGTTTCAAAAAACCAACTTTGGCCATTACAACCAGAGTTGGGTAAGGGAGTTAGTTACGTGTGGGGAAGGTGTTAGCACCCACAATGCCACTTTCAGGTTCCCTATGATGGACTAATTCATAAATAAAGACTGAAAGAAATTATGCTTTTACCCTATTATTTTATCTACTTGTAGAATTTAAATGTCTACATGGCCTTAATATCTAATGCATACAAGGAAAGCAATAAAAAAAGCAGTAAAAGAGAGAGAATAAGGAAAGGAACCTCCGAACCGAGATTTATATTAACTTTTCAAAACTTGAGGATGCTTTTTGGTAGTCCCCTTTGCTCTACAAGCACGCTTCTCACCCGCAACAAAGAAAAAGATCACTCTACCAAGCACCAGATGTCTCAAGAGGAGACCTCCTTAACCGATTTCTACCTTAACAGAAATCGAAAAGCTCACTCGAACTCTGGAATGTAGACCCCTAATCTTGTCCACCCTCATAATAAGACCAGAAGGCCTCCTTTTCGAAGATAAATGAAGCCTAAGAAGCCATTAGGAGAGACTATTAGGCCCCATACTAGGATAGGAGGGATTTTCTGCATAAAAATAAGGATTTTTGGCTTCAGAGGTTGAGACCGCCGTCTCGCATTCGGGACGGCCGTCTCGCCACCTACAAATGGCGAGACCCCCCTCTCGTTTGGTGAGACGGCCTTCTCGCCATATTTGCAAGGCGAGATGGCCATCTCGAATGGCGAGACGACCGTCTCGACCTTGTCAGATGAGACGACCGTCTCGACCTGACAGGCATGAATCCCTATAAATAGCCGCGTTTTTTACTTCATTTCACACAATTCTCCGAGTTTCTCTCTTGTAACCTATTCTAATTATCTTCCTAGAACCCCTCCGAAGCATTTCCGGAGTTTTTGAGAGTTTCTTAGAGATTTTATAACATTTCCGAGAGTTTTTCCAGCGATGTAAAGAGTGAAGGGCTACCAAAACGCACCCTAAATTTCAAGAAATTAATCAAAGAGCTTGCTTCGAAGGTTTCCTCTCTCTCTATCTCTTTATTGCTTTCGTTATTATGATTAAACTACGTAATAGATATTAGGGCCATGTAGTCATTATTTTAATTCCGCAAATAAAAGGGTAAAAACATCTTTTTCGTAAAGTTTCTTATTTAAATAGCTGGCCTGTCATAGGGAACCCGAAAGGGGGGTCGTAAGGGAACTAATACTTTTCTTACACGTAACTAACTCCCTTACCTAAACTCTGGTTTTAATGACCAAAGTTAGTTTTCAAAAACAAACGCCTTTTTAATCCTTTTTCGATGTTTCCGGTAAAAACATTGGTGGCGACTCCATAAGAACCATTCAAAATTAGTTCTTGGGTTAGCCTGGTTATCGGACAATCCAAGAACGCCCTTTCAAAAACCTCGCCTCTAGGTTCAGCCCGGTTATCGGACAACCTAAAGGCGTTGTAACCACACCCATAAAACGCGAAAATCAGAAAGTCGGAACCATCGTGTCGCTCTGACCTCCTCGTTTTGACGGTGGCGACAGATGGCGACTCCACTGGGGAAGCCTAGAGAGTTGATCCCATTTAGTGATGGGTCAGCTTAAATAAATAAACCAAGAAATTACGCTTTTACCCTACCTTGTATTATAACATGTTTTAATGCTTGGCTTTAATAATTGTTGTTTGTTTATACTTACGCAATTGTTTGAAATACAAACTGTACACAAACCCTTGCACACAACAGTTCCCTCTATACCCGGGGGCAAGTGAGAAATCCATAGGGAGTGGGTGGCAGGTATGGTTCGCTGTAGTGATGGCCTTGTGCCCACCAGTGTGATTGGAAACCACCACTCAATGTGATAACCTTCCTCTTTTGGCACAAAGACTGACTATGGCCTTAGTGCTAAGCATGGTCGGAAGGTTGGAGAGTGGGGACCCTATAATGGGGGCACCTTGGGGGCCTTAGCCTTGGTGAGAACAGTTAGAACCTACCTTTGCCAATGCACTTTTCTGCAGGAAAACCCTACCTCGTGATTAAAATGACTTCTCGCCTGTTCGCGATTGATTGAATTGTGTGCGCATTTATTTGCTGCATTTTTCTGTTGCATCACATAAACAAACAATAGAAAAATCACAAAAAACATTTTTTGCAATAAACACCCTTATCTCGGACAGTCTACCTTTTAGCTAGCCTGGTTTCAGGTTCTTTATAAGTTAAGTAGCCACGCAGTCCGACAGAAGAGATAGGGGACGCTAAATATTATTCTTTCGCATAAAGCCATTTTTTATCTCGGACAGTCTGCCTTTTAGCTAGCCTGGTTTTAGGTTCTTTGTAAGCTAAGTAGCCACGCAGTCCAACAGAAGAGATAAAAGGCTATAAAATAAAAATCAAAATAAAAATCCAATTTAAAACAATAAATGGGACCTCGTTCATAAACGTTATACTCATAAATCATTCATATAGGTAGTTTATTTTCTAAAAAATATATAAAATACGCAAATACCATACATCATGTAAAAATAAAACATGATAAATAGCAAAATAAACACTCGCATTCATTCAATAAGCATCATATTCAGAAAGCATGCATTTTGGTTTTAGAAAATGGAGGGGACTAGTAGACAGTTGAAGAAAGTGGACATTCCCCGGTACCATACTAAGAAGTTGGAACGGCTTTGCGCAATAATGCCACCAGAGGTTCACTCCGACTTCGAAAAATCCTATGGACGGATTCTCGACCTGCTGAAGATCTGTGTCGATCAAGTTTTTATCAGGGTATTAGTTCACTTCTAGAACTCTAGTCTGCGTTGTTTCGAATTTCCACAGTTCGACGTGGTGCCCACCTTGGAGGAGTACAAAATTGTGCTGAAATGGCCCAAATCAGCTGGGGTCCATATCCGCCACGGGGCATATACTCCTGTAGCACAAGTCGCTGCCATCATCCGATTGTCATTTCGGCAGACTACCCTGATAAAAAAAGGGAACATCCAGGGTTGGAAAGTCTCAATGTTAGAAGACCATTTGTCCGATTTGGCTGAAAGGGCAGAATGGGTCGCTTTTAACAAAACCCTGGCCTTAATCATATTTGGAACGATCTTGTTTCCCTTCCACCTCGACACAGTGGATCAAGCCGTCATGGACGCCTTCTTCGCCTGGGACGTGAACTCGAAGAGTCCCTTGCCTGCAATTCTTGCCGACACCTTGTTCTCGGTGGAATTTTGCTGCCAGAAGCAAGGAAAAACACTTCGTTGCTGCTCTTCACTACTTTTTGTGTGGGGCATCATGCATTTTTATTCCTCTAGTCACATGGGGATGTTCCCCGACCCTTTGAGGAGCTTCTCCAAAATTCCTCTCCAACGACGCTTAACTTCAGAGTGGAAGGACGAGTTGGAACAATGGGACGCCAAGCATTTATCCTGGGTCTGCCCTTGGTTCCAACCCGGTCCGGTCCTCATCAGATGTGGAGATTATCCGAACGTACCCTTGATAGGACTCAGGGGTTGCATAACCTATTCACCTAGAGTAGCTATGAGACAACTCATGAGGACTCAAACTACAATTTCTCGAGGGGAACTCAGAGGACTGTGTTTCTTCGGAGACCCATGCACAATTGTCAACTCACTAGCCGTGAGAAAAGCATGGGAGAAACCAGTCGTTATGGGAGATAGAGAGCTAGGAAAAGCTCAAATGGCTGTCTCCAATGACTATGAGGTGTGGAGAAAAAGAAGAGGGATGTCTCAACCATCCACCTCACTCCTTACAAGCGCCAATAGTGAAGAGCTGCAAGCTCAAGTCGATGCCTTGACCCAGAGGATAGAAATCATGGGAGCCCAGATGAGGGCCCTTGAGGAAAGAGAACAAGAATCTATCCTCACCATTGATGGTCTGCAAAGGCAATGCAAGAAAAAGGATCATGAAATAGAATGCCTCAAGGATCAATGTGCTGATTCTAATGAGCAAGCTATCTGAGCATCAAAAGCTACTAGAACCAGCTCGGATAGCCAACTTCAAGAAATAACCACCAAATCAGCACGCCTTGAGGCCGAATCAACAAAATAGGCTCAGACGATCAAGGAATTGTTGCAAGACCTCACCAAGACTCGGTCAGAAATACGCCAAGAGCGAGAGGCCAATCGGAGACTCAACAAAAGTCTCGCTGAGCTACGCTGCAAGGAAAGAGATGGGCTAGCTCAGTACGGCCAAGTACTACAAGAAAAGGACCGAGCCCTTGCGAAACTCGATGAACTACAAGCCTTGGTCGTCCATCAAGAGATGAAGATCAATGAGGCTCAAAAGTACAATGAAGATATGAGCCAGGCAGTCCAGAAGCAAAGCGAAGCACTTGCTCGTCATGTCCGAGAAGCCGAAAGGGAATTACATAGAGATCAAGACCCGCCTGCGGGTTTCTTTAGGCTTTTTCGTTTCTGTCAAAAGTTGCTTTGTAGTATGGAATAGGGGAATGTACACCTTCTACGGATAAATGAAATTATTTTCCTTATTTAGTAATTCTCTACTTGCATGCATATCATGCATTTGCATATTTAATTTCCCCTCCTTCACTCTTAATAAATAAGATAATAAAAAGGAAGGATTAACTGAAACGTCTTCCAAATCAGAAGAATGGAGAGAAAGCCACTCCTAATCAAGTTTGCCCCAACGGTCGACTCACCACAAGAGGATAATAAGCCTCGACCGTTGGTCCTTACAAATAAGGAAGAGGGGGCAAGGACACCAGTGCGACTATTTATGCCATGTCCTTTCCCCTACGAGTCAAATAAGGTTGTACCATGGAAATACGGGGAATTTTCACCAATAAAGGAGGATATCTCAAACATAGTCGGCAAGAGTCTACTCCCCTAGGGACTCACAAGAAGATGTCCCCAAGAATAAAGGGAAAAATAAAAAGGCCGAAGAAAAAGAAAATAAAGAATCCAAGGAGGAGACAGGAGAATTGTCGCCACCGTCCATTCCGACGTCCAGGGACATCTCGAACGTTTATGCGAGCGGTCACGAAAAGATGGTTTAGACTCACGTTTTATGTTAAAATATGATCATTGATTCCGAGGTGCTCAACAACTGAACTATCCTCTAATAAAAGCAAGGTTTTGGAAAAGGGGTTCTTTTGGAGTCGCCACCAATGTTCTGACCATAAACATTGGAAAAGGATAAAAAGGCGTTGATTTTAATAAAAACCAAACTTGGCCATTATAACCAGAGTTAGGTAAGGGAGTTAGTTACGTGTGGGGAAGGTGTTAGCACCCCACAACGCCCCTTTCGGGTTCCCTATGACGGATTAATTCATTTAAGTGAAGATTACAAGAAATTACGCGATTACCCTATTTTATTGCATAATATTAAAAATGGCTATCTACATGATTTTAGTTTACATTGCATACAGAAAGCAATAAATAAAGCAGTAAAAGAGAAGAGAATTGAAAAGAACCTCCGTAGCAAGTTTTGTATTGCGAATCTTTTGACTATGAGGATGCGTTTTGGCAATCCCCTGCTCTACAAAGACTCTCCTCTCTGAATACAACACTGACTCTACTAACTTTTACAGAAGAATCGAATGCTGGAATATGATTCCTTAACTGATTGTTACCTTATCAAGGCAATCAGAGAGTTCATTCGAAGAGGGAAGAGAATAGACAAGTATTGGGAGTTGTCTGGTGTGTGAAATAGTGGCAAATGAGCCTCCTATTTATAGTTTTTCGCTGCCTGACCATTTGAGACGCCCCTCTGGGTTGGGACGGCCGTCCCAACTGCATTTTTTACACATACTGAGACCCCCTGAAGAGTGGGACTGGCAATCTCACTTGGGACGGCCGTCCCACTTGGCCAGGGTAGCTTGGGACGGCCGTCTCGACTTTGGGACGGTGGTCTCGACCTGTTTTGGCCAGTTTTTGTGTTTTGGGACCCCTGGGAAGCTTTCCTTTCTTTATTCGGACGTCGGTTGGTGTCGATGAACACCCGTTAAAGCTTTATCTTCATATAGGAAGTCTTCTTAGCCTTTATTGAGATGCCAGGCGAGTTTTATCTTGTTGTAGGAAGACTCTTTAGCCTTTATTGAGAGACCGGGCAAAATTAGGGGTCTACAAGAATTACTCCAGTTTATAAGGCAAAGCGAGTATTCCATTATTGACCAGCTCAATCATACACCTGCAAAGATAACCCTATTATCTTTAATGATGAGCTCGGAACCGCACAGAAATGCCCTGATGAAGGTCTTGAGCGAAGCGCATGTACCTCACACCATATCCCAAGAAAAGGTTGAGAGGATCTTCGGTCACATTATGGCAAGCGATCACCTCACCTTCACAGAGGAAGAACTCCCCCTTGAGGGATCAAACCACAACAAGCCCTTGCACATCTCCATCAAGTGCAAGGAGTACCTCATCGCCAAAGTTCTTTTGGATAACGGGTCGTCCTTGAACGTGATGCCCAAGTGCACACTAGACAAGTTGATTACCCAAGGAACCCGTCTGCGCCCAAGCAGCACTATCGTTCGAGCCTTTGACGGATCAAAACGAGTAGTGGGAGAAATTAATTTTCCAATCCAAGTTGGACCCACTATCTTCAACGTCAATTTTCATGTAATGGATATTACTCCAGCATACAGTTGTCTCCTCGGCAAGCCTTGGATTCATGACGCTAAGGCAGTACCTTCAACGCTCCACCAAAAAGTCAAGTTCATAGTGGATGACAAATTGGTCACGGTCCATGCAGAAAATGATATCCTGATCAGTGGGCCGTCCACCCAACCTTATGTGGATGCGGCTGAAGAGGCCCTTGAAACATCTTTTCAAGCACTCGAAATCGCCAACGTAGAGAGACTTCCCAAAAACACAAAGGTAGCTCGCATGATGATGAAGCATGGTTACCATCCTAGCCAAGGATTGGGGGCAGATTCCCAAGGCATGAGGGAACCCCCAGAATTCAAAGATAATCCTTTCAAGTGTGGCCTAGGATATGACCCTACTAAGGGTCGAGCAGAAGGGAGAAAAGGGAAGTCTCCCCTCCGTACACTCAAGAAAATATTCTGAAGCGGAGGGATGCAAGCGTCAAGAGCTACCCTAGTCATTAGGAGATCTTTTTCTTCACTTAAGGGATGTAAATCCCATGATTGTTAGAGATTATCCCCCAGGGCTAGCCCGACCCCCGGGCATTTTAGGGCACATATTCCCTTATTAATTAATAAAGAATAAACTTCTTACTATCTGCTTCTCTTCTTGTTATTTCATGACTAGACCTCATAAAAACCTTGTCTAAGTAAACAAAAAGAAAAGAAGAAGAATAAAAAACACATCCAAATAAACAAAACTTGCCATTGCCATTACAGGCAAGCTAGTTGATTAGAAGCACAAAATAAGACTTTATCTCACCATAAAGAAAGTCATGCTTCGCCAATATTGTGAAAAAGAAAATAATAACAAAAAAAGCCCATAGAAGCCAAAGGCTCAAAAAAAAAAAAAGGGGGCAAAATACCCGGTAGAAAACCCACTAAGGGGGCTACGCAAAAGATAGGGTCAACCTGGTAGGATACCCGAACAAAAATAAAGGGTAGCCTAGGCAAAAGTTAGGGTTACAAAATAAGGTCCGCTAGGATTCCCTAAACAAAAACAAAAAGAAGGAACCTAGACAAAAGATAGGGCCAAAACACAATATCCTAGTTTGAAAACCCAAAGGGCGATCTAGGGAAATCAACCAGCTATAAAAAGCAATGGAAATAAGCTAAGCGCAAGTACAAAAAGGGGAAACATTTGCTTAGACAAAAGCTTAAACACCGAGGCCTAACCTTAGCCAGCCATTTTTACAAAGACCTTTTTGTTAACCGTCTAAAACACAAGCCGTTGAATTTGCCCTCTTACTTCTCTTCTCTTGACCCTCACAACAATATTCTAATAATTAATTTGGGAATATGGAGGCGTATAGTCAACAAGAGGATTGAAATCCCTAAAGCGAAGAAAAAGGGACACCAACATGGCAAAGGGTGCTCTACAAAAAAAAAAAAAAAGCAAAGGAAAAGAAAAGAAAGAAAGATCAAATTATTCTTCGGTCACAAGAAGTCCGGCTTGGTACAGCCGAGTACAAGAACACAAATCAGAGGATACTTGTCGCTACAAGACACGTCAGTTAAGTTCTTCTGAAAAATTAAATGAAATAGGCATTATAGGACATCATGAAGCACTTGGTGGACTTGGTGGATTTGATGAAGACTTAGATATAATTTGATGAACACATAAATTTAGTTTAGGTTGTGGGTGTGTAGATGATTAGGTTTTTAACTTGAGCACTTAATCCCTTGATAGGCCATTATATGTTGTGATGAAGCGCCTTAATCTTCTGCATAGCATTGAAAATCATTTTACGCATTAAAAGAACAAACTAAGTTTTTCAATCTGTTGAAAAAGATTTTCAATCGGTTAAAATCACTTAACGGAATAAGTGGTTCTATATAATCGTATTTTCAATTGATTGATTCGCAGAATCAACAAGTTAAAATAACTTAGTAAATTTCTCAATATGAAGGTTTCGGAAAAACAATCAATTGAAATACTTTTTAATCTGTTGAAAAAGAAAGATATTTTTCAATCTAAGAGTTTTCGGAAAAACAATCAGTTGAAACGTTTTTCAATCTGTTAAAATAAAGATATTTTTTAAGTCTAAATGTTTTCAGAAAAACAATATGTTGAAATGGTTTTCAACCTGTTGAAACAGAAAGTTATTTTCGAGTCTTAAAAGTCTGCAGGATTTCAATCAGTTGAAATGTGTTTTAATCGGTTGAAACAGAGAGCTATTATTTTTCATAAAGCTGTTTCAATCCATTGAAAACTCGAAACAATCGATTGAATGAACTTTAAATGAAATCAATCGATTGAATCGATGTCTTAATCGATTAAAAGGAACTTTAAATGAAATCAATCGATTGAATCGATCTTTTAATCGATTGAAATAATACTCTAATCGATCATAGTTTTATTCTGATCGATCATAACTCATTCTGATCGATCATAGTTTTATTCTGATCGATCATAACTCAGTCTAATCGATCATTCTTCTGTTTTAATCGATCAGATTCTCTTCTAAACCTGTTTTACTGCTAACCAACTTATATTTTGACTCTCTAAAACAGTTTTTAACAGATGAAACGTTCTGTTTTTCTGATTTACTCTATATATACAGATTTGATCCATCTTTTGAATATACAATACAACACACTACTTGAGAAAACTTGAGAAATCAATCTGTGAATCGTTCATCTACGTTTTTCTCTCTGCATTCAAGATTTCGTCATATCATAAGGTGCTTTGATCAACATTGTGGTCATTCACAGCGAGAGAGTGCTTTAGAATTGGTGCTGGGCAATTAGAATTCAAAGTCCAGGTTTCTTCTTTCCTTATTCTTTTGTATCGTGTGAATTGTGTAGATTGGATTGTAATCTACACTTGGTACAGTAACTGGATTTGGTTACTGGGTGTTTTTCAAGATTCTATCTTATAGGTTGAAAAGATAGTTCTTGGTGTAGATTGGTGAGGATCTACGGGTTGTAATTGTCACTTGGTATTAGTGGAAACTTGACAGGTTTTGTCAAGAACTGGACGTAGCTCTGAATTAGAGTGAACCAGTATAAATTTGTGTGTTGATTTCTTTCTATCATCTCTTTTAAATTCTGAATATAATCTTGTTGTGTTTTAAATCAAATCATCTTTTCAAGAATTGAATAAAGATAACTCATTCTTCCAAAAGAAAGTAAAGTTTTGCGAAAAAGTTTTTAAGTTCAATTCACCCCCCCTCTTGAACTCAACCATTAATTCTTTCAATTGGTATCAGAGCTGGTTCTTGTAAGTTACTCAAGGAATCGGTCCAATGGCTGAGGGAAAGATGAATTTTTTAGAAGGAGCCTCCATAAACAGGCCTCCACTTTTTTCTGGTGTGAATTATTCTTTCTGGAAGGTTAGAATGAAAATCTTTATTGAATCTCTTGATAGAGGCATTTGGGAAACAATTGTTAATGGTCCTTATAAACTAACTCATACTTGTAGATGGTAAAGTAGTCGAAAAAGATTGGGCTGAATTAAGCTGATGTAGAAAATAGGAGAGTCCAATATGATTATACTTGCAAAAAATATTATTACCTCTGCTTTAAATCTTGATGAGTTTTTCGGGGTGTCTCGGTGTGCCTCTGCCAAAGAGATGTGGGAAATTTTAGAGGTTACACATGAAGGAACGTCGATGTGAAAAGGGCAAGAAAGCATGAGTTAATCGGGGACTATGAGTTGTTTAAAATGCAGCAAGGAGAAACAATTGCGGATGTGCGAGAAAAGGTTCACGCACATAGTCAATCATCTAATTGGGTTAGGAAAGACTTTTGACAAAGAAGAGTTGAACATCAAAATCTTAAAGTGTTTGGACAGAACGTGGCAACCAAAGGTGACGGCTATATCGAGAATCAAGAGACTTGATCTGAAATGACTACCGCTTCACTTTTTGGTAAGTTGAGGGAACATGAGTTGGAAATCAATCGGTTCAAAGAACAAGAGAATGCAGAAAAGAAAAGTAGAAATATTGTTCTCAAGACAATTGAAGAAAACAGTGGATCTGAAGAAGATGAATCGAGAGAACTGACTTTGTTGGTTAAGAAATTTGGGAAATTTCTTAGAAGAAAGAACAGAAGCTGGCCAAGTAAAAAGGTACAATGATAAAAAGACTGAATCTGTTCAAAATAATATTACTTGTTATTCTTGTGGTAAACGGGGTCACATAAAGAGTGATTGTCCGGAAAAGACCAAGAATCAGAACAAGAAAGAATCAAGATACAAAGGGAAAAAGGCTTATATAGCCTGGCAAGACAATGATTCATCTTCCGGCTACGAATCGAAAGTGAGGAGGTGAACACTGTGCTTGATGGTCGGTTGTGAATCCTCTTCATCACATGTAAGTTCAACTCCTACGAGAGAATGAAATGAATTACGAGCACATTACTAAATGCTTTCAATGAAATGCATAGTGAAGCCGAGAAATTTATCTCATACAAATAATCGGTTAAAAGGATTAAATAACTGGTTAGAAAATAGAGTTAAAGTTCGGAAAATGAACTATTAGAAAGCAAAACAGATTTAGAACATCTAGATATAATCTATGCATCTGCGATAATGTTGCTAATAAGAAGTGTGAAAAGTGTATTATTACGCAAGATAAGGTTGATTACTTGATTAAAACTTTGTCTAAATTTACTCAAGGCAAAGAGAATTTAGATGCACTTCTTGGGTCTCAAAGCTGTGTGTTTGAACATAGTGGAATTGGATACAAACCTAAGGCTGGGGTAAAAACAAAAAAATATTTGAACTTCTTTTCATACGGAAAAATAACAGCATCCCCTTTCTCATCTTGTCATTACTGCATGAAGAAAGGACATACTATAAAATTCTGTCATGCTAGAAAATATTTTGTGCCACAAGGTAGGAAGAGATGGGTTCCAAAACATGTTAAACGAGAAAATTTGACTCCTAAGGACCCAAAATACTTAAGGGTACCAGAAAAATGCTTAATTTGTTTGCGGGGACAAAGTCCGGGAATCCCTTGAAGTTCGAGCTACGAATCAGGTTCGTTTGTCTAAAGCTGATTGTTTTAATTGATATAAACCGGTATTAATCGATTAAAATAACTTACGAGAAGATATTAGTAAATCTGTCAAGTACAGTTTTAATCGATTGAAATGCGAATCAATCGATTAAAATGTTCTCATGATTTGAGTTTTAGTCTGTTTTAATCGATTAGAATGAATTTATATCAACTAAAATCACTAAGGTATCAAATTTAATTGACTCATTTTTGTTTTAATCGATTTAAATTCCGGTATCATCTTCTAGATCTCTTCCAATACTGAAACAATCGATTCTTTCAAGTATTATTCTATCATTTTACTATTGCATTTTCAAAACGAATATTAAAGACCAAATTAGTAAAATAATTTTTTTAATCAGTTTGTTCCTGAAAATCATTTTCAAAACATCCAAATTAAATTCGGCCATGCATATAGAGTTTACAATTTAAGATTGAAATCAGTTGAAGAATCGGTACATGTTGTGTTTAATGAGTCTTCTCGAGTGGTGCGAGAATAGAACAACGAATACTGCGAGATGAAGAAGATTTAGCTGATAATTCTCATCGGTTGAAACATGCCAGAAACACGAGATCAGCGTCTTGTTGAAGAAGATGATCCATCGGTGGACCCGACAAAAGCTAATTCTCCAACAATTGCTGAAGAACGGGAAGAAGATGTTCGGAAGAGCTTCCTAAAGAGTGGATTGTCCCAAGAAATCTCTCTCTAGACAATGTCATCGGGCAAATTAATAAGGGAGTATCTACTAGACATTCTCTTAATCAATTCCGTAATCATATGGCATTCATTTCACAAATAGAGCCTAAGACAGTTAAAGAAGCATTAAATGATGAATATTGGGTTAGTGCCATGCATGATGAGCTTAATCAATTTGAAAGAAATAAAGTGTGGGAATTAGTTCCTAAAATCAAAGATATCAATATAATTGGTACTAAGTGGGTATTCAAAAACAAGCTAGATGAACACGGCATTATTACTAGAAATAAAGCTAGATTGGTAGCCAAAGGGTATAACCAACAAGAGGGTATTGATTTTGATGAAACCTTTGCACCTGTAGCTAGGCTTGAAGCTGTTAGATTATTATTAGCTTATGCCTGTTTAAGTGGTTTCAGATTACTACAGATGGATGTAAAGAGTGCCTTTCTTAATGGACTTATCAATGAAGAAGTGTATGTTTCTCAACCTCCTGGGTTTGAAGATCACAAGCATCCTGACCATGTCTACAAATTGAAAAAGGCTCTTTATGGCTTGAAGCAAGCACCTAGACAATGGTATGAGAGGTTAAGTAATTTTCTAATTGATCAAGGGTACAAGCGAGGTGAGGTTGATAAAACTCTGTTCATTAAGAAATATGGAACTGATATTATTCTAGTGCAGGTGTATGTGGATGATATTATTTTCGGTTCCACTAATAATGTCATGTGTAATAAGTTTGTAAAAGAAATGCAAAGTGAATTTGAAATGTCCATGATGGGAGAATTAAATTTCTTCCTTGGTCTCCAGGTTAAACAATTAAGAAATGGCATTTTTCTTAGTCAATCTAAATACTGCAATGAATTGTTAAAGAAATTTGATATGCAAAGCTGCAAGGTGTCTTCTACACCCATGTCTACTAAGCTGTTGTCTAGACTTAGATGAAAAAGGAAAACCTGTTGATCAAACTAAATATAGAGGTTTGATTGGTTCACTATTGTATCTAGCTGCTAGTAGACCGACATTATGTTTAGTGTGTGTCTTTGTGCAAGATTTCGAGGCAAATCCAAAGGAATCTCATCTTACCAGTTGCCAAAAGGATTCTGAAATACCTCAAGGGAACAGTTAATGTTGGACTATGGTATCCTGAGGGTGCATCCCTTAAACTTGTTGGATTTTCGATTCGACTTTGCGGGATGTAGATTGGACGAGAAAAAGTACCTCCGGTACTTGTCATCTACTAGGGAGCAGTCTTATATCGTGGCACGGCAAAAAGCAAGCGTGTGTTGCTCTGTCAGCTGCAGAAGTTGAATACATTGCAGGTAGGAGCTGTTGTGCTCAAAGCATTTATCTCAAGCAACAACTAACAGATTATGGAGTAACTCTAAACAAGGTACCTCTGGTTTGTGACAATACTAGTGCAATAAACTTAACTAAGAATCCTATTCAACACTCTACAACTAAGCATATTGAAATTAGACATCACTTTATTAGAGAACACGTATCTAGGGGTGATTGTGAGATTTTATTCGTTGAATCTGAAAAACGAGTTAGCTGATTTATTTACTAAACCACTTCCTAGAGATAGACTTAATATGCTTAGAACTGAATTAGGAATTCTAGATATATCTAGTATTGCATAACTAATTTGTTACGAGTGATTGTATGCTCTTTAACAGGTGATAACAAGTTCAATCGATTAATAATTGCATGAATAACTTGATATTATTTGTTTCAATCGATTGAAATTGCGAAATAATCTGTTGATTTCTGATTCTTACTCTTTGGTATTGATGTGTTAGTAGTTCAATCGATTAAATAAGTTTTTAATCGATTTATTTCATTAATCTTGTTGCTCTGCACATTTTCTTCTATAAATCAATCGATTAAATCTTCGATTCAATCGATTGAATTCACTAATGGTACTCTGAATCATTTTCTTTTACAAAATAATCGATTTATTTTTTGATTCAATCGGTGTATTTCACTTATAAGTATCTACGATTACAAAATCAGTTGGTTTCACGAAATATCAATTGATTATTTTTCTTCTAGGGCTAGTTGTATGTACTTTGTCTCTAACCGATTTCTGCGAGTAAAGCTGAAAGCATTTACAACAAGATAAACTTCAACTACTCTCTTAAATATCAAAGATATCCAATAAAAGTTGAATGACTCGATTGGATATCGGATGTGTGGGTAATTAAAGTGTACAGTAGCAATTCTCTCTCCTCTTTATCATCACTTGCACAGAAACAATAAATCGAGTAAAGACAAAAATTTTTTAAGGCGATAAAGATTGTGTATTCTCATTCCTATAGTATTATTTTCTCCTTTGAGCTTCTCTTTTCTCGGTTCTTCTCTGTTCTGTTCATTCCAAAAATCAAATATGTTCAAGCGCACAAAGTCTGGTAGGAAGAAGTCCAGCAGAGGCGAGTCCTCTACGGCAAGGCAAGAACAGAATGTTGGAGGTAGGATTGAAACTTGGTTCAATGGGGACCAAGAGAAAATGGATTTGTTTATCCATGAATTAAGCAGGAAGCAAGTCAACATTCCAAAAATGTTAAAGTTCTCTTGGTTTGATGCCGAAGGATTCAGAGGCATTCGGAAGTTACTGCAACATCAAAAACTTCAGACGTTTCTGGAGTTGAATGGTAGGATTTACCACGACTTAATTAAAGTTTTCTTCACAAATTTATCCTTTGAAGGTTCCACTTTGACAACCCAAGTTAAAGGAGTAGACATTGAGATAACACCTAATGTCCGGAAGGAAGTTGCTGGAATAAAAGATGTAGGTGTGAAAGTCACCAAAGGATGTACTTCGGATGTTGAAGAATTTAATAAAGTTCAATATTTCCGCTCTTGCTTGAAGAATAGGCATGATTCTGTAAGTTCATTCAACACTGGAAAGTTGAAACTGGAAGAAAGGATTCTCGCTTTCATCGTTTCTTGGCAGCTTACACCCAGGGGGAGCAATCATGCGGTGCTAAATGAAGGAGATTTAGTTCTGATGTACTGCATTCATCACAGAATACGTGTGAACTGGGTCTTTGTCATCAAAGACCACATGATCAAGGCAAAAAGACTCAGTGATTTCAGGTACCCCTATGCTATACTGATTTCCAAATTTTTAACATATTTTGGTGTTGATCTTGAAGGAGAACTTGTCGAGACAGTTCGTTCAGCAAACGAAATAAATAACTCTATGCTTCACAAAATGGGATTTATGAAAGTTGATGGTGAGTGGGTCTCCAAGGAGGATGCTGGAAGAGATGAAGAAAGTGATGAAGATGGACAAGAGGAAGAAAATATCAACACTGATATTCCTGGCACTTCTGGAGCTCATCCATCTGATCCTATGGAAGAAGTGATCCCGCTGGAGATGATTCCATATATTTCACCCCCTGACCGTGGCACACCTCTGTCACAGTTTGAAAGAACAATGCTGCAGCAAATGAATCAAAGGAGGCATATGAATATGACTACAGCTATAAGGGCTCGACAGCATTATTTGGATGAAAATTTTATTGCAAGGTTCCAGCACATCGATAATCAACTTGAAGACATTTACAACAGAATTGTGGAAATACAATTCAACCCAGGTCCCGGAGATGATTGAAGTTTACTGATCAATGTCTGCTGATAATTCTGTTTTTTTTCTTTTCTTAGTTGGTTTTATATTCTGCTTTTTATTTGGGGGTTCCCAAGTGGCCCCATTGGACTGTATCCATGACAATCTATTTGATGCAGTCAAATAGGGGGAGAATTATTTTGATTAAAACTGCCACTACACACACACCACATCACAAAATATATGTCTCCGGTATGCATGTCTCTGGTCTGATTTTATGCGGGTGCGAGTGGTTATTTGTCTCCATCAAATAGGGGGAGATTGAAGCACTTGGTGGACTTGGTGGATTTGATGAAGACTTAGATATAATTTGATGAAGACATAAATTTAGTTTAGGTTGTGGGTGTGTAGATGATTAGGTTTTTAACTTGAGCACTTAATCCCTTGATAGGCCATTATATGTTGTGATGAAGCGCCTTAATCTTACGCATAGCATTGAAAATCATTTTACGCATTAAAAGAACAAACTAAGTTTTTCAATCTGTTGAAAAAGATTTTCAATCGGTTAAAATCACTTAACGAGAATAAGTGGTTCTATATAATCGTATTTTCAATTGATTGATTCGCAGAATCAACAAGTTAAAATAACTTAGTAAATTTCTCAATATGAAGGTTTCGGAAAAACAATCAATTGAAATACTTTTTAATCTGTTGAAAAAGAAAGATATTTTTCAATCTAAGAGTTTTCGGAAAAACAATCAGTTGAAACGTTTTTCAATCTGTTAAAATAAAGATATTTTTTAAGTCTAAATGTTTTCAGAAAAACAATATGTTGAAATGGTTTTCAACCTGTTGAAACGAAAGTTATTTTCGAGTCTTAAAAGTCTGCAGGATTTCAATCGGTTGAAATGTTTTTTAATCGGTTGAAAGCAGAGCTATTATTTTTCATAAAGTTGTTTCAATCCATTGAAAACTCGAAACAATCGATTGAATGAACTTTAAATGAAATCAATCGATTGAATCGATGTCTTAATCGATTAAAAGGAACTTTAAATGAAATCAATCGATTGAATCGATCTTTTAATCGATTGAAATAATACTCTAATCGATCATAGTTTTATTCTGATCGATCATAACTCATTCTGATCGATCATAGTTTTATTCTGATCGATCATAACTCAATCTAATCGATCATTCTTCTGTTTTAACCGATCAGATTCTCTTCTAAACCTGTTTCTATCGCTAACCAACTTATCTTTTGACTCTCTAAAACAGTTTTTAACAGATGAAACGTTCGTTTTTCTGATTTACTCTATATATACAGATTTGATCCATCTTTTGAATATACAATACAACACACTACTTGAGAAAACTTGAGAAATCAATCTGTGAATCGTTCATCTACGTTTTCTCTCTGCATTCAAGATTTTGTCATATCATAAGGTGCTTTGATCAACATTGTGGTCATTCACAGCGAGAGAGTGCTTTAGAATTGGTGCTGGGCAATTAGAATTCAAAGTCCAGGTTTCTTCTTTCCTTATTCTTTTGTATCGTGTGAATTGTGTAGATTGGATTGTAATCTACACTTGGTACAGTAACTGGATTTGGTTACTGGGTGTTTTTCAAGATTCTATCTTATAGGTTGAAAAGATAGTTCTTGGTGTAGATTGGTGAGGATCTACGGGTTGTAATTGTCACTTGGTATTAGTGGAAACTTGACAGGTTTTGTCAAGAACTGGACGTAGCTCTGAATTAGAGTGAACCAGTATAAATTTGTGTGTTGATTTCTTTCTATCATCTCTTTTAAATTCTGAATATAATCTTGTTGTGTTTTAAATCAAATCATCTTTTCAAGAATTGAATAAAGATAACTCATTCTTCCAAAAGAAAGTAAAGTTTTGCGAAAAAGTTTTTAAGTTCAATTCACCCCCCCTCTTGAACTCAACCATTAATTCTTTCACATCAAACATGAAAACATTGCATACATAAAATGTTTTTGAACCAGGTCCTATTTGCTTTAAAAAAAAAAACCCCAGAATCGAGACGACCGACTCGTATGTCCATACCGCCGTCTCGATTTCTAGCAAAATGAGACCACCATCTCAACTTGACCAAAAATGGGACCCCCTTCTCGCTTGGCGAGACGGCCGTCTCGCTTAAGGCCAAAGTCGAGACCGCCGTCTCGAGGCTCCAGACGGCCGTCTCGGCCAGCGTGAAATCGAGACCGCCGTCTCGACTTCCTAAACGGCGGTCCTGAATCTGAAAAAATTTCTATAAATAGAGGGGGGTCTCCACACCTCCTCTTGCACTCCCACTCTCTATTCTCTCACTCTCAAGCACCCTACAGTCAAAATGCACCGTGGAGATCAGTCCAGGAAAAAAGGGGCTCTGCCGGGCCTAGCAGCTCCTCAGCTCCTGCTCCGCAGGACCCCACGCAGCTTTCACCAATGCACCAGGCTCGCCTAGAGCATATCCGGGGGTATACATGGCACCCCATGCTAAGATTGGATTTCGGCATCCTCGCCGAATTCGGATGGGAAGATGACATTCGGGCCCACATCGACAGCATAGGGTGGGGCTTCCTCCTTCAGCCTCCACCTACCAACGTCTATCCCCAGGCGATGCTAGAGTTCCTCGTCTCCATCTCCTACGCCGAGACTCCCGCCATGGTACCAGGTCTGTCACCGAAAAAAATGGTGACGTACTTCATGGGTGGGATGTATCGGACCACCACCCTGGACGAATTCAACGTGTCCATCGGATTCGTCCAGCCCGAGGACGTGCTGACTCGGGACTACCAGGATGCCTTCTGCACGTGCCCCACCAAGCTCACTGCCGGCGAGATGTGGGAAGAGCTCACCAGGCCGCACACTTTGCCCACACTGATGAAGGGCTCCGCACTTCCCCCAACCCTCCGCATCTACCACAAGCTGCTGGCCAAAACTATCCACGGGCGGAAAGAGAGTCAGGGAAAGGTAACCCTTTCAGACCTCTTTGTCCTTTACTGCATGAGCCAGAGGCACCGGTGCAACCCTGACTATTTCTTCCTGAAGGCCCTTAAGGACTTCGGGAGCCAGCCCGTGGGAGCTGTCCTCATGGCTCCTCTGATAACCCCCCTGGCAGAAAAATGGGGGTGCAGTGGCAGGGAGGAACTGGCCTCCAGCCTTCGACCCGAGACCATCAATGGGTCGGTCCTAGTCAGCATGGGGATGTTGCTACGCCAAGGGACCCGGCTGATCCTCCACCCCTCCCTGGATATATCTTTGGATCTCTGGGATCTCGTAGCAATGCATGATCTCCCGACACCTCCCGAGTTTCAACAACAGCAACAACAACAGCAGTAGACGGATGACTTTGCTGGCATCAACCGCAACATCTACGATTTGCGCCAGCAATTCAACCAGATGTCTATGCGACAAGAGCATATATCCCTAAGGCAGGATGCCTTCGACACAAGGCAGGAGGCATTCGCCCAATACCAAGAGGGGATGAGACAAGAACTGGCGGCATTCCGGCAGGAGTACATCGACGAAGCCCGGGACCAGGCAGAGTTCTGAAGGCATATGTACCGGCAGTTCCCCTCTTACAAATCGTCTTCAGACACGAGTCCACCGCCTTAGGGATAAGGCTTAGAAAATAAAACTGTTGTAATAAATTTTATCATAAATAAAGTTTTATTTCATACATTTTGCTCTCCCTTTCAAAAAAGAGTCAGCATAACAAAAGAAGCTAAGAATAAAAAAGACTTACGCTCAAAAGAAAAAAAGCCAAAATCCAAGATCGCGAGAAAAAAGAGATAAAATTGCGGAAAAAGGCAGGACTAAAACAAAGATAATCACCTTGACCAACAAATTTCGACGACCAAGTGAGAGTCGAACAGTAAACAAGACTACCCGACAACCAGCAAAGTCGGATGACCATTAAGATCAAAATCAAAGAATCCCCAGCAACCAACAAGCTGGATGAACACCAACAGAGTCCCCAGCACAGACCGGACGACCACTCTCAAAAAGACAAAGCACAGAATGCATCTCAACACTTGGCGCATGAGCTAGAGCAGTAAGCCGCCACCACAACTAAAGGATCAGCTACCGCAAGAAGGAGCATCCGGAGGCACAACACTAGATGGGGGTGTATACTCATCAAGCCTTACAAAAGGGGGCTTACCGGATGAGGGTTCATACTCATCAAACACCAGATGGGGGTGTATACTCATCGGGCCTTACAAAAGGGGGCTTTCCAGGTGGGGGTTCATACTCGTCAAACCAGATGGGGGTTCATACTCATCAGTCAAAGGGGTCAGCTACCGTCAAAAGGAGCACCCCGGAGGCGCACAATATACCTTTTCCCCAGATGGGACGTCTGAAGGGCAACCTGACAGGAGGGTTAACTCCTTTACCCTCCAGTCGATCTGCTTGGCGCAACAAGCCAGCGATCGACTAGTCGGGTAAAGGGGGGCAGCTGTAGACCCCTAATCTTGTCCGGCCTCATAATAGGACTAGAAGGCCTCCTTTTCGAAGATGGATGAAGCCTAAGAAGCCATTAGGAGAGACTATTAGGCCCCACACTAGGATAGGAGGGATTTTCTGCATAAAAATAAGGATTTTCGCCTTCAGAGGTCGAGACCGCTGTCTCACATTCCGGACGGCCGTCTTGCCTTGATAAAGTGGCGAGACCGCCGTCTTGTTTGGCGAGACGGCCTTCTCGCCATTTTTGCAAGGCAAGACGGCCATGTCAACCTGACAGGTGTGAATCCCTATAAATAGCCACGTTTTTTACTTCATTTCACACAATTCTCCGACTTTCTCTCTTGTAACCTCTTCTAAATCTCTTCCTAGAACCCCTCAAAAGCATTTCCGGAGTTTCTGAGATTTTCTTAGAGATTTTATAGTGTTTCCGAGAGTTTTTCCGGCGTTGTAAAGAGTGAAGGGCTGCCAAAACACACCCTAAATTTCAAGAAATTAATCAAAGAGCTTGCTTCGGAGGTTTCCTCTTTCTCTCTCTCTATCTCTTTATTGCTTTCGTTATTATGATTAAACTACGTAATAGATATTAGGGCCATGTAGTCATTCTTTTAATTCCGCAAATAAAAGGGTAAAAGCATCTTTTTCGTAAATTTTATTATTTAAATAGCTGGCCTGTCATAGGGAACCCGAAAGGGGCGTCGTAAGGGAACTAATACTTCCCTTACACGTAACTAACTCCCTTACCTAAACTCTAGTTTTAACGACCAAAGTTAGTTTTCAAAAACTAACGCCTTTTTAATCCTTTTTCGATGTTTCCGGTAAAAAAATCGATGGCGACTCCATAAGAACCCTTCAAAATTAGTTCTTGGGTTAGCCCGGTTATCGGACAATCCAAGAACGCCCTTTCGAAAACCTCGCCTCTAGGTTCAGCCTGGTTATCGGACAACCTAAAGGCGTTGTAACCACACCCATAAAATGCAAAAATCGGAAAGTCGGAACCATTGTGTCGCTCCGACCGCCTTGTTTTGACGGCGGTGACATGGAATAATGCTTAGAGTCACTCTCAAGTGTTAAAAGACTTCCAAGAGAGTAGTAGGAGTGCAAGAGTGTGAAAACTGTGTGAAATGAGGTGGGGGGAGGCTCCTATTTATAGGAATTCGTGTCAAGTAGGCCAAGACGGCTGTTTGGTCTTCTGAAAGGTGAGACTACCATCTCGTCAATTGGGACGATCGTCTCAGGCTTAGAGAAGGGCGAGATTTTCGTCTGGCCAAACGAGACAGTCGTCTCATCCTTCTGGGAAGGTGAGACGGCCGTCTCGAGCCTCTTGTCAGGTTTTTCCTATTTTTTCTTATTTGTTGTGTACAGAAAGCCCTCCTATTCTTACATGGAGCCTAGTGAACATGCCTAGGGACCTAAAGAAGCCTTGTCCATCTTCGAACGGAGGTTTTCTAGTCTTTATTGAGAAGCCAAGCAAGATTTGGGGTCTACATGATTATAAATAGAGGGCACAGATTCATTCATTTTGCATCCCATTTCAAGCATTCTCTCCTCCTCTTCCTCCATTTCTAGCATATCTAAGTGTGTTTGGGCAAAAATGGATCATGGAGAGTTTTCATCAAGGAGAAAACGCTCTAGGAGACCAACTAAAGAAGCTCCCACCAACAATACCCAACTGGCAGACCAACATCAACTAAGGCTTGCCAACATCTAAGAGTATACGTGGCACCCTATGCTCTGCATGGACTTCGGGATCCTAACCACCTTTGGTTGGGACCAAGATGTCAGAAGGTACATTCAAGGCATAGGGTGAGACTTTTTACTCCGTGAGCCATCCTCCCGGATCCACCGCACCGCCACCATGGAGTTCCTAGCCTCAGTCACTATGGTGGACATGCCATCTACTATCCCCGGAGTGCCCCCTACCCAAGCTGTTTCTTATTGGATGAATGGGGCATAACGGACCACAACGCTGGATGAATTCAACGTCGTAATGGGATTTAGCTAGTATACAGATATACGGACACCAGAATATATGTCCGCATACTTCGAGAAACCCACTTCCCTCACCACTAGCAATATGTGGGAAGATATCATGGGATCGCGGCATGTCCCAACTCACTTGAAGGGCACGACTTTCCTCCCTCCACTCCACATCTGTCATAAGCTACTGGCAGGAACTCTCCATAGCAAGAAGGAGAGCTAGGGAAAGGTAACCCTAGCTGATCTTTTTGTAATCTACTGCATGCATCGAGGGTACCAATGCAACCCCGTCTACTTCTTCCTGAAGGCTTTAAAGTATTTCGGGACTCACGGCCCAGTAGGTGCTATCATGATGGATCCTCTCATTACTCCTCTATCTGAGCATTGGGAATGCCCTGATGGAGAAAACATCCTGGCTACCCTCCGACCAGAATCGATTGATGAGGCAATGCTCGCCCACATGAACATCCTTAGTAGACAGGGCTCCGGTTTGTCTTGCACCCCATGCTCTAAATTTCACTTGATATCCATGATATTGATACATATTAGGAGATACCCATGCCTCCAGAGTTTCAATAGCAACAATATGACCAAGATTTTGCTGGTTTACATCGATGCATGGATGACAAACACGCCTATATGGAAGGGCAATTTTAGTTCATGCGTCAACAATTTGGTCAAATAAATTTGAGGCAGACAAATTTTGACCGTAGAGTAGAGGGCCTTGTTCGGAGCCAGGAAGAGTTCCAATGTCGCATGCTTTACTTCTTCCCTTCACCAGCACCGTCATCCTTATCCAGCCCAGAGGTGGAGGATTAGGATCTTTTGATGTTTTTCTACTAGTTAGGATTTTACCAAATGTATCCCAACCAAAAACAAAATGAATAAATAAAATTTTTTTATTCCAATTTGCCTTCGTTTCTTTTAAAAGTGTATAAAACAAATTAAAAAAGTAAAAAGGCACACGTGTCACCCTAATAAAAGCCAAATTTCAAATTCACGAGAAAAAAGAAATAAAATCACAAGAAAAAGGCAAAATAAACCATTCCAACAAAATAAAGAGCCTCAAGAAATCCAAAGCTCCAACATTTCCTCCTTCCACTCAAAAAAGAAAAGGGCACAACAAAGAAAAAGTCAAAAGAAAGGCTTGATAATCCTCAAGTGGATTCGTGCCTACTCCGAAGACAACACAAAAATATTACTTCACGGCTCAGTAGTGCCATCACATGAGTCATTAAGCATACTCATCCAAAGTTTTTGCCACATTTCCCAAAGGATAATAAGGACTTCAAAAGTCCACCAAAGCAATTACGGAATCAGAATCTCCATATCCCCAAGGTTTCAACAGAAAAGAAAAAAAGAAGAAGAAAATCCTTCATCCCCAACGGATGTTCAAAAAGAAGAAAAGGCCACGACAGAAAAGGCCAAATAAAAATCCCCAAGCGGATCATCTCAGAAAATCTACAAAGAAGAAAATCAAAAATTCGCATTCCTCAGCTGAATAAGAGAGTCGGCAAAGCCAACTCATACTACCAGCATCCAACGTTTCCCCCAGGGGGCAAATTAAAATTAGATCCCCGGAAAGACAATCAATTCTCGGTGGATCACCAAAAAGAGAAAAATTATCCCCAGTGAGCCTACTGCAAGGGCAATGTCATTGCCATCGCCCCATGCCGGTAGGTGCGGGGATTTTGATATTTTTTGTTAGAAAAGTAGTTTTAGATCAAGAGGGGGGGGGTGAATTGATCTTTGAAAGATTTTCGCAATTAACAGATTATCTATTTGTAAAAATAAGATTTCAGATCTATTTTTGAATCACAAAGCAAGCAATCAAAAATACACACAGCAACAGAATTAAAAGAGGAGAAAGGTTTAGAAAGATATCACCGGTGTTTATATTGGTTCACCCAATACCAGGGCTACGTCCAGTCTCCAGCCAAATTCCAGCTGGGTTCCACTAGATCAAGTGTTTTACAGATTACAATCTTACACTTAATCTACCACAAGAACCACAATTCCAGTTCCTGCACCTAACCTTTCACCAAGAACCAAATTCCAGTTCTTGACAACCTCTACAACCAAATTCCAGCTGTAGAGAAACCAGTGCCCACAATTCCAGGCACCAAACAATACAAAAAGAATGTAAAGAAATGAAAAGAAGAAACTAGAATGCTCAAACCAGTTTTATGCAATTTTGCAGTGTGTTTCTTCTTCAAAAGAAAGCAATTTGCCTCAAGAAAGAATTTCAAAGAACTTCACAAAAACTGGCGTGAATCTTTCTTGAAAGATTGCTAAAGTTTGCTTGCTTGATTGCTAAAGATTGATGTTCAATTGTTGTGTTTAAAATGTTCAAGCCAAATTGTTTTTATAGAAGATTTTCAAAACTGCTGGTTTAATCAATCTGTTAAAAAATCTTTTAATCTGTTAAAAGTGTAGTTTTAATCTGTTAAAACTTCTTTTAATCCATTAAAGCGTTCTTGATTATTTTAACAGATTTGTTTTAACTAATACGACAACGTTTGTATCAATTAAAACTCTTTACAAAAAATCTTCTAATTTTATTTAATCGATTGTTTCAGTGTTTCAATCGATTAATATACTTGCAAAACTTTATTGTAAAATTTTCAAAGTGATTTTAAGCTGATAAAAATAAGTTTTAATCGATTAAAACGCTGTGTAAAAATTTTCTAAGTTGTTTTAATCGATTGAAGCGTGTTTTAATCGATTGAAAATGCTCTGATTGGTCATAACTCAATTCTGATCGATCATATCTAATTTTGATTGGTCATAATTGCATTCTGATCGATCATCCTGAATGTTAAGTGGATTTAATCGATTAAAACCAAGTTGTATCGATTAAAATACTGAAAAAACACTTCTCTTAACATTTTAAGTGATTTTAATCGGTTACATCGAAGCTTTATCAGTTAAAACACTGACAGAAGGTTTTCAAAACTTTCTTTAACGAAAACAACCGGTTATTTCAAAATTATATCAGTTAAAAACTTGTTTAAGAAAGCTTTTGTTAAAATACTTTGTTTTTAACTGCTTAAACGTTTTTAGAGGCATTTTACAAAATCTTTTAAGTGAAGAAACCTCATGCAGCAGAAAAGATAAAAATGATTATACCTAAGCATAGCTGCGGACACACTAATCTCTCTATTCTTTTATCTAAGTGACTGTTGACCGCTACAAAGTTGACTTTGACTTTATCTTTGACTTCATCAAATCAACAGGATCTTTGTCAGAGTATTTCAATAAGATCTTCATCACTTTCAGTCTCCCTCTATTTGATGAAGACAAACACCACTTTGAATAATAACTCTGCAAAAGAAGTCACTTGATAAAACAGATTAGTGAGTAATAAAGAAATGAATTATTTTCCTATTTCTCCCCCTATATTGTTGCTTCCTAAATAAAGAATTATTTCTGATCAAAAGTAAAGCAACTAAAGCAACTATTCTCCCCCTTTTGACTTCATCAAGAAAATAGGGAACAGAAGAGAAATAATGCAAATGTATGTAATAAGTTTGAGATTTTTGAAAATTGAGAAAGAAATGAATACGATATCTTACTCATGTAAAGATCAATCAAAGTTGATTCAAACTTATCTTCATTAACACGTTTGTAATGAATACAATCAATACGTGTAAAGATAAGGGAATCACGCTTTAGTAGCATGTTACAAGAACAACCATTAACTAAAGCCCTTAATTTTTCTTTTCAGAATAAAAATCGATTAAAAACAGGACAAAATCGATTAAAAAGTTCTTGTTTAATGATTTTAATCGATTGAAATAAAGGTTTAATCGATTAAAATAGTGAAGGACTTCAAAAGTATGAAACATAAGTGTATTTAATCGATTAATTCGATATTTAATCGATTAAAATAGTAAAGAAAAATGTTGTATAAATTCTTTTAATCGATTTAAAGTTTGTTTGTATCGATTAAAACGGCCAGTTTTGAAATCTTAGTAATGTTTCATGTATTTGTCATGCCTAATCCGAGTGCAAATTTTGTAAAACCGATCATTTAGAAAAGTGTTTTACAATAATATCAACTACATCGATTAACTTTTAACCAATAGATCCATCAAAATCCGAATAGAATTTTATTTAGCTAATTCAACTGATGTAAACTAGTTTTAGTTGATTAAATCCATTTTGTATCAGCTAAAAATATCAGGGATCTATGTAAAATTCTATCTAGGCTAGTTTGATTCGATTTAAAACCTACATTATATTAACCAAAGCTAAAAATATTGTACCTGGTATACAACCAGTAAATATTACAGACCAGAAATTGAAATTAGAATCAAAAGAAATAAGAAGGGATAAGAAGGGACCCTTTCTATCCGAAAAAAAAACTCAATCATCCCAGTTTCCTTGGTTCCACAATAACATCTGAAACTCCTTTAGAATTATTGAAAGATCCTCTAGTTGGTTTGTTGTTAGGGATGCCAGATCATCAGTATAAAATTGATCCTTGTACTGCCAATAAAACACACATACCCTGTGCCAATTTTAGCTTTCCATTCAATTCTTGAATATCTGTCTCAGATTTGTCTCCTTACAGTATCACCTCGTGACCTTGATGATTAAAACGAATTATCAAAGTTGCACAATTCCAATGAATTTCACCAAGAGTCTTGAACCAATGCATGCCCAAAATTATTCCAAATGTATTGCTAGGTAATACCAAGAAATTTAATGTAAACGTGTGTTCATTGATTCTCCAAGTTATCTGTTCGCACTTCCTAGTAATCAACAACTTATTATCAGAAGCAACCATTACTGAAAAATCCTTGATAAACTATGTTTTCAGTTCCAACAACTTGACCCATTTGTCACTAATGAAATTATGTGTACTCCCAGAGTCTATAAGAAAAGGGACAGTCTACTTCTTGATAATTCCTTTGTTTTGCAATGTATTACCACCCAACATTCCATGTAAAGTATTAAGAGAAATGTAGACATCTGCAGCTTGAATCATGTCTATGTTGTTGTCAAAATATAGTTTGTTCTTCCTCAAAGTCCATGACTTACACTATATCGGCCTCAATTTCTTCCTGGGCAAAGAAGATAGCGTTGGGCTCACCCCAAACTTTACATTTCAACTTATGATTTTTATCTAATTTTTCACCACATAACCTACATAATCCCTTTGCAAACATGTCAGTAACTTCCTTTCTAAATATGGAAGTTGAGGTGCTACCTTTCGAATCGGTAGTTTCTGAAAACACCTAAAGCTTCAAACTGATTGTAGAATGACTCTGCTACAAATTAACCGGAGTTGACCTTATTTGTGTTTCCGAATTGGACTCTTGTTTGCAGCAATTTATTTTCGAAAACTTTTAAAATTCCCTTTTGAAGTCTTGCAAGATGCATACCTTTTTGCAGAGACTGTGGTTTATGAATTCTCACATATTTTTCCAGTTTAGTTTTCATACCTAACAAAGAAAAACTTAATGTCATTGACTCAGATATAACTACATGAGCCAAAAAAAAACATAAACTTCCAAATATTCTCCCAAATCTTCCTCTTGTTGCAATCTTGATAATTCAGCAATATCCTCAAAAGCACGATCATCAAATCGATATGACATATCTTGTGATATTTGTTCCCAAGATTTATTCTTGAAACTGGGTTGATGCATGCAATGTCGCTGCCATGAAAAAGCCTTTCCATCTATGGATAACAGCAATAACTTTCCCACATTATGCCACTAGTCTAGTTTCCAATTCAAAGATTTTTTCAGCCTTCGCTAATCATGAAAATTTGTGCCATGGAAAGGAAATTGGATGTACCATAACAAACTACTCGAATTTAGACATGTCGAAACTCATTCGGCATTATTCATGATTGTCTTGCCGCTATTCATGACAGTAATGGAAGAAACTAAATTCTCTAATGTATAATACAGTGAAATAATTGATTAATTCATAAAGGAATCGATTAGTCTTGTACGAGAATGAAATTAATAAAATGATAACAGAATTTAAATCGATTAAAACGAAAAAGAATCGATTAATTTTGACATCTTAGTGTTTTTAGTTGATATAAATTCTTTTTAATCGATTAAAACAACTAAACTCAAATCACGAGAACATTTTAATCGATTAATTCACATTTCAATCGATTAAAACAGTACGGATAGATTTTTTGATATTCTCTGTAAGATATTTTAATCGATTAATACTTGTTTTATATCAATTAAAACATTCGAGTTAATGAAGACAGAACTCGATTTGTTGTTTTGAATACTAAGGGACTCCCAGATTTTGTTCCTGCAAAATAAATTTGACATGTTTCGGTACCCTTTATAATTCACTGGGTCCAATTAGGTTATTTGAAATGACTTTAACTTTGGAATCCATTTCATTCTACCTTTAGGAATAACATACTTTTTAATTCTACGAGTATTTTACTTGAATGACCTCTTTTCATGCAAGTAAAAACATTTAATCATAGAGTATGATTTCCTATCTACATTTGTTTTTCTGAATTTCATCCTAGATTTAAATCCTATTCCCGATTTGTCAAAAATTAGTTTTTGTGACCCAAGTAAAACGTCAAGATTAGCTTGACCTTGTGTAAATCTTGAAACGGTTTGTGATAAAAAATCAATTTTCTTTTGTAATTCGAACAATTATTACGGGGTTTATTACATGCACAATCGAATTATCATGAATTAATTTTAAGAAATCACAATCAGTTTCATCTTCAAGAATTCTCTTTTCAAGAGAGTCTACTTTATTTACTAGCCAATTATTCAATCCTTTTAGCCTATCATTTTCTTTTTGTAGTTTCTTAGCCTCTTCATGCATTTCATTAAATGCTTCTTGTAATGAATTATAATTCACTAAATTTGAAGAAGAATTAGAACTTACACTCTTGGATTGAAGGTTTTGATTTGCCATTAGACACGAGTTGGCTTCTTCATTATCGGAATTGTCCGTTGATGAAGTGTCATTGTCATCCCATGCTACATAGGCTCTTTTTACATCTGTTGTCCCTTCATGAGTAACCTCAAGAACATCCCACATCTCCTTGGCAGATTTGGATTGGGAGACCCTGAAAAACTCATCCATGTTAAGTGCGAAGTAATTATATTTTTAGCGAGTGCAATCATTTTGAACTTTTTTCTTTTCCTCATCATTTAAACTGGACCATTCTTTTTACGTAATTAAAGGGCCATTAGCAATTACATCCCAAACATTTCTATCAATAGACTCAATAAAGATCTTCATCCTAATTTTCTAAAAAGGATAATCTGTTCCACAAAAAAGTGGAGGTCTGTTAATAAAAGCTCCCTCAGAAAACGGTAATCTGTTTTCAGCCATGGATCGAAGAACTTGAATAACTTTCAAGCACCTCGCTCTGATGCCAATTGTTAGAAAAGTAGTTTTAGATCAAGAGGGGGGGTGAATTGATCTTTGAAAGATTTTCGCAATTAACAGATTATCTATTTGTAAAAATAAGATTTTAGATTTGTTCTTGAATCACAAAGCAAGCAATCAAAAATACACGCAGCAACAGAATTAAAAGAGGAGAAAGGTTTAGAAAGATATCACTAGTGTTTATACTGGTTCACCCAATACCAGGGCTACGTCCAGTCTCCAGCCAAATTCTAGCTGGGTTCCACTAGATCAAATGTTTTACAGATTACAATCTTACACTTAATCTACCACAAGAACCACAATTCCAGTTCCTGCACCTAACCTTTCACCAAGAACCAAATTCCAGTTCTTGACAACCTCTACAACCAAATTCCAGCTGTAGAGAAACTAGTGCCCACAATTCCAGGCACCAAATAATACAAAAAGAATGTAAAGAAATGAAAAGAAGAAACTAGAATGCTCAAACCAGTTTTATGCAATTCTGCAGTGTGTTTCTTCTTCAAAAGAAAGCAATTTGCCTCAAGAAAGAATTTCAAAGAACTTCACAAAAACTGGCGTGAATCTTTCTTGAAAGAGTGCTAAAGTTTGCTTGCTTGATTGCTAAAGATTGATGTTCAATTGTTGTGTTTAAAATGTTCAAGCCAAACTGTTTTTATAGAAGATTTTCAAAACTGCTGGTTTAATCAATCTGTTAAAAAATCTTTTAATCTGTTAAAAGTGTAGTTTTAATCTGTTAAAACTTCTTTTAATCCATTAAAGCGTTCTTGATTATTTTAACAGATTTGTTTTAACTGATACGACAACGTTTGTATTAATTAAAACTCTTTACAAAAAATCTTCTAATTTTATTTAATCGATTGTTTCGTGTTTCAATCGATTAATATACCGCAAAACTTTATTATAAAATTTTCAAAGTGATTTTAACTGATAAAAATAAGTTTTAATCGATTAAAACGTTGTGTAAACATTTTCTAAGTTGTTTTAATCGATTGAAGCGTGTTTTAATCGATTGAAAAAGCTCTGATTGGTCATAACTCAATTCTGATCGATCATATCTGATTCTGATTGGTCATAATTGCATTTTGATCGATCATCCTGAATGTTAAGTGGATTTAATCGATTAAAATCAAGTTGTATCGATTAAAATACTGAAAAAACACTTCTCTTAACATTTTAAGTGATTTTAATCGGTTAGTGTCGCCGCCGTCCGTTCCGACGTCCCGGGGGACGTCTCGAACGTTCTGCGAGCGGTCGCGAAAAGATGGTTGAGACTCGTGTTTTTTGTTAAAATTGTGTTCATTGCTTCCGAGGTATTCAACACTGAACTATCCTCTAATAGAAGCAAGGTTTTCGAAAAGGGGTTCTTTTGGAGTCGCCACCAATGTTTTGACCAGAAACATTGGAAAAGGAGAAAAGGCGTTGATTTTATTAAAAACCAACTTGGCCATTATAACCAGAGTTGGGTAAGAGAGTTAGTTACGTGTGGGGAAGGTATTAGCACCCCACAACGCCCCTTTCGGGTTCCCTATGACGGATTAATTCATTTAAGTCCAGATTACAAGAAATTACGCGATTACCCTTATTTTATTTATTTAATAAATATGGCTATCTACATGATTTACCTACATTGCATACGAAGTAAATAAAGCAAGTAAAGAAGAAGAGAATTGAGAAAAAACCTCCGTAGCAAGCTTTATATTATAAGTCTTTTACAAAGAGGACGCGTTTCGGCAGTCCTTCGCTCTACAGACGACTCTCCTCTCGATTACGAGACTCGACTCGACTAAAATTTCTAGAAGAATCGAATGCCGGAATACAAATTCCTTAACCGATTGTTACCTATTAAAGGCAATCGGAAAGATCATTCGAGAGAGGGAGAGAAGAAGACAAGTCCAGGAAATGCTCGGTGTCCGAGGTGTGTGAAATGAGACAAATGAGGCTCCTATTTATAGCATTTTTCGCTGCACGGGACTTTGGGACGGCCGTCCGGGTTGGGACGGCCGTCCCAAACGCGTTTTCACGTTGTGCCAATGCGGGACGGCCGGTGCGGGTTGGGACGGCCGTCCCAAATGCAATTTAACGAAGGCCGAGACCCCACGGGGTTTGGGACGGTCGTCCCACATTCGGGACGCGCGTCCCAACTGCTTAATTGCAGTTGGGACGGCCGTCCCAACCCTGGGATGGTGGTCTCGGCCTGTTTTGTCCAGTCTTCGCGTTCTGGGACCCCGGGAAGCTTTCCTTTCCTTTTTCGGACATAGATTGATGCCAATGTGTGTCCATTGAAGCTTTATCTTCATATAGGGAGTCTTCTTGGCCTTCATTAAGATGTCGGGCGAGCTTTGTCTTTGTGTAGGAAGTCTCTTTTGGCCTTTATTGTGTGAATGAGTGAACTCCGTCTTTTGTTGTGGGAGGTCCTTCTCGTTTTGGGAAGCCGGATGAACTCCATCTTCGGGCGAAGTTCCTCTAGCTTTTATTTTGAGAGGCCGGGCAAAATTAGGGGTCTACAGCTGCCCCCCCTTCACCTGCCTAACTAATTCGTTGGTTTTTAACATTCCACCAAAATTAGTTGGTAGGGGAAGGAGTTAACCCTCTTGCCCGGCTGTCCTTCGGATGCTGCTCCTTGCTGATCCTCCGGATGATAAATATTTTGATAGGTACTAACCCCTATCTGGTTTGAGCCTTCTTTTTCTAAGGCTTTGGTGAGTTTTTACCCTCACTAGGTATGAACCTTGTTCTGCAAGGTTTTGGTGAGTACCTACCCTCACCTGGTATGAGTTAGCATTTTGCTAAACTTTTGTGGGTACTTACTTCCGAGGCGCTCAACACTGAACTATCCTCTAATAGAAGTACAGTCTTAGCAACCCATTTTTGAAATGCTTAGGTGAGTATTTTTACTCCACCTAATGCATTCTGCTAAATTTTGATGAGTACTTACCCTCATCCGGTATGAATGATAAGCCTCATTCTGCAAGGCTTAGGTGAGTATGTACCCCCACCCGGTGTGAATGATAAGCTTTGTTTCACAAGGCTTAGGTGAGTACACACACCCACCCGGTGTGAATGATAAACCTTTTTTCGCAAGGCTTAGGTGAGTACACAACCCCACCTGGTGTGAATGATAAGCCTTTTTCGCAAGGCTTAGGTGAGTACACACCCCCACCCAGTGTGAATGATAAGCCTTTTTCACGAGGCTTAGGTGAGTACACACCCCCCACCCGGTGTGAATGATAAGCCTTTTTTACAAAGCTTAGGTGAGTATACACCCCCACCCGGTGTGAATGATAAGCCTTTTTTGCAAGGCTTAGGTGAGTACACACCCCCACCCGGTGTGACTGATAAGCCTTTTTCGCAAGGCTTAGGTGAGTACACACCCCCACCCGGTGTGAATGATAAGCCTTTTTTGCAAGGCTTAGTTGAGTATACACCCCCACCCGGTGTGAATGATAAGCCTTTTTCACGAGGCTTAGGTGAGTACACACCCCCACCCGGTGTAAATGATAAGCCTTTTTCACGAGGCTTAGGTGAGTACACACCCCCACCTGGTGTGAATGATAAGCCTTTTTCACGAGGCTTAGGTGAGTACACACCCCCACCCGGTGTGAATGATAAGCCTTTTTCACAAGACTTAGGTGAGTACACACCCCCACCCGGTGTGAATGATAAGCCTTTTTCACAAAGCTTTAGGTGAGTACACACCCCCACCCGGTGTGAATGATAAACCTTTTTCACAAGGTTTAGGTGAGTACACACCCTCACCCGGTGTGAATGATAAGCCTTTTTCACAAAGCTTATAGGATGAACTTTTTTGTAGTCAATCCTATGATCATCTGTTTTTTGGAGATGAGTTGACGGCTTACTGTTTTTGGTCATGCGTCTCTGGGGAGTAATTGATTTTTCTTTTTGACTTTTCTTTTTTAGTCATCTGGTTTTACCAGGGATTTCTGTATTTTGGCTTTTCTTGTTTTAGCCATCCGGCTTTTGCCGGGGATTCTTTGATTTTTGGCTTTTTCTTTTTAGCCATCCAGCTTTTGCCGGGGATTCTTGATTTTTGGCTTTTCCTTTTTAGCCATCCGGCTTTTGCCGGGGATTCTTGATAATTGCCTCTTTTCAGGCAGGAATCCTTTGGGGATTTTGATTTTTCTTCTTGATTGTGCCTCTTGATTAGGCGAAGATCCACTTGGGGATTTTGTTGTGCCTCTTGATTAGGCAGGAATCTACCGGGGATTCGTTGATTTTTTTATTGTGCCTCTTGATTAGGCGGAAATCCACTTGGGGAGATTCTTGTTTGGTTGCGCCTCTTGATCAGGCGGAAATCCTCTGGGGATTTGAGCTTTTTGTTGATTGTGCCTTTTGTTTAGGCAAGAACCCACTTGGGGATGTGATTTCTATTTGGTTGTGCCTCTTGACTTAGGCATATGCTTCAATAGTGAAGACTTAGGTTTTGGATTGCCTCTGAATAGGCTGATGTTCTACTTGAGGATATTTGTTTTTGATAATACCTCTGAGTAGGTGGATGCTTTTTGAAAGCTTTGTGCTTGTATTACCTCTTATAGGTTGATTTCCCATTTCTTGGGGGATATCAGTTTTTGCTTACCTTAGGCAGAGGCTCTTCTTGGGAGTGAAGGCTTTGCTTTTCACTGAGGATATTTGTATTTGGGAATTTATACGCGATTCCCTGAGGATATAAACTTGTAGTTTTGCCTTCATTTGGTAGGCTCGCTGGGGATTTTGAGTTCTCTTATTGATTATGCCTCTTGATTAGGCGAAGATCCACTTGGGGATTTTGTTGTTGATGATCCACTGGGGAATTAATTTCATTCCGGGGATCTATTTTGAATTGCCCCCCTAGGGAGGAACGAAGTTTTTGACTCCTTATTTGACGTTGTTGTTTGAGCTAGGTTTGCCTATGCTCTTATTCCTGCTGGGGAATGGGTTTGTATGTGCGCCTTTTATGCACATTGGCTTTTTTCTTTGGATGAAAAGATATTTTTTCTTTTCTTTTTGGTGATCCCTGGGGAATTTTCTTTTGCTTCTTGGGGATCAAATCCTTGGTTTGATTTTTTATGATGGAGTCTTGGCTCCGACTTTTGTGAAGTTCTTTTATTGAGCGGGATGAAGATATTTTCTTCTTTTCCTTTTTTGGGATTCACCGAGGAGTCTGTCGGTTTCCTGGGGATCCAAATTCGATGGAGTCTTGGCTCTAACTTTTGTGAGGCTCTTTATTGAGCGGGAATATGGAAATTTTTGTTTTCCTCTTTTTGTCTTTTTGTAGACTTTTCTTGATATACTTTTCTTGGAGATTTTTTATTTGGCCTTTTTCTGTGGTGGCCTCTGTTAGGGGATGAAAAGTTTTTCTTTCTTTTCCTTCTGTTGCCCCCTGGTGATGTGGAGGATTTGACTCCGTATGATGGGCTCTTGTGTAGCCCTTATTCTCCTTTGGGGAATGAAGCGGAGACTCTTGTATGAGTGTGCTTGATGACTCATGTGGCGATGCAGCTGAGTCGTGAGGTAAGCTTTTTGTTTTGCCTCTAGAGTAGGCAAGGATCCGCTTAGGGATGATCAAGCCTTTCCGTTGGCTTTTTCTATGTTGATGACTTCCTTTTCCTTAGATGGAAGGATGTTGATTGAGGTTTTAAATGATTGTGGTTGACGACTCATGTGATGATGATGCTGAATCGTGGAGTAAGCTTTCTGTTTTGCCTCTAGAGTAGGCAAAGATCTTCTTTGGGGAATTTCAAGCCTTTCTGTTGCCTTTTCTCTTTTTGATGTACCTTCTTTTGCTGGTATAGAAGGTTGATGGTTGGAGCCATTTTCCTTGAAGCTCCTTATTTTGTTGAGTGATTTTTTGATTTCGCCTTTCACGATTTTGATTTTCATTTAGAGGCTAGATTTTGGCGCTTTCTATTTTCAATCACGAGCATGGAGACTATCCTCCTTATATGCATGTTTATTCTTGTTTGAAGAAAATTATTTTTCTTGATTTTGACAAAGTCGTATTATGCAACTACTTTGTGCGTGAATGTCCTAAATGCAATCTAATGTTTATTTATTTTTGATGCATTTAGAAAGTAACTGGCCTTCTCCCATTGGCTTCTTATGAATATGCCGATGGACTCCTTTCTTTATGACCATGATGGGCTCCTCCTTCATCATGATGGACTTCTCTTTTATTCATCTTTTGGTTTTGGCCCTATCTTTTGCCTAGACCTCCCTTTACGGGTTTTCGATCTAGCGGGCTGCCTTAATTTTTGCCTAGAATATCTTAGGGGGCTTTTGCCTTATCTTTTGCCTAGATCGTCTTTTTTTTTTTGGGGGTTTGCGATCTAGCAGGCTACCCTAGTTTTTACCTAAGAATATCCTAGCAGGCATTTATTCCTTTATTATTTTTTATGCTTCCCTTTTTTAGATGCATGCTTGATCTTTGATTAAAGGTCTTTGCGCATATTTATGATTTATCAATAAAGAGGCATTTCCATAATATTTGGTCAAGAGAAAGGAAATAAAAGGGAATTTTATTGATAATTGAGCAAAAGTTTAT
Organism: Sphenostylis stenocarpa; assembly: GCA_963425845.1. Lineage (NCBI taxonomy): Eukaryota > Viridiplantae > Streptophyta > Magnoliopsida > Fabales > Fabaceae > Sphenostylis > Sphenostylis stenocarpa. Next base: position 30,628,755 of record OY731402.1, on the reverse strand, counting down.
TTCTTTTACAGAAGGATTACAAAAGGTATTTAGAAGAATGGGTAGTCAGGGTTGGCTATACTGTATAGGCTTAAACAGTCATGTCCATGATATCTGCCCCCTGGTTCTCCTAATTGTTTCAGTTGATATGCCTGAACTCAGAGTGAAGACTATGTAGACTGCTTGCTTCTGGAAGAATGTTACTTTAGCCGTCTTTTCGGTTTTCGACTAAAGTAACCATTGCTCTTAGTTTCTTCTTTTTTTTTATTTACTTTTTTTTTTACCTCTTCTTTTTGCCTAGGACGTATCCTAGCGAGGGATATGGACCCTATCTTTTGCCCAGGGATGCCCTTTGCGGGTTTTCATTCCTGACGGGTCATGAGCAATGTCTTCAAGCATAATACTTCTTCACCGCGTCTGAATTGATTGGGTGTCGAAGTTCCTCTCCATCCATATTGGTGAGGATAAGAGCCCCTTCCAAGAAAGCTCATTTGACCACAAAGGGTCCTTCATAGTTTGTTGCCCATTTTCCAATTTTGTTCTTCTGGGCCGAAAGCACATTATTTACCATTAAATTCCTCTTATGGTAAATATGAGGGTTGACCTTTTTTTGTAAGCCTTTTTTATTTTCCTTTGATAGGCTTGCTCGCGACGTATAACATTCAGCCGTTTTTCTTCCATAAGGTTTAATTTGGTTATATCGGCTTTGAACCGGTTCAACCTCTTTTAATTTTGCTTCCATCATCATGTGCTTTTATCAACATGATTAGCTATACTGATTTGCCATCTCGGATTTTTGCTATAACCGAAGAGTAATCATTTTGAATGTAGAGCAATTGTCATGTCAATGCCCCTCTTCCTTTCCTTAGGGATTTCAATCCTCCTATTGATCACCATATTTCCACATTTCCCAGTCAATTACTTGAATGCTTTATGATGAAGGGTCAAGAGAATAGAAAGAAAGGGATTTATTGCAAAGGCTTGTGTTTTAGTAAGATTTTTTGTAATAAAGGTTTCTGTAAGAATGGCTAGCCAAGGTTGGTCAGTGTTTAGGCTAGCTTAAACAAACGTTTTGTTTTAATGAGGTGGCATCTTCAACTGCCTATTTATGGCTGATTAGCTTTCCTAGTCTGCCATTTTGGGTTTTCAGCCTAGGATTTTGCCCTTTTATCTTTTTGTCTTGGTCTTTGACCTTGACGGGCTTCTTTTAATAATAATTTCTTTTCTCAAACATTGTCGAAACACGATTTTCTTATTCGTGTCTCTAGCTAATCAATCATGTTAACTTTGGCTTCATTTTGTGTATGGCGTTTTGATTATTTTGACGCATTTTTGAACAAAACGTTTGTCTAAACATTGGTTATTTAATGGGGTATAGATATGTTTAGCAAGAAGAGAAGCAGATAGTAAGAATAGCATTCTTTTGTAATCCAAAGGGAAATGCGTGCCCTAAAGATGCTCAGGGATCGGGCACACCTGAGGAGTGATCTTTAATAGTCATTGGGTTTACATCCCTTAGAATCAGAAGAAGGACATCTAATGACTAATGCTACCCTAGATGCTAATATCCCTCCTTTTCGGAATATTGTTTTTAAGGTATGGAGGGGAAACTTCTATTTTCTTTGTACGACTTGATATTTTGTAGGGTCGTACTTTAAAGGATTATCCTTATCATCTAGTGGCTCTCTTATTCTTTGAGCATCCTTTCCAAGCCCTTGTCTGGGCTGTATCCATATCTCTTCATTATATGGGCCACTTTTAAACTGCTAGGAAGTATTTCCATATTTTCAAATGTCTTCTTCAGCCGCATCCATTTAAGGCATGGTAGACAGTTCGCTGATTCGAATCTAGTCTTTAACTTGAACCATGATCAATTTGTCGCCTACCACGAATTTAATTTTTTGGTGGAGCGTTGAAGAAACTGCCTTAGCACTTTGAATCCAAGGTCTGCTCAATCTTCCCCTTGGATTTTTTTCTTTTTCCTCTTCGGTTTCTTTATTTTTCCTTTGTTTTTAGGAGCATTATCTTGTAGCTCCTTGGGGAATAAATTCTTTTGCTTCCCGTCGTGCCCCCAATACCGACTATATTGGAGATATCTTCATTGACGGACAATTCTTCTGTGCATATCCACATTACAGCTTTTATCCGATGTATAAGGGAAAGGACAAGGCATGAATAAGCGCAAAGGTGTTATTGACCCTTCCCTGACATTATCAATTTGGGTACTGATATTTACTTCTTTCTTATTATCTCCTTGTCCCAAATTAATGGCCTCAATTTTTTCTTATGGGGCTGTATCAATTGAGCTTATTTTTCTAGCAGTCTTTGCATGTTCGAGGAAATGGTCCCCTCCTCACTGTCTGACTCAATCCATTCGCCTTCGGCTTTCAGATCTTCTAGAGAGTTTTCAATCACAGACATGACTGTTTATATGGTCTTTATTTAGGTCTAGATTTTATTGAATTATCTTGGAGTGAGAGAGAAAAGAATGAAAAGCATATGAATATTATGAAAAATGTCTCATTGTATTGATAGAAACAAAATATTTACAAAGCCCTTATTAACCAAAAATCTCGTGATCATGGGCAGGGATCACGAGGAGTACATCGGAAGCTTTTGATATATTTTCATATATCTTTTTTTATTACATTTTTAGAGATGGTAAAAATGATGAGCCCTAAATTGCTGGTCTTCCTTATCCCGTCTTTCATTCGGGCTTTGATAAGGGCTGCTCGTCCACCTTTGGAGTAGATGCGTCAAAAGTAATCCACCCCGCATCTATTAAATCTTGGACCTTATGTTTTAAGTTGATGCAATCTTCCACAGAATGCCCAGGAGCACCTGAATGGTAGTCGCAGTTCTCATTAGGTTTGTACCATTCTGGATATGGTGGCTCCATCTTCTTTGGAGGGATATATGCTAGGAGATGGTCCTTTATTAATTCTGGCAGCAGACTCCCATAAGAGATTGGAATGGGGGTGAATTTCTTCTCTTGTCTGCGTGACTGCCCAGCTGGTTGTGAAGAGGAAGAAGGGGTAGCAAAGTTCATGGCATTTACACTTCCCTCCTTTTTCTTGCCAAAGGGCTTCTTGAATGATGCGTGAGATTTCTTAAACTTGGGAGGGAATCGAGTATTTTTGACATCGGTTACCTCCCTTATATCAAAGTTGTATCCCTCTAATGTCCTTAATCTCTCCTCTAAGGCAAAAATTCGTTGCTCAGAGACCGTATTGTGGAAGCATTGTTGGTACATTAACTCCGTCAATTGCGCCATTTGTTCCTTTATGGCATTAAGCTCAGCGGTGAGCATACGATTCTGCTCCTCTAATTTCTCCATCTTCTTTTGCTTTTTGAGCGCGAGTGAGAACAGGAAGAAGACCAGCCACTTTCTAAATGATTTAAAGATTTTTATTATTATTCTTTTTTTATTATGAATGATCAGTGTGGGATAGATATGCCTTAGACAATAGCTTTGGTATCTTCTCAAAAGCCTATGTTTTAAGGAGTACCATACCCACTTCAGTGTGATGGTTCCCTTTTTTCAAAAGGTTATCATCATACTTTAGCGCACTTATCTCTTCTAGGAAGGTTATAAACGCACTTGGGTCTCTTTCGCTATTGTCTAAGGATATCTAATGCATCCTAGAATGAGTGTGTTTATGCATGCACTACAAAAATATTTTTTTGTGACAGCCGATATTGAAAGTGGCATAACTTTTGACTGGGTTGTCCGATTTGGACGCACAGCATGTCAAAACGAAGAGAAAAGGGTGAAGAACCAAGTTACAAATGCCGAAGGCAATTTGGCCCAGTAATTTTCCCAAAACACGCTCCTAAGACCCATTTTTTGGGGGTTTATTAAAATGATGAGCATGCTGTAATTATTTTCTCTCTTAGTTTTACCACTTATTGGATGATATGGTATGAACGATACGACTTTGCCAAGAATCTTTTTATTATAAAAAGGCATTTTTATGGCTTTAATTTGTTTTTATATTTTTTATGACCCTTTATCTCTTCTGTCGGTCAACGTGGCTACTTAGCTTACAAAGAACCTGAAACCAGGCTAGCTTAACTGAAGACTGTCCGAGATAAAGGTCCTTTATCATTTCACTTTTTGTGATTTTTAGGGTTTTTCATTTTTTTTTTGTCTGTTGTATGATTACCCTATGCTAATGCATCAATACAAATGCAGCAAACAAATGCACACACAATTCATACATCCGCGAGCAGAGCCACGCTTATTTAATCACGAGGTGGGATTTTCCTGCAGAAACGTGCTTGGTTTAGGAGGTTCTAACTTTTCTCACCAAGGCCAAAGGTCCCCAAGGTGCCCCCATTATAGGGACCTCTCAATCTCTCAGTCCTCGGGTCATGCACGGAACTCCGTGGCGACATCCTTAGACCAAAAGAAGAGAGTTATCACCTTGAGTTGGTGGTTTTCCGACAACGGTAGTAGCCCCGTGTGCCAACTAACCGATCGTATCTGCCACCCACTCCCTATAGGTAATCACTCTTGCCCCCGGGTATAGAGGGACTGTTGTGTGCAAGGGTTTTGTGTGCAATTTATATTTCAAACAATTGCAGAAATAATCATACAACAGTTATTTAAAGCCATACAATAAAAACATACAGAAGGGTAAAGGCGTAATTTCAAATCTTTGCTTAATTTGAATTTATCCGTCACTAAATGGGATCAACTCTCGGACTTCCCCAGTGGAGTCGCCATCCGTTCCGACGTCCCGGGGGACGTCTCGAACGTTCTGCGAGCGGTCGCGAAAAGATGGTTGAGACTCGCGTTTTTTGTTAAAATTGTGTTCATTGCTTCCGAGGTATTCAACACTGAACTATCCTCTAATAGAAGCAAGGTTTTCGAAAAGGGGTTCTTTTGGAGTCGCCACCAATGTTTTGACCAGAAACATTGGAAAAGGAGAAAAGGCGTTGATTTTATTAAAAACCAACTTGGCCATTATAACCAGAGTTGGGTAAGGGAGTTAGTTACGTGTGGGGAAGGTATTAGCACCCCACAACGCCCCTTTCGGGTTCCCTATGACGGATTAATTCATTTAAGTCCAGATTACAAGAAATTACGCGATTACCCTTATTTTATTTATTTAATAAATATGGCTATCTACATGATTTACCTACATTGCATACAGAAGTAAATAAAGCGAGTAAAGAAGAAGAGAATTGAGAAAAAACCTCCGTAGCAAGCTTTATATTATAAGTCTTTTACAAAGAGGACGCGTTTCGCGAGTCCTTCGCTCTACGACGACTCTCCTCTCGATTACAGACTCGACTCGACTAAAATTTCTAGAAGAATCGAATGCCGGAATACAAATTCCTTAACTGATTGTTACCTATTAAAGGCAATCAGAAAGATCATTCGAGAGAGGGAGAGAAGAAGACAAGTCCAGGAAATGCTCTGGTGTCTGAGGTGTGTGAAATGAGACAAATGAGGCTCCTATTTATAGCATTTTTCGCTGCTTGGGACTTTGGGACGGTCGTCTAGGTTGGGACGGCCGTCCCAAATGCGTTTTTCACGTTGTGCCAATCTGGGACGGCCAGTCTGGGTTGGGACGGCCGTCCCAAATGCAATTTAACGAAGGCTGAGACCCCCTGGGGTTTGGGACGGCCGTCCCACATTCGGGACGCGCGTCCCAACTGCTTAATTGCAGTTGGGACGGCCATCCCAACCCTGGGATGGTGGTCTCGGCCTGTTTTGTCCAGTCTTCGTGTTCTGGGACCCCGAGAAGCTTTCCTTTCCTTTTTCGGACATAGATTGATGCCAATGTGTGTCCATTGAAGCTTTATCTTCATATAGGAAGTCTTCTTGGCCTTCATTAAGATGCTGGGCGAGCTTTGTCTTTGTGTAGGAAGTCTCTTTTGGCCTTTATTGTGTGAATGAGTGAACTCCGTCTTTTGTTGTGGGAGGTCCTTCTCGTTTTGGGAAGCCGGATGAACTCCATCTTCGGGCGAAGTTCCTCTAGCTTTTATTTTGAGAGGCCGGGCAAAATTAGGGGTCTACAGTTACATCGAAGCTTTATCAGTTAAAACACTGATAGAAGGTTTTCAAAACTTTCTTTAACGAAAACAACCGGTTATTTTAAAATTATATCAGTTAAAAACTTGTTTAAGAAAGCTTTTGTTAAAATACTTTGTTTTTAACTATTTAAACATTTTTAGAGGCATTTTACAAAATCTTTTAAGTGAAGAAACCTCATGCAGCAGAAAAGATAAAAATGATTATACCTAAGCATAACTGCGGACACACTAATCTCTCTATTCTTTTATCTAAGTGACTATTGACCGCTACAAAGTTAACTTTGACTTTATCTTTGACTTCATCAAATCAACAGGATCTTTGTCAGAGTATTTCAATAAGATCTTCATCACTTTCATTTTTGAACGGTTGCGATGGATGTCTAAAATCCTATATTTCTATAAAATTATGTGGTCAACATTCTTAAGATACCCGATAACCGGATTGACCTTAAGAATGAGATTTTTGTAAATAGGTTCTATGGAGTCGCCACCAATGTTTTAACCTTAAACACTAAAATAAGGGTAAAAAAAGCGTTGGTTTTAGAAAAACCAATTTTGGCCATTACAACTAGAGTTGGATAAGGGAGTTAGTTATGTGTGGGGAAGGTGTTAGCACCCCACAACACCCCTTTCGGGTTCTCTATGATAGACTAATTCGTAAAATAAAGACTAAGAGAAATTAATCTTTTACCCCATTTTTTTATCTACTGACAGAATTTAAATATCTACATGATCCTAATATCTAATGCATACAAGGAAAGCAGTAAAAAAAAGCAGTAAAAAAGAAAAGATATGAAGGAGAACCTCCAAAGTGAGCTTTTATAAATCTTGAACTTGAGGACTCTTATTGGCAGTCCTCGCACTCTACAGAGACACTCCTCTCTCGAACAAAAAAATAAGAATCCCACACTACCGAGTGTCGGACGTCTCAAAAGGAGACTTCTTTAACCGATTTCTACCTTAAATGGAAATCAGAAAGCTCACTCGGACTCTAGAATAATGCCCAGTATCACTCCCAAGTGTCAAAAGACTTCCTAGAGAGTGTAGGAGTGGAATGGTGTGTGAAAAACAAGAAATGAGGCTCCTATTTATAGGGAAGCGAGCCAGGGAAACATGGACGGTCGTCTGGCCATCATGGACGACCGTCCATGGCCAAAATTAAGGGTGGATGGTCGTCTGTCTGGCATGGACGACCGTCCATGCCTCATTTTTGGGATGGATGGTCGTCTGGTTAAGGTGGACGGTCGTCCATAGTTGAAAAATTTGAGTGGACGGCCATCTAGCTATGCTGGACGACCATCCACTACTTCCCTAACAAAAATGATTTTTTATTTCCCCAAAAATCCCTCCCTATTCTAACTGAGACCTAGTAAACACTACTAGAGGCCTTATAAATCCTTATTCTTCTTCAGAACGAAGGGTTTCTGGCCTTTTTGTGGAGCCGACAAGATTTGGGGTCTGTAGCTGCCACACCTTCACCCGAACAATTGACTATGGGCTAATGTACCATAAGGTCGATTGGCAGGCGAAGGAGTTAATCCTCTTACCCGGTTGTCCTCCTAATGCTCCTCTTGACGTGGTAGCCGACCCTCGGGACTATGAATGTCATTTGATGCTATCTTCAGGGTGCTTCCTTGTTGTGGAGGCTGACCCTTCGAATGATATGTGTGAAGCTTCAGGATGCTCCTTTGATGCAGTAGCTGACCCTTCGGCTGGTGAATGAAGATTTTCCCTCAGGATGCTCCTTTGATGAGGTAGCCGATCCTTTAGGATGCTCCTTCAATGAGGTAGCTGATCCTTCAATTTGTAGGATGCTCCTTCGGTGAGGTAGTCGATCCTTCGATTTGCAGGATGCTCCTTCGGAGAGGTAGCCAATCCTTTGATTTGAAGGATGCTCCTTCAGAGAGGTAGCCGATCCTTCGATTTGTAGGATGCTTTTTCAGTGAGGTAGCTGATCCTTCGATTTGTAGGATGCTCCTTCGGTGAGATAGTCGATCCTTCGATTTGTAGGATGCTCCTTCAGAGAGGTGGCCGATGCTTTGATTTTTGGTTTGATGCCTCAGGATGCTCCTTTGACGTGGTGGTTGAAAGTGATGAAGATCTTAGTGAAATACTTTGGCAAAAATCTCATTAATTTGATGAAGTCAAAGATGAAGTCAAAAGGCTACTCTGCAGCAGTCAACAAGTCACTCAGATAAAAGAGTTAGAAGATTAGTGTGTCTAACAGAATGCTTAGGTAAAACCACTTTATCTTTTCTGCTGCATGAAGTTTCTTCTCTTAAATGATTTTGCAAAATGCCTCAAAAATCGTTTTAAACAAATTAAAAACAAAGCATTATGACAAAAGCTTTCTTAAAATTTTTTTTAACTGATATAGTTTTGAAAGAACCGATTAAAATCTCTTAGAATGTTCAAAGAAGTAATTTTACAGTATTTTAATCGATACAAATTGCTTTCAATCAATTAAAACCCTTTAGAACCCATTATGACCGATCAGATTTGAAATATGAGCGGTCAGAACTTATTTCAATCGATTAAACACGTTTCAATCGATTAAAATCACTTAAAGAGTCAGAATGATCGATCAGAATGCAGTTATGACCGATCAGAGTTGGTTATGATCGATCAGAATTGAATTATGACCGATCAGATCTGTTTCAATCGATTAAAACACATTTCAATCGATTAAAATAACTTGGAAAATTTTTGTACAGAGTTTCAATCGATTAAAACGTGTTTCAACCGATTAAAACAACTTGGAAAAATTTTGTACAGAGTTTTAATCGATTAAAACTTCTTTTTATCAGTTAAAATAACTTGAAAAGTTTTATAAGAAAGTTTTGCAGTATATCAATCGATTAAAACACGAAACAATCGATTGAATCAAACTTAGAAAAGTTTTGTAAAGTGTTTTAATTGATATAACCGTTGCAGTATCAACTAAAACAATTCTGTTAAAGAAACAAGAACGCATTAATGGATTGAAAGGACTTTTAACAGATTGAAACGACTATTTCAACAGATTAAAACAAACTTTCAACAGATTAATTAATGCAGCAGTTTTTTGAAATTACTCTTTAAAAACAGTTTTGCTTGAACTTTTTAAACATACATTGAATATCAGTTTTTACACATCCTTAAGCAATCATTCAAGCAAACCTTAGCACTTTTTCAAGAAGGATTCGCAACAATTTTTTGAAGTTCTTTTGAAAATCTTTCTTGAGGCAACTTGCATTCTTTTGAAGAAGAAACTCTCTGCAGATTTGGATAAACTGGTTTGAGCTTTCTAGTCTCTTCTTTGTCAATTCTTTTTCATTCTTTTGTATTGTGTTGTGCCTGGAATTTGGGCACAAGTTTCTCTGCAGCTGGAAGTTGGTTGTAGAGGTTATCAAGAACTGGAATTTGGTTCTTGGTGAGAGGTTAGGTGTTGGTGCCTGGAATTTGGGCACTGGTTTCTCTACAGCTGGAATTTGGTTGTAGAGGTTATCAAGAGCTGGAATTTGGTTCTTGGTGGAGAGGTTAAGTGCAGGAACTAGAATTTGGTTCTTGTGATAGATTAGGTGTAAGATTGTTGAATCTGTAAAACATTTAATCTAGTGGAACCCAGCTGGAATTTGGCTGGAGACTGGACGTAGCCCTGGTATTGGGTGAACCAGTATAAAATACCGGTGATATCTTCCTTAACCTTTCTCTCATTTAAATTCAGTTGTTGCGCTTATTTTAATTGATTGCTTTGAGATTCAAGAATAGATTAGTAAAATTAATTTTCGAATTAGATAATCTGTGAATTGCGAAAAACTTTTAAAGATCAATTCACCCCCCCTCTTGATCTAAAACTACTTTTCTAACAGTGGTTGACCCTTCGACTGATGTAAGTGTATGTGGGTTGTGTCTTCCGTATACTCCTTTACAACGGAGCTGATCCTTCAAACGATGCATGGAAATCTATCTTCTGGATGCCCCTTTTGCTGTGGTGGCTAATCCTTTTGATAGAGAAAGTGGTGGAGGCTTACTGCTCTTGCTCATGCGCCGACTCCATGGGGAGTAGTTGTGTTTAGACTTGGTTGCAATCATTCGGTGTACCGGGGATTTTGGTTTTTGGCTTTTTCTGATATCCATCTAGCTTGTCGATCACTGGAGATTCTTGATTCTTTTTGGGCTTTTTTCGATAGCCATCCAGCTTGTTGGTTTGCTGGGGATTCTTTTTTGTCCTTTCTAATAGTCTTCCAGCTTTGTTGGTTGCCAGGGATTCTTGATAATTGTCTCTGATGTAGGCAGAGATCCACTGGGGATTCATTGATTTTGATGATGCCTCTGAGTAGGCAGATACTTCATTGAGGTTCTGGTAATGCCTTTGAGTAGGCAGATGCTTCATCGGAAGTGAAGACTTTTGGCTGCATTGTTTTGCCTCTGACTAGTGTCGCTGCCGTCAAAAGAGGCAGTCGAAGCGCCGAGATGGTTTCCGTTGACTCTTGTTTTTTGAAAGAAGTGTTTCAACGCCTTTAGGTTGTCCGATAACCGCGTTGGACCTAAAGGCGAGGTTTTTGAAAGGGTTCAAGGAGTCGCCACCAGTGTTTTAACCTTAAAAACTGAAAAAGGTAAAAAAAGAAGGCATTTGTTTTAGAAAAAACCAACTTTGGCCATTACAACTAGAGTCGGGTAAGGGAGTTAGTTACATGGGGGGAAGGTGTTAGCACCCCACAACACCCCTTTCGGGTTCCCTATGATGGACTAGTTTAACAAATAAATACTTAAAGAAATTATGCTTTTACCCTATTATTTAAACTACCGGCAGAATTTTAATGTCTACATGATCCTAATATCTAATGCATACAAGGAAAGTAGTAAAAGATAAGAGATATGAAGGAGAACCTCCGAAGCGAGCTTTTATAAATCTCGAACTTGAGGACACTTTTTGGCAGTCCCCGAACTCTACAGAGTCACTCCTCCCTCGAACAAAAAAATAAGAGTACCACCCTACCGAGGGCCGGACGTCTCAAAGAGAGACTTCCTTAACAGATTTCTACTTTAAACAAAACTCAGAAAACTCACTCGAACTCTGGAATAATGCTCAGAGTCACTCTAAAGTGCCAAAAGGCTTCATAGAGAGTGTAGGGGTGGAGAGGTGTGAAATTTCGAGGAATGAGGGCTCCTATTTATAGGGAACTGCACCAGGAAAAAGTGGACGGTCGTCTGGACTTAGTGGACGATCATCCATGTAGTGTGGACGGTCTTCCATGGCCAAAAGTTACCATGGACAGCCGTCCAAGCTAAGTGGACGACCGTCCATAGCCTTAAAGTTGGCATGGACGGGAGTCTGACTGTCCTGGACGACCATCTGCTGTCTCCGGCGAATTTTATGATTTTTATTACCTCTAAAAACCCTTCTTATCTTAAATGGAACCTAGAAAAAGCTACTAGGGACTTAACAAAGTCTTGACCATCTTCGAAGCGGGTTATCTCTGGCTTTATTGGGAGTCGGGCAAGATTTGGGGTCTACAGCTGCCCCCCTTCACCCGAATAATTGACTATGGGCTAACGTACCATGAGGTCTGTAGACCCCAAATCTTGCTCGGCCTCCAAATAAAAAGTAGAAGACCTCCTATTCGAAGATGGACGAAGCCTAACAAGCCACTAAGAGAGACTATTAGGCCCCATACTAGGATAGGAGGGATTTTTGGCACAAAAATAAGGTTTCTCACCCTCTTGGGACGAGACCGCCATCTCGAAATCAAGACCACCGTCTCGCCTCATGCAAATGGCGAGACCTCTGTGTCGTTTGGTGAGACGGCGGTCTCGCCACCTGCGAAGGGCGAGATGGCAGTCTCGCCACTTTGGCAGGGCGAGACGGCGTTCCCGATTGACGAGACGGCGGTCTTGACCCTGTCAGACGAGACAGCGGTCTCAACCTGTCAGGCGCGAAAAACTATAAATAGGGGGCACCATTCCCTCATTTCAACGGAGTTTCTCCTCCTTCTCTCTAGAAATCACCTAAGTTTCTCTCTCTAGAATCTCTCCGACGCATTTCCGGAGCTTCTGAGTGCTTCTGTGAGTGTTTTTCGGCGTTTCGAGAAGTTTTCGACACTGTGTAGAGTGAAGGGCTGCCATAAAGCACCCTTTTTTTTAACGAATTAATATAAAAGCGTGCTTCGGAGGTTTATATTCTCCCTCTCTACTTTTATTGCTTTAATTTTAAATTATGCAATAGATACTAGGGCCATGTAGTCGTAATTTTAAATTCCGCAGAATAAAAGGGTAAAAGCGTAATTTTCATCGGTTTAAATATTTTTAAATAGCTGGCCTGTCATAGGGAACCCGAAAGGGGCATCGTAAAGGAACTAACACTTCCTTTACACATAACTAACTCCCTTACCCAACTTTGGTTCTAACGACCAAAGTTGGTTTTTCAAAAAACCAACGCCTTTTAACTCCTTTTCCGATGTTTCCGGTAAAAACATCGGTGGCGACTCCACAGAACCCTTCAAAACTAGCTTTTGGATTAGCCCGGTTATCGGACAATCCAAGAGCGCCTTTTTGAAAACCTGGCACGTAGGTTCAGCTCGGTTATCGGACAACCTAAAGGCGTTGTAACCACCAATAAAAAACGCGAAAATCAAGAGGGTCGAAAACCATCGCGTTGCTCCGACCGCCTCTTTTTGACGACCGCGAAAGATGGCAACTCCACTGGGAAGCCTCGAGAGTTGATCCCATTTAGTGATGGGCCGGCTTAAAAAATAAATAAACCAAGAAAATAATACTTTTTCCCTTACCTTGTATTATAACATGTTTTACGGTTTGGCTTTAAATAACTGTTGTTTGTTTATACTTACGCAATTGTTTGAAATACAAATTGTACACAAACCCTTGCACATAATAGTTCCCTCTATACCCGGGGGCAAGTGAGAAATCCATAGGGAGTGGGTGGCAGGTACAGTTCACTGTAGTGATGGCCTTGTGCCCACCTGTGTGATCGGAAACCACCACTTAAGTTGATAACCTTCCTCTTTTGGCAACAAGATTGACTATGGCCTTAGTGCTAATCATGGTCGGAAGGCTGGAGAGTGGGGACCCTATAATGGGGGCACCTTGGGGGCCTTAGCCTGGTGAGAACAGTTAGAACCTACCCTCGCCAATGCACTATTCTGCAGGAAAACCCTACCTCGTGATAAAAATGAATTCTTGCCTGTTCGTGGATGATCGAATTGTGTGTGCATATGTTTGCTACATTTGTTTGTTGCATAGCATAAACAAACAACAGAACAAAAATCACAAAAATTTTCGCAAATAAACGCCCTTATCTCGGACAGTCTGCCTTTTAGCTAGCCTAGTTTCAGGTTCTTTGTAAGCTAAGTAGTCACGCAGTTCTGACAGAAGAGATAAGGGATGCTAAATATTCTTTCGCATAAAGCCACATTTTATCTCGGACAGTCTGCCTTTTAGCTAGCCTGGTTTCAGGTTCTTTGTAAGCTAAGTAGTCACGCAGTTCCGCTAGAAGAGATAAAAGGCTATAAAAAAATAAAAATAAAATAAAAAATATATACTAAAAAATTAGCAAAGTCAAATCATATTACAGCATATCATGAGCAAAAGAAAAACCAAGAGAGAAAATAAAAAGTGAGAATGCATTCAACATCATTTAAATAAGATTCCTCATGCATACACATATTCATTTTAGTTCAAACACTCAACATGCATTAATAAAGTTCTTCCGGGCATTCTAGAAAGTGGTTGGTCCTCTCCACGTCCGCACTCGCGCGGAAAAAGCCAAAGCAATGGAAAATTTAGAGGAGCAAAACCGAAAGCTCACTGTGGAGGTCAATACCCTCCTCGAGCAAGTGGCCCAACTGATGGAGGTCGTACGCCAGGGTCAGAGTAAGGGCGAAGACAAGGCTGAACACATCCCTCACCGTGAGGAAGAGGAGGAGGAATACTTCTATGACGGGAAGGATGCTAAGACTGCACGCATCCTTACCCCAGAGGTATCCAAACAACAACTCTCCGCCCTGGAGGAAAGGCTCAAGGCGGTGGAAGGGCACAACTTTGACGTCAAGGAGGTGGCGGACATGTGCCTAGTAAAGAATATTCACTTCCCTCCCAAATTCAAGATCCCGGATTTCCCCAAGTACGCTGGGATGACTTGTCCTAAGAACCATCTTACAATGTATTGTCGTAAGATGGCCGCCCACGCTGAGAATGAGAAGCTCCTGATCCATTGCTTCCAGGAGAGTTTGGCGGACACAACTCTCAATTGGTATATGCAGTTAGAGAGAGGGCAAGTCTAGAACTGGAAATAGCTGGCTGACGCTTTTCTCCGTCGTTACCGATACAATATTGATCTGACCCCTGATAGGTCAGATCTCAGGGCTTTGAGCAAAAGGAGCGATGATCCTTTTAAAGCATACGCCCAAAGATGTAGGGAAATGGAAGCCCAAATAGAGCCTCCTTTGACGGATAAGGAGACAGTGGCTATGTTCATCGATGCACTGACCGGAGCATACTACGATAAGGTGATAGCTAGTACCTCCAATCTCTTTTCAGACATAGTCACTGTAGGAGAAAGAGTGGAGCAAGGGCTGAGGAGCGGAAAAATAGCACGACCTTCTTCTTCCAGCACCCCATTCAAGAAGCCCTGCGAAAAGAAGGAAGAGGCTACACACGCCATTAATTTCGCAACCCCCTCCTCCACCCCTCAGACAGAGCGACAGTCACGAAGAAAGGAGAAGAAGTTCACTCCTATCCCCACCTCATACACAAAGCTACTGCCCCAGCTGTTGGAGGCCAACCTCCTGGCGCGTGTTCCTCCCAAGAAAATGGAGCCTCCTTATCCCGAGTGGTACAAGACCAATGAGAAATGTAGCTACCACTCGGATGCACCAGGGCATTCAACTGACAATTGCTTGACCTTGAAGTATAAGGTCCAGGAATTGATCGATGCCGGGTGGATAACTTTTGATGCCTCTGCTTCCGACGTCGACGCCAAACCTCTGTCAAAGCCAGAGTAGTAGAAAGGGAGGACTGGGAGGATCGGCCATAGGGTGTCTGTTTTTTTAAGCTTTTCTCTATATCTCCTGCGGTCTCCACCCGTGGCCGCAGGAATTTTGATTAAAAGGGCTTGTACATACATTTTCATTTTCATTAATACACGAGGCATTTTGTCATATTCATTCTTTTCCCTCTTCTATTTATTATTCTTTCAAAGATAAATTGAATAATAAAATCTATGACTAAAACAGAACCTAAAACACATCATGTCTGTGAATGATGAATCTCTGTGGATCCCGGAAACGGAAAGCGAATGGGTCGAGTCTGACAGTGAGTAGGAGACCATCTCTCCGGACATGCGAAGAATGCTGGAAAAGGAAACACGCATCATACAATCACATCAGGAAGAGATAGAAACTATTAATTTGGGAGAAGGGGATGATGAGAAAAAGGTGAACATCGGCACCCAAATAAAAGATAGCGTAAAGGAAGAATTGATACAACTTCTAAAAGAATATATGGATGTATTCGCTTGGTCTTATCATGACATGCCTGGGCTCGACACGAGCATAGTGGAACATAGATTGCCTTTAAAAGAGGGGTTCCGACCTATAAAGAAAAAACTCAGAAGAATCAGACCCGACTGGTCCTCAATGATAAAGGAGGAGGTGCAAAGACAGTTGGATGCCAATTTCCTTGTAGTTTCCAAATACCCAGAATGGTTGGCCAACATAGTACCTGTCATCAAAAAGACCAGGAAGGTCAGGGTCTGCGTGGATTATAGGGACCTCAATTGAGCAAGTCCAAAAGATGACTTTCCCCTATCGCATATAGATACACTAGTAGACCATACCGCTACCAACACGCTTTACTCCTTCATGGATGGGTATGCGGGATACAACCAAATCAAGTTGGCCGTTGAGGACAGAGAAAAAACCTCCTTTATCACACCATGGGGCACCTTTTGCTATCGCGTAATGCCCTTCGGACTCAAGAATGCAGGGGCTACTTATCAAAGGGCTATGGTCACGCTATTCCATGACATGATCCACAAGGAAATAGAGGTGTATGTGGATGACATGATTGCCAAGTCCAGGAATGAAATGGACCACATTCGTTATCTCAAAAAGCTCTTTGACCGACTCCGAAAGTATCAACTCAAACTGAACCCAGCAAAATGTACTTTTGGAGTACGATCAGGAAAACTCCTAGGATTCATTGTCAGTGAAAGGGCAATCGAAGTGGACCCCGACAAAACTAAGGCAATTTTGGAAATGCCTCCACCAAGCACGGAAAATGAGGTCAGAGGTTTTCATGGCCGGATCAATTACATTGCCCGTTTCATCACACAATTGACAAACAAATGTATACCCATCTTTAAACTGTTGC
This sequence comes from Sphenostylis stenocarpa, assembly GCA_963425845.1. Classification (NCBI taxonomy): domain Eukaryota; kingdom Viridiplantae; phylum Streptophyta; class Magnoliopsida; order Fabales; family Fabaceae; genus Sphenostylis; species Sphenostylis stenocarpa. The sequence goes on along the minus strand of OY731402.1, from coordinate 30,612,360 downwards.
GCAAAAGCCAACCAACGGTGTGGAATGAAGAATGCCAACAAGCGTTCGATAAAATCAAAACATGTTTAACCAATCCGCCAGTATTGGTACCACCCGTTGAAGGGAGACCTCTGATCCTATATTTGTCAATTCTCGAAGAGTCCATGGGATGTGTGCTTGGCCAACATGATGAAACCGGGAAAAAGGAACGAGCCATTTACTATCTCAGTAAGAAATTCCTAGACTATAAAACCCGTTATACCCCATTCGAAAAGACCTGTTGCACATTGGTATGGGTCACTCAACGTCTCAGATAGTACATGGCTCGACATACGACATGGTTGGTCTCCAAAATGGACCCAATCAAGTATCTCTTCGAGAAACCCATCCTGACCGGAAGAATAGCCAGGTGGCAAGTCCTTCTCTCAGAATTTGATATCATTCATGTCACCCAGAAAGCTATTAAAGGAAGTCCCCTAACGGATTATCTAGCCCATGGATCAAAAAATGAATATCAGTCCTTACAAGACGACTTTCCCGATGAGCATATCATGCACATTGAACACGAAGAGACCAAAGAAGAAGCATGGACTATGTTTTTCGATGGGGCTTCAAACATGCTTGGACACGAGATAGGAGCTATTTTGATATCCCCTGAAAAGAAACACATCCCTGTAACGGCCAGGCTCAATTTCGATTGTACCAACAACATGGCTGAGTACGAAGCATGTGCGCTAGGGATCCAAGCGGCTTTAGATCATGGGGTTACTAAGCTCAAAGTCTTTGGTGATTCATCCCTTGTCATCTATCAACTCAAGGGTGAATGGGAAACCTGCAACTCAAAACTAATCCCATATCTAGAACACATCCAAGACTTAGTTTCAAGAATGGAAAGTGTCACCTTCCAGTACATCCCTCGAGAAGACAACCAATGTGCTGATGCCCTCGCCACTCTATCATCCATGTTTGCCCTGGATCAAGAACATGAGATGCCAATCATCCAAGTGAAGCTGCATGACAAACAAGCTTTTTGCATGACAGTAAATAGCGAGCACGACCAAAACCCCTGGTATCATGATATCAAGCAATATCTCATGAGGGGCGAATATCCCGAAGGAATCAGCGATAATGAAAAACGAACCATTCGCAAAAGGGTCGTAGGGTTCACGTTGATTGAAGGAACCCTATACAAAAAGAGCCCCGATTCCACTCTCTTAAGATGTGTGGACCAAGAAGAAGCCCAAACCTTGCTAAGAGAAATCCACAAAGGAGCTTTTGGAACTCACGCACCTGGGCATGTCATGGCCAAGAAGATTTTAAGGGCAGGATACTTTTGGTCCATAATGGAAACCGATTGTCACCAGTACGCCAAAAAGTGCCACAGATGCCAAATTTATGCTGATAATATCCACATACCGCCCGCACCTCTCAGTAACCTGGCTACACCATGGCCATTTTCTATGTGGGGCATGGATGTCATCGGACCCATTGAACCCAAAGCATCTAACGACCATCGTTTCATCTTGGTAGCAATTGACTATTTCACCAAGTGGGTTGAGGCAGCGTCATATGCGCATGTGACTCGGAAAGTGGTGACCACCTTCATCAAGAAAAATATTATATGTCGGTACGGCATCCCTCATAGGCTCATTACTGATAATGGGACCAATCTTAATAATAAAATGATGGAGGAGTTATGTCAGGACTTCAAAATTCAACACCACAATTCCTCCCCGTACCGACCAAAGATGAATGGTGCAGTAGAGGCAGCCAATAAGAATATCAAGAAAATCGTCCAGAAAATGGTAGTAACCTACAAAGACTGGCATGAGATGCTTCCCTTCGCCTTACACGGATACCGAACGTCGGTATGAACCTCCACAGAAGCTACCCCGTTTTCCCTCGTATACGGCATGGAGGCCATACTACCCGTAGAGGTTGAAATACCCTCCCTACGAGTTGTTATGGAAACAAAATTGACAGAAGCCGAATGGGTCCAAAGTCGGTACGATCAGTTGAACCTAATCGAAGAGAAACGGCTGGACGCCATATGTTGAGGGCAAGTTTACCAAAAAAAGATCAAGAAAGCCTACGACAAGAAGGTCAATCCTCGCGCTTTCCAAGAAGGGGATCTGGTGATAAAAAATTGCTTCCAGCCTAGAAAGACAAAATCGGGAAATGGACAGCAAACTACGAAGGACCCTTTGTGGTCAAGCGAGCCTTCTCAAGTGGAGCCCTTATCCTCACCAATATGGACGGAGAAGAGCTTCGATACCCTGTCAACTCAGATGCGGTAAAGAAAAACTACGCCTAAAGACATTGCTCATGACCCGTCAGGACGAAAACTCGCAAAGAGCGTCCTGGGCAAAAGATAGGGTCTACATTCCTCGCTAGGATACGTCCTAGGCAGAAATCAGAGGTTAAAAAAAAAAAGACGAAAAAGAGAGCAATGATTACCTTAGCCGAAAACCGCAAAGGCGACCAAGGTAATACAAGCAGACTTCGCATAGTCTTCACTCCGGGTTCGAGCATCTCAATTGAAGTAACTGGGAAAGACAGAGAAACGGAAATCACGGACATGATTGATGTACCCTATACAGCTTAGCCAACCTTGGCCAGCCTTGCTTACAAATTCTTTTGTAAATCCCCATGTAAAAATAAACCATCTGTTTATATATCAATAAAAATTGTCTTTCTACTCTTTACCTACTTGTGTGAATGCCTCTGTATTAACGAAATATGAGCATGCATAAAACAAGCAATTCAAGAAAGCATAAAAACAAGACAAACAACACCAACCAAGGCCGTCCCAAGCAAAAAGTACATAGGTAGCCTGCTAGATCGAAAACCCGCAAAGGGCGGTCTAGGCAAAAGATAAGGCTTTCATAAAAAGAAAAAGCCCGCCAAAATATCTTAGGCAAAAATCAAAACCCGCTAGATCGAAAACCCGCAAAGGGCGGTCTAGGCAAAAGATAGGGTTAAAACAAAAAGTGCAAAAGAATAGTCACGAGAGAACAAAAAAGAAGAGAGTACCGGTCACTTTCTAGATGCCCTCAACTAAAATAAATTGCATCAATAGCATCCACACACAAGTAGTCGTGCAAAAATGACTTTGTCAAAAGTAAAACAAACAAAAATACTGTAGACAAACAAAAAGCATTCATATAGATCAACTTTATGCTTGCATTCATAAGAAACAACAAAAAAGGTACCCCAGTAAAACTTCACCGACCTTTTTGCCTTAACCAAAAAAGTTTCTTCGATTACCAAGTAAAAGTCGAACAACAAACAAGACTCATCCGACCAGCCAACAAGAATCGGATAATCACCACCAAAGATCAAAAACAAGGAATCCCCAGCAACCAACAAAGTTGGATGAAATACCAACAAAATCCCCGGCACAACCCGGATGACCATTCAAAGAGGTCCAAGTACATCTACCAACATAGAAATCACTCCCCAGGGAGCCGGCGCATGAGCTAGAGCAGTAAGCCGCCACCACGACCAAAGGATCAGCTGCCGCAAGATGGAGCATCCGGAGGCTTAACACCAGATGGGGGTGTATACTCATCGGGCCTTACAAAAGGGGGCTTACCGGGCGAGGGTTCATACTCATCAAACCAGATGGGGGTTCGTACTCATCAGCCGAAGGGGTCAGCTACCGTCAGAAGGAGCATCCCGGAAGTGCACAACATTTCCCAGAGGATCATCTGACGCAAAGACGGAGCATCTGAAGGGTAACCGGGCAAGAGGGTCAACTCCTTTACCTTCCTGTCAATCTGTCTGGCACAACAGGCCAACAGCCGACAAGTCAGGTAAAGGGGGGGCAGCTGTAGACCCCAAATCTTGCCCGACCTCCAAATAAAGAGTAGAAGACCTCCTACTCGAAGATGGACGAAGCCTAACAAGCCACTAGGAGAGACTATTAGGCCCCATACTAGGATAGGAGGGATTTTTGGCACAAAAATAAGGTTTCTCGCCCTCTTGGGACGAGACCGCCGTCTCGCCTCATGCAAATGGCGAGACCGCCGTCTCGTTTGGCGAGACGGCGGTCTCGCCACCTGCGAAGGGTGAGATGGCGGTCTCGTTTGCCGAGATGGCGGTCTCGCCATGAGGTCTCTTCATGAGGTCTCTTCATTTAAAAGATTTTGCAAATGCCTTTAAAACGTGTTTAAACGGTTAAAAACAAAGTATTTTGTTAAAAGGTTTTTGAAGAAACTATTTTAACTAATAGTATATGAGCTTTATCAACTAAAATGTTCTTAACACTTTTGTAACATGTTTTTAACTGATATGTTTTCGAAATAATTGATTGTTTTCATTAGAAGGATTTTTGAAAACCTTCTGCTAGTATTTTAACTGATATAGAATTGATATAATCGATTAAAATGACATACTATTTTGAAAAGTGTTTTGGCAAAATTTTAGTCGATACAAACTCAAAATAATCAATTGAAATAACTTGAACTATTTTGAAAGTTGTTCTGTCGGTATTTTAATCGATACAAATGCGCAATAATCGATTAAAACAACTAAGAGGTTTTTCCAGAATGTTTTAATCGATTAAAACAAGTTTTCTATCAATTAAAATAACTTAGAAAGTTTTATGAAATCTTTTGACAAAATTACAATCAATTAAAATGTGTTTCAATCGATTAAAATAACTAAGTGAACTTTTTCCAAAGTTTTTAATCGATTAAAACATATTGTTATCAGTTAAAATCTCTTAGAAAAGTTTATAAGAATGTTTAGCAGTATTTTAATCGATTGAAATACGAAACAATCGATTAAAACAATTTGGAAGATTTTTTACAAAGAGTTTTAATTGACATAAACGTTGTCGTATCGGTTAAAACAAATCTGGAAAATAATCAAGAACATTTTAACAGATTAAAAGAAGTTTTAACAGATTAAAACAAGACTTTTAACAGATTAAAAGATTATTTTAACAGATTAAATAAACCAGCAGTTTGGAAAATCTTCTATAAAAACTAAATTGCTTGAACCTTTTGAAACACACCTTTTGGCAATCAATCAAGCAATCATAAGTGCTACTTTCAAGAGAGAATTGCGCTAGTTTTGTGAAGTTCTTAGAAGTTCTTTCTTGAGGCAATATTTGCATTCTTTTGGAGAAGAAACTCATTCTGCAGAACTGCATAAACCTAGTTTGGGTGTTCTAGTTTCTTCTCTTTGTTTCTTTACTTTCTTTACTGTATTGTGGGTGCCTGGAATTGTGGGCACTGGTTTCTGTGGCTGGAATTTGGCTGTAGGGTTGTTCAAGAACTGGAAATTGGTTCTTAGTGAAGGTTTAGGTGCAGGGACTGGAATTTTGGTTCTTGTGGTAGATTGAGTGTGGGATTGAAGTTGTAATCTGTAAAACGTTCAATCTAGTGGAACCCAGCTGGAATTTGGCTGGAAACTGAACATAGCCCTGGGATTGGGTGAACCAGTATAAATCTTGGTTGTATCTTTCTAAACCTTTCTCTCTTTAATTCTGTCACTTTCTTTATTTTGATTGCTTGCTGTGTTTGATTCAAGAACTTGTCAGAATTCTTAATCTTTGAAATAGATAATCTGTAAATTACGAAAATCTTTCAAAGATCAATTCACCCCCCACCCCTCTTGATCTCAGCCTACATTTCTAATAGAACACACTTATCGAGGAGTATGAATTGTTTCAAATGCAGCAAAATGAAAACATGACGGATTTCCAGACACGCTTCACACATATAGTAAATCACTTGAAAGCATTAGGAAAGAGTTTTGACAATGAGGAGTTGAACACAAAGATCTTGAAATCCTTAGACAGGAATTGGCAACCAAAGGTCACTGCTATTATAGAATCAAAGGATCTCACAAAAATGAATATTGCTACTATATTTGGAAAGCTGCGAGAACATGAGATGGAGCTACAAAGGTTAAAGAACTGTCGCCGCCGTCCCTTTCCGACGTCCGGAGGACGTCTCGAAACGTTTATGCGAGCGGTCGCGAAAAGATGGTTTAGACTCGCGTATTTGTTTTAAAAGGTTTTCGAAAAGAGGTTCTTATGGAGTCGCCACCAATGTTTTAACCTTAAACATTGGAAAAGGAAAAAATGTTGATTTTAAGAAAAACCGCACTTGGCCATTATAACCAGAGTTGGGTAAGGGAGTTAGTTACGTGTGGGGAAGGTGTTAGCACCCCACAACGCCCCTTTCGGGTTCCCTATGACAGATTAATTCATTTAAATAAAGACTACAAGAAATTACGCGATTACCCTATTTTATTACATAATATTAAATGGTTATCTATATGATTTTATTCTATGTTATATGCATAAAATGATGAATAAAGCTAAATAAAGCAATAAAAGAGATATTAAAATAGCTATCTACATGATTTTACTCTACATGACATAAATAGTAAATAAAACAATAAATAAAGCAATAAAAGAGAAGAGAATTGAAAAGAACCTCCGTAGCAAACTTTGTATTGAGAATCTCCAACTATGAGGATGCGTTTTGGCAACCCCTCTCTCTACACGTACTCTCCTCACCAATACAAGATCGACCTCACTAAAAATTTAAAGAAGAATCGAATGCCTGAATATAATTCCTTAACCGATTGTTACCTATTTAAGGCAATCTGGAAAGATCATTCAAGAGAAAGAAAGAAATAGACAAGTGCTCCGAGTTTTAGAAAGTGTTTTAGAGCTCTCGGAGTGTCTCGTGGTGTGAAAAAGTGGCAAATGAGCCTCCTATTTATAGTTTTTCGCAGCTGGCGCACTTTGGGACGGCCGTCCGGGGTGGGACGGCCGTCCGGACCGGGACAGACCGTCCCAAATGGCAAAATTACACGAGCCGGGACCCCCGGGAACCCGGACGACCGTCCCACATAACCGGGCTCGGGACGGCCGTCCCAACCTCGGACGCGCGTCCCAACCGGCCGGGGCAGGTTGGGACGGCCGTCCCAACCGGGACGGCCGTCTCAACCTGTTCCGCCGGCTCGCGCGTTTCGGACTCCGGAAGCTCTCCTTGCTCGTTTTGGACGTCAATTGATGCCGATATGTGTCTATTGAAGCTTTATCTCCATATGGGAAGTCTCCTTGGCTCTTATTTGTAATGCTAGACGAGCTTTATCTTGTTACGGGTGATCTCCTTTATCTTTATTTGAGAGGCCGGCAAAATTAGGGGTCTACAGCCTACCCCCTTCACTCGCCTAGCTAATTGGTCTACTGGATATGTCGACAAAATTAGTTGGTAGGGGAAGGAGTTAACCCTTTGCTCTGGTTATCCTTCTGGATGTCGCTCCTTGTTGATCCTCCGGATGATAAATATTTTGATAGGTACCAACCCCTATCTCGGTTTGAGCTTTCTTTTTAAGGTTTTGGTGGGTACCTACCCCCACCCGGTATGAATCCGCATTTTTAAGGTTTTGGTGGGTACTTACCCCCACCCGGTACGAATCCGCATTTTGCCGCATTCTAGTGGTTTTTACACCCCCACCGGGTGCGAACCCGTACATATTGACTAGGTTCTAGTGGATTTTACACCCCCACCGGGTGCGAACCCGCATATTGACTAGGTTCTAGTGGATTTTACACCCCCACCGGGTGCGAACCCGCATATTGACTAGGCTCTAGTGGTTTTTACACCCCCACCGGGTGCGAACCCGCATATTGACTAGGTTCTATTGGATTTTACACCCCCACCGGGTGTTAACCTCGCATATTGACTAGGCTCTAGTGGTTTTTACACCCCCACCGGGTGCGAACCCGCATATTGACTAGGTTCTATTGTGCGAGTCTCGCATCTTGCCGGACTCTAATGGTTTTTACACCCCCACCGGGTGTGAACCCGCACCTTGACAAGGTTCTATTGTGCGAGTCCGCATCTTGACGGACTCTAATGGTTTTTACACCCCCACCGGGTGTGAACCCGCATCTCGACAAGGCTTCTATTGTGCGAGTCCGCATCTTGCCGGACTCTAATGGTTTTTACACCCCCACCGGGTGTGAGTCCGCATCTTGACAAGGCTCGATGAGTACCTACCCCCATCCGGTACGAATCCGCATTTTGACAAATTCTTGGAATGCTCTTTTTGGAATATCTTTTTGATTGATGAGTACGAACCCTCATCCGGCTTCCGGCGACTTATTGTCTCCGATCATGCGCCTATGGGGAGTAATTTTTTCTTTTTGATTTTTTGTTTTAGTCATCCGGCTTTACCGGGATTCTTGATTTTTGGCTTTTCTTGTTTTAGCCATCCGGCTTTGCTCGGGATTATGTCGATTGCCTCTTTTTAGGCGGGAATCCTTTTGGGGATTTTGAATTCTCTTATTGATTGTGCCTCTTGATTAGGCGAAGATTCACTTGAGGATTTTGTTGTGCCTCTTGATTAGGCGGGAATCCACCGGGGATTTATTGATTCTTGATTGTGCCTCTTGATTAGGCGAGAGCCCACTTGGGGATGTGATTTCTATTTGGTTGTGCCTCTTGATTAGGCCGATGTTCTATTTGAGGATATTTGTTCTTGATAATACCTCCGAGTAGGTAGATGTTTCTTGAAAGCTTTGCTTGTATTACCTCTTTTAGGTTGATTTCCCGTTTCTTGGGGATATCGGCCCTTTGCTTGTTTCGAGTAAGCATAGGCATTCTTGGGAGTGAAGGTTTTGTACTTCGCCGGGGATATTCATATTGGGTGCTTAACTCCTCGTGGATTTGTAATTTGTAATTTGCCTTTGCGGTTAGGCTTACCGGGGAGAAAATTTTCTTTTTGATGATCCACCGGGGGTGATTTGCCTTCCTGTGGATGGAATTTTCTCATTTTCTTCTTTTATAGATTTTTCTTGATGTGTTCTTCTTGGGGATTTTCTTTCGGCTTTTTCTTGTAGTGGCCTTTGTCGGAGGATGAAAGGCTTTTCTCTTCTTTCTTTTTGTTGCCCCCGATGATGTAAAGGACTTGACTTCGTATGATGGGCTCTTGTGTAACCCTTATTCTCCGTTGGGGAATGAAGTGGAGATCCTTATATGAGTGTGCTTGATGACTCATGTGCCGACGAAGATGAGTCGCGAGGTATTTTTTTGTTTTGCCTCCGGAGTAGGCAAGGATCCGCTTGGGGATAATTGAGCCTTTCCGTTGGCTTTTCTACATTGATGACTTTTCTCGGATGTGGTGGATGTTGATTGCAGCTCCAAGTGATTTATGCTTGATGACTCATGTAGTGTAGATGTTGAGTCATGGAGAAATTTTGTTTTGCCTTTGGAGCAGTGCAAGGATCCGCTTGGGGATTATCAAGCCCTTCCATTGGCTTTTTCTATTTTTGATGTACCTTCTTTTATTGATGGTTGGAACTATTTTCCTTGAAGCTCCTTATTCTCGTCGAAATGGTTCGATTTCGCCTTTTTCTTTCGCGATCAACGCGGGTTATTTAAAATCCGGCTTTTTGCTATATTACGTGTGCCTTTTTATTTTACACGTAGGCTTTTCAAAATGCAAATGGAAATAACAACTCTTATTTATTATATATTTTGTTTTTTTTTGATAGTACATTCAAACATTTTTTAAACTACTAGAAAGCATCGAAAATCTCCTAATCGTCTCGCCTCGGACCGGAGTGAGAGGATGGTGCCGGCGAAGGGAAGCGGCGGAGTAGGCGGCGCTGGAATCTCGCCCGAGTTTGGACCAGGCTTTCTATCCGGCGGTCCGTCCCGTCTTGCCTCGACAGCTGAGCCGGCCAAACCGCCGGCGTATAAACCGGAACTCTCCTTCCATATAGGCATGCTCATCATCCAGGCGCCCGTATGAGCCGGCGTAGTCGGGATCGTAGGACTGCCGCCGGGACTCGAAGTGGTGGGGAAATCCCGTGGCGTGTCGAAATCCCGCATGTCCATCGAGATAGAGAGGATTGGGTTTAAGATAAACCCCGTACCTTGCCTCGCTAAGGATGCTCATATGAGCCAAGCACTCCGCCATTGATAGGCTCCGGCCGAAGACTAGCCGGGATGTCTTCTCCGTCGCTACATCCCCAATACTCGCCTAGAGGGGTGAGAAAGGGAGCTATTATGATCGCTCCCGCTGGACCGCGAGTGCCGCAATCCTTGACGGCTTTGAGGAAGGCATACCCTGGGTTGCACCTATGCCCCCGGTGCATACAAGAAACAATGAAAAGGTCGGCCGCAGTTACCTTTCCTTGGCTCTCTTTCCGACGTGTATGGTCCCGGCCAGCAATTTATGACATACGCGGAGTGGAGGGGAAAAAGCCGCACCCTTCGCATTTGATGGCGTAATGACAGCTCCAGGTGATTTCCTTCCACATGGTAGCGGTGGTGAGAGCAACGAGGTTTCTCCAAATACGCAGACCGGCACTCGGAGTTCTTGTATCTCGTCGCTGCGTAAACCCATAATGACATTAAAGTCATCCAGAGCAAGTGGTCCGATAAGCTCCATCCATCCAAGAGGAGACAACTTGGGTTGGTGGCACCCCAGGAATTGAAGATGGCATTTCCACCATGTTGACGAAGCAAGAAATTCCATCGTGGCGAAGGCGATGGATCCGAGTAGGTAGCTCGCGGAGCGTAAAGTCCCATCCTATGTTGTGGATGTATCTTCCGACATCTTGATCCCAACCGAATGTAGCTAGGATTTCGAAGTCCAATTGCAGTGTGGGGTACCGGGAGAATTGCCGGATATTTACCAGTCGTAGTTGGTGCGATTCTCGCTAGTTGAGTACCGATCGTAGTAGTTCCTCTAGCAGGGTTTCTAGAGCGTTTTCTCCTAGATGAAGATTCTCCGTGCTCCATACTCGCTTAAGAGTGTTAGAAATGTGCAGTAAAGGGAGAAGAAGCAAGATAGAAAGCCCGGAATGGGATGCGTAAGCTCAAATCCGCGCCTAGCACTTATAGAGCGCGCAGTGCAGTTTGGGACGGCCGTCCGGGTTGGGATGGCCGTCTCAATTAAAAAAACGCACAGGGGCCATCAGCGGGGAAGTGGGACGGCCGTCCCACTGGGACGCACGTCCCAACTTGATTTGGGGACTTGGGACGGCCGTCTCGACTTCGGGACGGCCGTCTCGAGCCGCCGGATGGGATTTTTTGATTTTTTGAGTGATTTTTGATGAATTTGAAGATAGGACCCCCTTCATTTATGTTTTAATGCATGTAATGTTTCATGATATGCATCCTATGATCTATTTCAGCTTAATATTTCGAAAGTTTTAACCGATGTGCTTTAACTCCGGTGCATTCTTGGTGCCGTTTCTTTCCGTCACCATGTTTCTTCCGATTAACAAGCTTGGTTGTACATAATTTACCGTCTTGGAATTTCCTTTGCCATGGCCGAAGAACGATCTTCTCGTTTGTAGGGCAACCGCCATATTAATGCCTTTCTTCTTTTCCCTAGGGATTTCAACCTTCCTATTGATCACTATGTTACCACATCCCCCTTCATTACTTGAATGCTTTTTAATGAAATGGTCAAGAGAAGAGAAAGAAAAGGATTTATATCAAAGGCTTGTGTTTTAGAGGGATATATTTTTATAATAGAGGTTTTTGTAAGAATGGCTAGCCAAGGTTGGTCTGTGTTTAGGCTAGTTTAGACAAAACGTTTTGTTCTTATAACGTGGCATCATTGTTTACCGATTTATGGCGCTTTTTTGCGATTGATTAACTTCCCTAGGCCGCCCTTTCGTGTTTTCGGCCTAGGATGTTGTGCTTATGTCCCGTTTTTTGTCTAGGTTTCCTTTTTATATTTATTTTTAAGGAATACCTAGCGGACTTTTGATAACCCTAACTTTTGCCCAGTGCTACCCTTTATTATTGTTCGGGTCTCCCGCCGGGTTTACCCTAACTTTTGTGCAGCCCCCTTTGTGGGTTTCCCGCCGGTATTTTGCCCTTTTATCTTCTTGTCTCGGCCTTTGACCTTGACGGGCTTTTCTTTTTTATTATGCATATATATATATTTTTTTGCACAACATTGTCGAAACTTTGATTTTGTCAAGATAGATTTCATTTGTATTTCTAGTTAATCAATCATTTTTTTGCTTTTCTTTACTGGCGCTTTAATTATTCTCGACGCATTTGGAATAAAACGTTTTATCTAAACCGTGTTTATTAAAATGGGGTATAGATACATTTAGTAAGAAAAGAAGCAGATAGTAAGAATAGCACTCTTTTGTAATTTCAGTGGAAATGTGTGCCCTAGAGATGCTCTGGGACTGGCAAACCCCGAGGAGTGATCTCTAATAGTCACTAGATTTACATCCCTTAGAATCTGAAGAAGGACACCTAATGACTAACGCTACCCTTTGTGCTAATATCCCTCTTTTTCTGAATATCATCTTCGAGGGGTAAGACCTCCCTATTGTTCGTATGGTTTGATCTTTTGTAGGGTCATACCCTAATCCATACTTTAGCGGATTATCTTTGAAATCTGGTGGCTCTCTTATTCCTTGAGAGTTCTTTCCAAGCCCCCGTCCCGGGCGATATCCATATCTTTTCATCATATGGGCCATCTTCATGTTACTAGGGAGTCTTTCGATATTAGCAATCTCGAGCGCTTGAAAAGATGTTTCGAGAGCCTCTTCACCCGCATCCACATATGGTTGGACAGACGGCTTGCTCGATCGTAAAGTCTTCTTCGGCTTGAACTCGTGACGAGTTTATCATTTGTCACAAACTTGACTTTTTGGTGGAGCGTTGAAGGTATTGCCTTAGCGCTATGAATCCAAGGTCTACCAAGGAGACAACTATATGCCGGTGTGATATCCATTACGTGGAAGTCTATGTTGAAGATAGTAGGGCCGATTTGGATTGGTAGATTGATTTCTCCTACTACTTCTCGTCTTGATCCATCAAAGGCTCGAACAATTGTATTACTCTGGCGCATGTGGGTTCCTTGCACTCGTTATCTTGTCGAGTGTACTTTTAGGCATAACATTTAAGGATGATCCATTATCCACTAGAACTTTGGAGATGAGATATTCTTTGCATTTAACAAGCAATATGCAAGGGCTTATTGTGATCGGACCCTTCTAAAGGGAGTTCTTCATTTGTGAAGGTAAGGTGATTATTGGTCGTGATATTACCAATAATTCCTTCAAACTTGTCTTGGGATATTGTATGTGGAACGAATGATTCATTCAAAACCTTTAACAAGTGCGTTTCGATGTGGTTCCGAACTCATTATAAGTGATAACAAGGTTATCTTTGCAGGAGTACGATTGAGTTGATCGATGATGGAGTACTCACTTTGTCTTATGTATTGGAGTAACTCATCTCGTCTCTTCCTTGGATTCTTTTTCCTCTTCGGCTTTATTTTTCATTTTATCTTTAGGAATATTATCTTGTAATTCCTTGGGGGCATATATTTTTCCGCTTCTTGTCATGCCCCCAATACCGGCTATGTTGGAGATATCTTGGTTGATCGGCGATTCTTCCGAGAATCTCCAGTGGTACAACTTTATTTGATTTATAAGGGAAAGGACGAGGCACGAATAAACGTATAGGTGTTATTGCCTTCTCCCTTTTGTCAATTGGAATAACCAACTGTGCTTGTTTATTATCATCTTCGGGTTTATCGATTGTCGTAGAGATTTTGATGACGAAAGGCTTCTTTTCCATTTTTCCGATTTGTGGAAAGCACATCGCTTAATCCTTTCTTTTTATTATCTTTATTATTAAAATGAGGAGGGATATATGAATGTATGCAGCTTATGAATGCAATAGACAATTTAAGGAGAGAAAAATAAGTCCTTTTATTAGAAAGTGTAAATCCTTCTATACAATGCTTTGAAGCAAATGCCGACAAAAGCGAAAAAGCTTGAAGAATCCTATAGGTAAATTAGGCTTTCTTCGTAATTCATCTTCTACTGTTCTCACATGGTTTCCGAGTATCTTGATTTGCTCATGTACCGCTTGACTCATATTTTCGCTATATCGACGAGCTTCCCTCATCTTTTCTTCTAGATGAACGATCAAAGCGTGTTGTTGGTCAAACCTTTCTCTTATTTGGTCATTTTCACGAAGCAATTGACCATACTGAGCTAATCCTTCTTTTTCTTTATCGTGTAGCTCATCCAGGCTTTTTTTGTATTTTTCAGCGGTTTTCCGCCACTTTTGCGCTTCTGATTGAGTTCCCGTCAGGTCATCCTGTATCAATTTGATCATTTTTCCCTCGTTCGCAAGTACCTTCTCAAAGCGTGCTATTTCGTCATTCACGTCCTGGAAAAGACTATCTTGCTCAAGCCTCGAATTTTCATTGTTTGTTTAGCTTCTTTTTGGTAGTCAAGATAATCATTCTTGAGAAGCTCTATTTCATGATCCTTCTTTTTACATTGCCTTTTTAGACCGTCTATTATAATGGCTGATTCTTGCTCTTTTTCTTCAAAAGCCCTTAGCCGAGTTTCCATGACTTCAACTTTTTTGTTTAAGGCATTGACTTGTAATTGTAGCTCTTCGTTGACCAACGCTTTAGTGAATGCATCGATGGTAGGGGTATCCCTCTATTTTTCCTCCATTCTTCATATTCGTGGGATGTAGACACCTGAACCTTTCCAAGTTCTTTATCCCCCGGTATACCGGTCTTTCCCATGCTTTCCTGGACAGCAGATACTTCTTCAAAGTTATGGGAATAGTGGCATAGACTCGCACTTCCGAGCTCTTCTTGAGTTGGCGCAGTCTCGAGTTCTCATAAGTTGCCTCATAGCTATTTTAGGAGAATATGTTATACAACCTCTAAGACCTAGAAGTGGTATATTTAGGTAGTCTCCGCATCGTATGAGAATATAACCGGGTCGGAACCAAGGACAAACCCATGATACATGCTCTATGTTCCAGCTTTTCTAACTCAGCTTTTCCACTCTAAGGCTTGACGATGTTGAAGAGGGATTTTTGAGAAACTTCTTAAAGGGTCGTGAAATACACCCATGTGGCTTGAGGCGTAAAAGTGAGTAACACCCCATACATATAGTAGTGAAGTACAACATCTTAGTGTTTTTCCTTGTCTCCGTCGGCAAAATTCTACGTAAAGTAGGGTATCGCAAGGATTGCAGTGTATAGGACTCGTGAATATACCTCCCAGTGCAAAGAATGCATCCATTGCAAGCATGATCCACGATGTTCACATGGAATGGGAATAATATGATTCCGAACATTGCTAATGCTAGAGTCTTGTTGAAGGTAGACCAGCTCCTTCTTTTCAGCCTAGAGAGACTAAGTGGTCTTCTATTATAGCCATTTTCCAACCTTCGATATTCCCTTTTCCCTCTAGGGTAGATTGATGAGGAGGCAGTCGTATGATAGTAGCAACCTTACTCACGGCCGTATATTCTCCTGAGCGGACATAAACCCCAACCGATTGAGGCCATCTAACCATGAGTTCGTATTCTTCTAATGTTGGTACCAAGTCAAATTGCGAGAATTCGAAGCAGTGTAAATCAGGACTCCGTAAGTGGATTAATGCTCTAACAAATATTGGATCAATGCCGATTTTCAGGAGGTCAAGAATTCTTCCATAAGACTTCTCAAAGTTAGCATAAACCTCCCATGGCATATATGTACACAAATGCCTTAACTTCTCTACACTGCGATAGAAGGACCTCCACTTTCTTTAACCGTCTATTACTCGGATCCCTCCATTGTCTAGCGTAAATGAAAATGCATGATATGAGGATGGGTTTTTGTAAATGTATGTATGCAAGTGTTTGTTTTTCTAAGTATTATCATGTTTTGTTCTTAATATGATGTATGATAATACCGGGTTTTTCTCGGAAAAGAAAGCTTACCTATATGAATGTTTATGGATTTTGATGAAGAGAGTCCTATTTTCTTCTTTTTATTTTTGATGAAGAAAAGGTGTTATGAATTATGAGACTTTTATTAATAATTTTTTTTATTTTATAACAAAGGTATTTTTATGATTTTAACTTGTTTTTTCATTTTTTATGATTTTTAGGGTTTTTCACTTTTTTTTGTTTGTTGTATGGTTACCCTATGCTAATGCATCAATACAAATGCAGCAAACTTATGCACACACAATTCATACATCCACGAGCGGAGCCACGCTTATTTAATCACGAGGTAGGATTTTCCTGCAGAAACGTGCTTGGTTTAGGTGGTTCTAACCGTTCTCACCAGTGCCAAAGGTCCCCAAGGTGCCCCCATTATAGGGACCTCTCAATCTCTCAATCCTCGGGTCATGCACTGAACTCCGTGGCGACACCCTTAGACCAAAAGAAGAGAGTTATCACCTTGAGTTGGTGGTTTTCCGACAACCGCAGTAGCCCCGTGTGCCAACTAACCGATCGTATCCGCCACCCACTCCCTATAGATATTCACTCTTGCCCCCGGTATAGAGGGACCGTTGTGTGCAAGGGTTCTTGTGTGCAATTTATATTTCAAACAATTGCGTAAATAATCATACAACAGCTTATTAAAGCCATACAATAAAAACATACGTAAGGGTAAAGGCGTAATTTCAAATCTTTACTTAGTTTGAATTTATCTCGTCACTAAATGGGATCAACTCTCTAGCTTCCCCAGCGGAGTCGCCATCCGTCGCCGCCGTCCCTTTCCGACGTCCGGAGGACGTCTCGAAACGTTTATGCGAGCGGTCGCGAAAAGATGGTTTAGACTCGCGTATTTGTTTTAAAAGGTTTTCGAAAAGAGGTTCTTATGGAGTCGCCACCAATGTTTTAACCTTAAACATTGGAAAAGGAAAAAATGTTGATTTTAAGAAAAACCGCACTTGGCCATTATAACCGTAGTTGGGTAAGGGAGTTAGTTACGTGTGGGGAAGGTGTTAGCACCCCACAACGCCCCTTTCGGGTTCCCTATGACAGATTAATTCATTTAAATAAAGACTACAAGAAATTACGCGATTACCCTATTTTATTACATAATATTAAATGGCTATCTATATGATTTTATTCTATGTTATATGCATAAAATGATGAATAAAGCTAAATAAAGCAATAAAAGAGATATTAAAATAGCTATCTACATGATTTTACTCTACATGACATAAATAGTAAATAAAACAATAAATAAAGCAATAAAAGAGAAGAGAATTGAAAAGAACCTCCGTAGCAAGCTTTGTATTGAGAATCTCCAACTATGAGGATGTGTTTTGGCAACCCCTCTCTCTACACAGACTCTCCTCACCAATACAAGATCGACCTCACTAAAAATTTAAAGAAGAATCGAATGCCGAATATAATTCCTTAACCGATTGTTACCTATTTAAGGCAATCTGAAAGATCATTCAAGAGAAAGAAAGAAATAGACAAGTGCTCCGAGTTTTAGAAAGTGTTTCGTAGCTCTCGGAGTGTCTCGTGGTGTGAAAAAGTGGCAAATGAGCCTCCTATTTATAGTTTTTCGCAGCTGGCGCACTTTGGGACGGCCGTCCGGGGTGGGACGCGCCGTCCCAAATGGCAAAATTACACAGCCGGGACCCCCGGGAACCCGGACGGCCGTCCCACATAACTCGGGCTCGGGACGGCCGTCCCAACTTCGGGACGCGCGTCCCAACTGGCCGGGGCAGGTTGGGACGGCCGTCCCAACCGGGACGGCCGTCTCAACCTGTTCTGGCCAGTTTCGCGCGTTTCGGGACTCCGGGAAGCTCTCCTTGCCTGTTTCGGACGTCAATTGATGCCGATATGTGTCTATTGAAGCTTTATCTCCATATGGGAAGTCTCCTTGGCTCTTATTTGTAATGCTAGACGAGCTTTATCTTGTTACGGGTGATCTCCTTTATCTTTATTTGAGAGGCCGGGCAAAATTAGGGGTCTACAAGAACGGTGAACGGAATCAAACCAAGATGATAGCTCTAAAAGCAGAAAAATCTTCACAAGATGAAAGCGAAAATGAAGGTAAGTTTTCGGATTTCGATGTGTCTCTTTTTGTTAAACAATTTTCTTGCTTTATGAAGAACATGAAAAAGAGACAGTAAAGAAAGGAGAAAGCAAATAAATACCATTGCTATGAATGTGGAAAACTTGGCCATATCAAACCAGACTATTCGAAACTTAAGAAAGAAAAGAAAGATGTGAAGAAAGATAAGAACAGTATCTATAAGAGAAAACAAAAATCTTATATTGATTGGGAGGATAATGATTCTTCCACAACACAAGAGAGTTCTTCCGAAAGCAGTGATGAAGAAGATGAAGCAAATATTTGCTTTATGGCAAAAAGTGATGATGAAGCCTCATCACAGGTAAGCAGTACAAAATCCTTAAATGAATATGATGAGTTGTTTAAAGAATCTCAAGATATGTATGAAGGTTTTACCAAGTTATCTAAGAAATACAATGCACTTAGAAAAAAGTTTAATACATGAGAAAATATTGCTGGTATTCTTGAAAAAGAAAATAAGTGCTTAAAGAAAGATGTTGAGAAATTTAAAACTTTGTCTAAAAATAAAGAAGTTGCTAAACCTTGTGAAAATTGTAATCATTTGGGAAATGAGATTTTCAAGTTAGAGAAAATAATGAGCAAGTTTTCATAATCTTCTGAAAATCTTGATTCTATATTAGGTTATCAAAAAGGGGATTCTAGGAAAGTTGGACTTGGTTACAAATCCAAAGAAAGTCTAGAACCTCATAAAACTATTTTTGTGAAAGAATCAAGAAAAACATATGTGAAGCTAGTTTTAAGAACTTTAAGAAATTCATTTAGACCTCTTCAAAGAAAACCAACATGTTTTTATTACATGAAATTAGGTCATACATCAAATAGATGTTACAAAAAGCATTTTGGTATATCTAATGGCAAATATGAATGGGTGCCTAAAGGAACAAAACATTTATACATGTCTAGATGATAGTTTGAGCATCTAATAGATTATGAATTTTTGGAAAAAAAAATTCTTGCTGTCATAATCAATTATGTTGATTCTAAAGGTTCTGTGATAATCTATTATTATATCATGGTTCTATTCTTTTATCCTTAGTCTTTTGGCAGAGACTTGTGAATCTACTAACCTTCTTAAGGACCCAAAAATAATTAAAGGGTACTTAGATTTGTATGTTGATGTCGCAGGTAATTATCTAGGATAAGAAATCAAAGCAGGTTATTGGAGCTAAATAGGAGAATAGGAACAAACTAGATGAACAGGGAAATATTACAAAGATAAGTTTTGTATTGTCAACCATGCCTCTGCATTGAATATATGCACTTATCTGTCACATAAATTCGATTGTTGACCAATTTTGAAATTATTAAAGTTTGAAATTTGAAAGTTTGAATTTTGAAAAGTTGAAATTTGAAAGTTTGAATTTTGAAAATCTGAATTTATGAAAATTTGAAATTATTAAAGTTTGAAATTTGAAATTTTGCAGTTTGAGATTTTGAAATTTGAAATTTTTGCAGTTTGAGTTTTTTTTTTTTTTAATTTTACAGTTTGAGATTTTTGAATTTGAATTTGAATTTGAATTTGAAATTTGGGATTAGAAATTTGAATTTGAAATTTGTTGGAATTTGAATTTGAAATTTGTTGCAATTTGAATTTGAAATTTGAAATTTAGAATGTGTGAATTTGAATTTGAAAGTTGCCTCAATAAGAAGACTACAATTGGGGGAAACTACAGCATTCCATTCCATTATCTCTGCAATCATTCCATTCCCCTATCTTTCTCTCTCTTCATTTGCCTTGGGTATCCTAGATATTGCCTCCTTAATATCATGTTCTTCTTTATGACACTTTGTAATACATTATCTTCTCTACCTTGATTCATGTACTAATCTGTGCAAATTTTTGCTCAATTTCTATTGCAATATTTTTCATAATTATCAATGAAACAGGGAGAGATTTTGATGATATTAATTTGTGTGAAACAAGGGGAGATTTTTTTTCTCTTGAAATAATTTTTTATGATTATTAATGAAACAAGGGGAGATTTTTTGATGAATTAAAATATGTATGAAATCCATTCCTAATTTTGAATTAAACAGGGGGAGTTAGGAAAAGGTTTGCTCAGATGAGTTAAGGGAAACTTTGTTATTAACATATCTACGGTGAGTTTAAATATAATGTGCAAATTTGTGTTAATCTTGAGCTGGCTATATAGAGTCAAGCATTTTAATTCATTTCAGGTGTTTCCTTGATCATCATCAGAAAGGGGGAGATTGAAAGCAATGAGGGGGAGATTGATGGCAATGTGAAACATGTCTCTACATTCTAAAGAGTTGATTTTGATGATGATTCAAGTCAACAATATTCAAGACTCAAGAAAGCCCAAAATATGATTTGATAAAGATTCTATTCAAGATTCAAGCAAGATGATTCCTGAAGATTAGATAGAGTCTTAGAATACTGGATATGGAGGTACAAGTTGATGAAATAATATTATGCATAAGCCTCCAATGCACAAGTGTGATAAATTTCGTAACATGATATTTTTCCTATCATAATCAATTATGATGCATTAGATATGGAAAAACGATTTTCTCTGTCATAATTGATTATACTGGTAACATAATCAATTATGGCAGTTCAAATTTGAAAAATATCCTATCGTCGTCATTCGTTCTGACGTCTCGGGACATCTCAAACGTTTATGCGAGCGATTGCGATATGATGGATTAGACTCACTTTTTTGTAAAAATATGATCATTGCTTCCGAGGTGCTCAACAACCCACTTAGCTATCCTTCTGGTCAAAATAGGTTTTTCAAACAGATATTTGATTGGATCCATTTTGGAAATCAACCAGGTCATGTGTCTAACCATATACTATCGAAGATGCTGAGTTGCCCATACCAATGCACAACATGTTTTTTCGAGTGGTGTATAGCGGGTCTCATAGTCTAGGAATTTCTTACTGAGGTAATATATGGCTTGTTCTTTCTTTCCCGTATCATCTTGTTGACTGAGTACACATCCCATTGATTCGTCGAGTACTGAAAGATAAAGGATCAGAGGTTTTCCTTCAATGGGTGGAACCAACACTGGGGGATTGGTCAAACACATCTTAATCTTTTCAAAAGCTTGTTCACACTCATTGTTCCAAACTGTCGGTTGATTTTTACGCAACAGCTTGAAAATGGGTGTACACTTATCGGTTAATTGTGCAATGAACCGTGCAATGTAATTTATCCGGCCCAAAAAGCCTCTAACTTCTTTTTCTGTTCTTGATGGGGGACATTTCCAAAATTCCCTTTGTTTTATCAGGGTCTACCTCAATTTCCCTTTTACTGACGATGAACCCGAGGAGTTTACCCGATCGTACTCCGAAAGTATATTTAGCAGGATTTAGCTTAATCTGGTATTTCTGAAGTTGGTTAAATAACTTCCTCAAATATTGGAGGTGGTCCATCTCATTCTTAGACTTGGAAATCATATCATCCACATAAACTTCAATCTCTTTGTGGATCATGTCGTGAAATAATATTACCATAGCCCTTTGATAGGTGGCTCCTGTGTTCTTGAGGCCAAAAGGCATTACTCTATAACAGAATGTACCCCACAGTGTAATGAAGGAGGTTTTTTCTCTATCTTCGACAACCAACTTAATTTGGTTGTACCCAGCATATCCATCCATGAAAGAATAGAGAGTGTTCGTAGCAGTATGATCTACCAACATATCAATATGTAGTAAGGGAAAATCATCTTTTGGACTTGCACAATTCAAATCCCTATAATATACGCACACTCTAATTTTTCCGTTTTTCTTTATGACTGGCACAATGTTTGCTAGCCATTCAGGGTATTTGAACGTAATTAGAAATTGGCATCCAACTATTTCCCCACTTCCTCCTTAATTTTCTAGGACCATTCGGGCTTTACTCTTCTAAGCTTCTGTTTAACTGACTGAAATCCTTCTTTCTATGGTAATCTATGTTCCACTATACTTTCATCAATTCCAGGCATGTCATGGTAAGACCATGCGAACACGTCCACATATTCTCTTAAAAATTGTATCAACCCTTCTCTAATGTTATTGTCAATTTGGGTACTGATATTTACTTCTTTCTTATTATCTCCTTGTCCCAAATTGATGTCCTTAGTTTTTTCCTGATGGGGCTGTATCAATTGAGCTTCTTTTTCCAACAGCCTTTGCATGTTCGTGTTGAAACATACAAGGATATGAATGTTGAACATACATGGATATGAAGCCTGTAGATTTTGATGATAATTCAAGAACAAAGGACGTAAAGATTTGAAGACTTGTAATATTATGTAATAACTCTGTTTTGATGATTTTGAGTCTGTAATATTAGAGTCTAAGATAATCAGCACATAGTCTACTCTTTAAAAGCTTCAAAAACTCATTTTTATCAAAAACACAATGGATTAATCGATTAAATGGCAGGATAATCGATTATTACAGAGAGAAAAACCATTTTCTGTATTAGCTCTCTGGAATAATCGATTAAAGCCCCTGTTAATCGATTAACAACTCAAATAATCGTTTAAACCGTGTGGTTATGGGTTCTTGGTGATTTTGGCTCTGTAATAATCGATTAACACTCAGGATAATCGATTATTTCAGTCAGATATGTGTTTTGAATTTCAAAATTGGACCAAGTTTCAAAAACCCTAATCCCAATTCACCAGGTTTAGAAAATTCCCAATTCCCAAACCCTAATCTGTCTACTTAAGGTTCTCTAAGGCTCTCTGCAAATTGAACAACCTTTTTCAAACAAAACTTCAGAGTTGTGATTGCCAGAGAACTGTTTGTTGGAGGAAAAAGGGGCTTTTGGAACCAAGTGTGGGCTAGAAGCGATAAGAATTGTAGACCCCAAATCTTGCCCGGCGTCCAAATAAAGAGCAGAAGACCTCCTATTTGAAGATGGACGAAGCCTAACAAGCCATTAGGAGAGACTATTAGGCCCCATACTAGGATAGGAGGGAGTTTCTGTACAAAAAAATAAGTTTTCTCGCCTTGTTGGGACGAGACCGCCATCTGGATTTCCCAGACCGCCGTCTCGCCTCATGCAAGTGGCGAGACTGCCATCTCGCTTGACGAAACGGCGGTCTCACCACCTGCGAAGGGCGAGACGGCGGTCTCGCTTCCCCAGACGGCAGTCTCGCCGCGTTGGACAGGGCGAGACGGCGGTCTCGACCCTGTCAGACGAGACCGGCAGTCTCGCCACTGACAGGCGCGAAAACCTATAAATAGGGGTCCTCCCCCCCTCATTTCCACACACTACAAGCTTCTAGCTCTCCCTTCTCTCTAAAACTTCTCTCTAGAATCCCTCCGACGCATTTCAGGAGTTTCTGAGTGTCTTTGAGAGCGTTTTTCGGCGTCTAGAAAAGTTTCCAGCGTCGTGTAGAGTGAAGGGCTGCCAAAAAGCACCCATTTCTTTTAAAGAAATAAAAAGAAAGCTTGCTTCGGAGGTTTAAATTCTCCCTCTCTATCTTTTACTGCTTTAAATTTTAAATTATGCAATAGATTAGGGCCATGTAGTCATAACTTTAAATTCCGCAAAATAAAAAAGGGCAAAAGCGTAATTTTCAAAGGGTTTAAATATTTTTAAATAGTCGGCCTGTCATAGGAAACCCGAAAGGGGCGTCGTAAAGGGACTAATACTCCATTTACACGTAACTAACTCCCTTACCCAACTCTGGTTCTAATGACCAAAGTTGGTTTTTGAAAACCAACGCCTTTAAAAACCCCTTTTTCCGATGTTTCTGGTAAAAACATCGGTGGCGACTCCACAGAACCCCACAAAAATTAGTCCTTGGGTTAGCCCGGTTATTGGACAACCCAAGGACGCCCTTTCGAAAACCTCGCCCCTAGGTTAGCCAGGTTATCGGACAACCTAAAGGCGTTGTAACTACCTATAAAAAACGCGAAAATCAAAAAGGGTCGAAACCATCGCGTCGCTCCGACCGCCTCTCTCTTTTTTAGACAGCGGCGACAGATGGCGACTCCACTAGGGAAGCCTCGAGAGTTGATCCCATTTAGTGATGGGCCGGCTTAAATAATAAATAAACCAAGAAAATAACACTTTTGCCCTTAACTTGTATTTATAACATGTTTTAATGTTTGGCTTTAATAAATTGTTGTTTGTTTATACTTGCGCAAATTGCTTGAAATATAAACTGCACACAATCCCTTGCACACAACAGTTCCCCCTATACCCGGGGGCAAGTGAGATAACCATAGGGAGTGGGTGGCAGGTACGGTTCGCTGTAGTGAGGGCCTTGAGCCCACCAGTGTGATCAGAAACCACCACTCAAGGTGATAACCTTCCTCTTTTGGCAATAAGACTGACTATGGCCTTAGTGCTAAGCATGGTCGGACGGTTGGAGAGTGGGGACCCTATAATGGGGGCACCTTGGGGGCCTTAGCCTGGTGAGAACAATTAGAACCAACCTTGGCCAATGCACTTTTCTGCAGGAAAACCGTACCTCATGATTAAAACGAATCCTCGCCTGTTCGTGGATGATCGAATTGTGTGCGCATATGTTTGCTGCATTTGTCTGTTGCATAGCATAAACAAACAACAGAAGAAAAATCACAAAAAATATTTTCGCAATAAACACCCTTATCTCGGACAGTCTGCCTTTTAGCTAGCCTGGTTTCAGGTTCTTTGTAAGCCAAGTAGCCACGCAGTTCCGACAGAAGAGATAAGGGACGCTAAATATTCTTTCGCATAAAGCCACATTTTATCTCGGACAGTCTGCCTTTTAGCTAGCCTGGTTTCAGGTTCTTTGCAAGCTAAGTAGCCACGCAGTCCGACAGAAGAGATAAAAGGCTAAAAAAAAAATCCAAAATAAATAAAATAATAATAACAAAATCAAAACATAAATAAAATAATATTGACAAAGTCGTATCATTCATATCGCATCATAAGCGGAAAAACCAAGAGAGAAAAAAAATGCATAAGGGAAGTATGCATACACATCATTTTAATAAATCCCTAAAAAATGGGTCTTAGGAGCGTTTTTTGGGAAAATTACTGGGCCAAATCCCCATTTGGTTCTTCACCCTTTTCTCTTTGTTTTGACATGCTGTGCGTCAAAATCGGACAACCCAGTCGAAAGTTATGTCACTTTGAACATCTACTGCCCTTTTGTACTGGTGCATGCATAAATACATTCATTCTAGGGAGCACTAGATATCCCTAAGACAATGGCAAAAGAGGCCCCGAGCACATTTGTGACCTTCGCGACAAGGAAGGGACAAGTGTACTAAGGTGTGGTGGTGATTGTCATTATACTTGTCAAATCTGTGATGGGGAAGGAACCATTACACCGAGGTGGGTAGGATACCCCACAAAGCATAAGCTTTAAGGAGGATACCTAAGCCATTGTCTTAAGGAATATCCATCTCATAAATCATTCAATAAAAATCTTTTTGCATTCTAGAAAGCGGCTGGTATTCTTCATGCCCTCATCCGCATACAAACAAAAAAACACAAAATCCCAAACACTATCATACATCATGTTAGAAAATAAAACATGATAATGTTAAGGGAAAAACAAACACTTGCATACATGCATCCACCAAACTTCATCCTCATAACATAATAGACAGTCGAAGAAGTGGACATTCCTCAATACCATGAGAAGAGGATTAGGGCATTCGCATGCCATGCATGGGAAGTCAAAAAGAAAATAAACAGAAATATTTACCCGCCTATGGGTTCATTTAGGCTTCTCCGCTTTAAAAAAAAATGTACTTTGAAACATTGCATTGAGGAATGTACACTGTCTAGATGAAATAAATAAAATTGTTTATTTTCATCATCTCTTCAAATGTCTATTGCATTCATTGCATTCAGTCTCAATTTAATAATAATAAGATAATAAAAAGAAAGGATTAGTCGATGTGCTTTCCACGAATCGGAATAAGATGAAGAGTAAGTCTTTCGTCATCAAGTTCTCTCCAATGGTTGATCCGCCCAAGGAGGATAACAAGCCTCAACCATTGGATATCCAAGTCAATAAGGAAGAGGGGGCAAGGATGACATTACATTTTGTTCACGCCTCAAACCAAATAAAGTTGTACCATTGAGATACACAAAAACATCGTCCATCAATGAAGATATCTCTAGCATAGCCAACATTCGGGGGCAGAATTAGAAGTGAAAGAATCTACACCCCCAGGAGCTATAAGGCAATGCTCCCAAGAATAAAGAAAAAATAATAAGATCGAAGAAAAACATAATCCAAAAAGGAAATTGAAGAGACTTTGGATTCACGACGCTGAGGCAATTCACGACGCTCCGCCAAAGAGACAAACTCAGGATAGGCGACAAGCTAGTCACAGTTTGAGCTAGAGACGACATTCAAATCAGCGAGTCATTTGCCCTACCTTGAATGGATGCGACTGAAAGGGACCTTTGAAATATCTTTTGCCAATATGAAAAGACTTTCCCAACAAAATGAAGATCACCCACATGAGGAGGAAATATGGATGCCGCCCAAACCAAGGGCTCATTAGAAACTCTCAAGGAATAAGGGAGCACCAGATTTTAAAGACAATCCTTTAAAGCATGGCCTAGGGCATGTCCCTACAAAGGATCAAGCTACATGGAGAAAAGGGAAGTCTCCCCTCTGCAGCTCGAATCAGATTTTCCCAAACAGAGGGGTTCAAGCGTCAAAGGCGACCTTAGTCATTAGGTGTTCTCCTTCTGATTCTTAGGGTTTGTAAATCCAATGACTATTAGAGATTACTCCTCGGGGCTAGCCCGACCCCCGAGCATTGTAGGGCACACATTTCCCTATTAATTACAAAGAATGTCATTCTTACTATCTGCTTCTCTTCTTGCTATTAATGTATAAACCTCATTAATAACCATGTTTAAGCAAACGTTTTCAAAAGTGTGTCAAAGTAATCAAAATGCGCCATTGACCAAAATAAAAGCCAAATCCATCATCACTGATTGACTAGAAACACAAAATAAAGTTTTACCTCGTCATAAGTAAAGCCGTGTTTCGCCAATGTTGTGCAAAAAGAAAACAAAAATCAAAAGAAGCCCATAAAAGCTAAAGGCCAAAAAGAGAGGGCAAGATACCCGGTAGGAAACCTGTTAGAAAAGTAGTTTTAAATCAAGAGGGGGGGTGAATTGATTTTTGAAAGTTTTTCGCAATACACAGATTATCTAATTCGAAAATTAAGATTACTTATCAATTCACAAATCACAAAGCAATCAAACAGTTTAAGTGCAGCAGCAGAAATTAAAGAGAGAAAGGTTAGGAAAGATTTCACCGGTAATTTTATACTGGTTCACCCAATACCAGGGCTACGTCCAGACTCCAGCCAAATTCCAGCTGGGTTCCACTAGAATAGATGTTTTACGAGACTCTCCCTCTTACACCTATTCTAACTCTCCACCAAGAACCAAATTCCAGCTCTTGGAAACCTCTCGCAACCAAATTCCAGCACGAGAGAAACCAAGTGCCCAAATTCCAGGCACCACACACAAGAACCAAATTCCAGCTCTTGCTTTAACCTTTCCACCAAGAACCAAATTCCAGTTCTTGGCAACTTTCTACAACAACTGCAGAAAACTTGTACCCAAATTCCAGGTACAACACAATACAAAGTAATGAAAAAGAATTTACAAAGAAGAGACTTAGAAAGCTCAAACCGGATTACACCAATCCACAGTAAGTTTCTTCTTCAAGGATGCAAAGTGCCTCAAGAAAGATTTCAAAAGAAGTTCACAAAAACAGTTGTGTATCTTTCTTGAAAAATGCTAATAGTTGTTTGTATTGATTGCTTGAATTGTGTAAAAACTGATATTCAATCTCTGTTTAAAAGTTTCAAGCAATTCTGTTTATAAAAGAGTATTTTCAAATCTGCTGCATTAATTAATCTGTTGAAAGTTTGTTTTAATCTGTTGAAATAGCCGTTATAATCTGTTAAAAGTCCTTTCAACCCATTAATGCATTCTTGATCTTTAACAGAAAATGTTTTAGTTGATACAACCATGTTTATATCAGTTAAAACGTTTTACAAACATTTTCTAAGTATAAAACAATCGATTGAATCGCGTATTAATCGATTGATTTGTTTAAAAACCTCTTTATAAAACTTTCCAAGTTATTTTAGCTGATATAAAGTCGTTTTAATCGATTAAAAACCTGCACAGAATTTTTCTAAGTTGTTCTAATCGGTTGAAATACGTTTTAATCGATTGAAAAGATTTTCTAAGTTATTTTAATCGATTGAAATACGTTTTAATCGATTGAAACAGATCTGATCGGTCATAATTCAATTCTGATCGATCATATCCAACTCTGATCGGTCATAATCTCATTCTGATCGATCATCCTGACATCCAAAGTGATTTTAATCGATTGAAACGTGTTTTAATCGATTAAAATAATTCTAATCGCTCATATTTAAGATCTGATCGATTATATTGCATTCTGACCTATTACATTCGAATTCTAATCGGTCATAAAGAGTTTTAATCGATTAAAAGAAGTTTGTATCGATTAAAATATTGTAAAAACACTTTTTAAAACATTCTTAAGTGTTTTAAATTGATTCTTTCAAACCTGTATCAGCTTAATAACTTGTTTAAGAAAATTCTTTGCCAAAATGCTTTTGTTTTTGATTTGTTAAAAACTGTTTTTGAGGCATTTTGCAAAATGAATGAAGAAGCTTTATGCAGTGGAAAAGGTAAAGTGGTTTTACCTAAGCTTTCTGTTGAGACACACTAAGTCTTCAGCTCCTTTGTTCTGAGTGACTTGTTTGACTGCTGCAGAGTTGACCCTTTGACTTTATCTTTGACTTCATCAAATCAATGAGATCTTTGCTAGGATCACTTTCAAAACCCACCAAAGGGGGCTACGCAAAAGTTAGGGTAAACCCGCTAGGAAACCTGAACAACCATAAAGGGTAGCCTAGGCAAAAATTAGGGTTACAAAATAAAGTCTGCTAGGTTTCCAAAGCAAGAAAAAAGAAACCTAGACGAAAGTTAGGACAAAACAAAACACAACATCCTAGACTGAAAACCCAAAGGACAGACTAGGGAAGTCAATCAGTCATAAACAAAGCGCCATAGAATAAGACGCCACTCCATAAACAAGACGTTTGTCTAAACTAGCCTAAACATTCTAACCAACCTTGGCTAGCCATGCTTACAAAAACCATTTTTGTCAAAATAAAACAATTCTAAAACACAAGCCTTTGAATTAAATATCCTCTTCCTTCTTTTCTCTTGACCCTTACCACTACGACATTCTAGTAATTAGTAGGAAAATGTGGAGATAGTAATCAATAGGAGGATCGACATCCCCAAGGAAAGGGAGGGGCGCACTGACATGGCAAAGTCGCTCTACAATTAAACACAATCATTCTTCGGTCACGACAAAGTCAAGACGGAGAAATCGGTACAGCCTACCCTGTCGACGAAAGCACATAACGTCAGAAGCTCATTAGAAGTAAAAGCACATTGGTTAATCCTTTTGAAAAATTAATTGAAATAGTATTATAAGATGCATATCGCGAACATTGCATGCATATGATAGGCTCCTATCTCTCAAAAAAAAGAAGATAAAGAAAAAATGAGAATAAAAAGAATAATGCCTGCTAGGAGATTCTTAGGCAAAAGTTAGGGTAGCCTGCTAGATCGAAAACCCGCAAAGGGCGGTCTAGGCAAAAGTTAGGGCGTTCATAAAAAAGGAAAAAACCCGCTAAGATATCCTAGGCAAAAATTAAGGCAGCCCGTTAGACCGAAAACCCCAAAAGGGCGGTCTAGGCAAAAGATAGGGCTAAACCCAAAAATGAATAAAAGAGAGGGGCCCTTCATCATAATCATGAAAGTCCAGCAGGAGAATGCCAGTCACTTTTCCAGATGCATCAATCAAAAAGAAAAGATTGCATTTAAAGCATCCACACACAAGTAGTCGCACAAAACGACTTTGTCAAGGTAAAAAAAATAAAAAATCACTTCAAATAAAAAACAAAAACGAAAAGCATTCATGCATATAAGGAGAATAGATCCATGTTTGTGATTGAAAACAGGATCACTGAGACTGAGTCTCCAAATAAAGCCTTCAAGAAAATGTAGCAAGTTGTCAATCAAGCAACTCATCAAAATAAGAGCTTCCAAAAATCAAGAGCTCCAGCTACCATCCTTCTACCCAGAAAAAGAAGGCACAAGAAAGTAATAAGTCTCCAAACATTGCTCTCCCTCAAGAAAGAAGAGCGAGTTGTCATAAGAAGCTTCCAGAAGCCAAAGCTCCAATCATCACCCAATAAAAGAGGGCACAATCATTAGACATCATCAAGAAAAAGCCAACGGAAAGGCTTAGTCATCCCCAAGAGGATCCCTGCCCACTCCGAAGGCAGCACAAAAACACTCCTCACGGCTCAGCATCACCACCACATGAGTCATTGAGCACACTCATCCAAAGTCTCCTCCACACTCCCCAATGGAGAATAAAGGCTTCAAGAGCCCATTATCATCAACAGTCAAAAGAGTCCAAACCATCAAGGGCTCAACAAAAAGAAAGAAGAGAAAAGAAGAGAAAAGAAAACCCAGCGGACGTCCAAAAAGGCCATGACAGAGAGGGCCGAATAAAAATCCTCAAGTGGATCTCCTAAAAAGTCTACAAAAAGAAATCAGAAATTCCCATCCCCCAGTGGAATAAGAGCTTCACAAGTTTAGCTCGCATCAACATCAATCAAGGAGCCAAGACTCCATCCCTAGAAAAGAAAAATCAGATCCCCAGGAAGTCAACCAATTCGCTGGTGGATCACTAAAGAAATAAAACGTCATCCCTAGTGGACCCCCCCCAAAAGAAGGAAAAAAAGCCAGCGTAATAAAAAGAGACTAAAAAGTAAAAAGGCTTACGCATCCCCATAAAAAAGCCAGATTTCAAAATCGCGATAAAAAAGAGATAAATCGCGAAAAAAGGCGAAATCAATCCTAACTTTTAGGTAATCAATAAAATCCTTAAGAGGGACACCGCATAAAAGGGAAAATCAACGAAAAAGAAGGAATCGGAAATCCCAATGAAACAAGAGTATCGACAAAGCCATCTCGTACCAACAACATCCAACAAGGAGTCAAAACTCCATTCCCTCAGGGGGGGAAATCAAAATTAGATCCCTGGGAAGGCAATCAATTCCCCGGTGGATCACCAAAAAGAGAAAGATCATCCACATATCAGCCTAGTCAGAGGCAAAATAAATGCAACCAAAAGTCTTCACTTTCGATGAAGCATCTGCCTACCCAGAGGCGTTACCAGAACCCAATGGATATCCGCCTACTCAAGAGGCGTCACCAAGATCAACAAATTCCTAGAGGATTTCTGCCTACCTAAGACGGCGGTCTCACCGCGTTGGACAGGGCGAGACGGTGGTCTCGACCCTGTTAGACGAGACCGGCGGTCTCGCCACTAACAGGCGCGGAAACCTATAAATAGGGGTCCTCCCCCCCTCATTTCCACACACCACAAGCTTCTAGCTCTCCCTTCTCTCTAAAACTTCTCTCTAGAATCCCTCCGACGCATTTCCGGAGTTTCTGAGTGTCTTTGAGAGCATTTTTCGGCGTCTAGAAAAGTTTCCAGCGTCGTGTAGAGTGAAGGGCTGCCAAAAAGCACCCATTTCTTTTAAAGAAATAAAAAGAAAGCTTGCTTCGGAGGTTTAAATTCTCCCTCTCTATCTTTTACTGCTTTAAATTATAAATTATGCAATAGATTAGGGCCATGTAGTCATAACTTTAAATTCCGCAAAATAAAAAAGGGCAAAAGCGTAATTTTCAAACGGTTTAAATATTTTTAAATAGCCGGCCTGTCATAGGGAACCTGAAAGGGGCGTCGTAAAGGGACTAATACTCCCTTTACACGTAACTAACTCCCTTACCCAACTCTGGTTCTAATGACCAAAGTTGGTTTTTGAAAACCAACGCCTTTAAAAACCCATTTTCCGATGTTTCCGGTAAAAACATCGGTGGCGACTCCACAGAACCCCACAAAAATTAGTCCTTGGGTTAGCCCGGTTATCGGACAACCCAAGGACGCCCTTTCGAAAACCTCGCCCCTAGGTTAGCCTGGTTATCGGACAACCTAAAGGCGTTGTAACTACCTATAAAAAATGCGAAAATCAAAAAGGGTCGAAACCATCGCCTCGCTCCGACCGCCTCTCTCCTTTTTAGACGGCGGCGACAAGAATCACTAAGTGGGTTTTCTTGGTGGATTGTGTGTTGTGCCGTCTCTAGGGAAAGTTGTTCTTCATCTCTTGTGTGACTCAAGAGAGGTGTTTTCGTTTCCTTATCTTTTCAATTGTTATCTGTTTGTAAAACTGTGATAATAGTGACAGCGTTAATCCTCTGTTTGAGTGATTAGCAACTGGACGTAGGGTCTTTTGATCCGAACCAGTATAAATCATCTGCGTAAGTCTCTATCCTTGCTCTATTTACTTTACATAGCATTTTAATCGGTAAAATTTGGGAAAAATTTTAAAACCCTAATTTTTGTTAAGAAACCAATTCACCCCCCTCTTGGTTTTTGTCCGGAAATGCAAACATTCCGTTGCGCGATTCTAACAAGTGGTATCAGAGCTTGCTTTGATAGTCATTCAAGTTTTGGAAATGGCCGCAAAAAATCAAACGTTTGCCGAGGGTGCTTCTATCAATAGACCCCCACTTTTTGCGGGGCAAAATTATCCCTTTTGGAAAGTTAGAATGCAAATATTTTTAGAGTCTATTGATAGAGGTGTTTGGGATGCAATTTTAAACAGTCCCTTTATTCCAAAAGTTTCTGAAAACGGAGTAAAAGTTTCAAAACCATTTTCTAGATGGACGATGGAGGAAAATAGAAAAGCTCAATATGATGTTAGGGCTAGAAATATAATTTCATCTGCTTTAACCCTTGATGAGTTTTACAGGATCTCCGTTTGTAAAAGTGCTCAAGAGATTTAGGAAATGTTGAGAGTGACCCACGAAGGTACCGACGACGTTAAGAGAGCACGAAAAAATTCACTAATCCAAGAATATGAGATGTTCTGAATGCAACAAGGAGAAACGATCTTTAACGTTCAAAAGCGTTTCACACACATTGTGAACCATCTCACCGGGTTATGTAAAATTTTTGATGTTGATGAATTAAATGTAAAAATTTTGAAATCTTTGGATAGGAAATGGCAACCTAAGGTGACGCCCATCACGGAGTCACAAAACCTTGCCACAATGTCTATGGCGGCACTCTTTGGAAAGTTGAGAGAGCATGAGCTTGAACTAGGAAGGCTAAATGATGAAGAAGGTCAACACCAAAAGAGGAACCTAGCCTTCAAAACTGAAATTTCCAAAGGTAAGAGTAAAAAGGAAGAAGAAGACTCGAAGAATGAAGAAGAAGAATTGAGTCTTATGATAAAAAAATTTACCAAATTCATGAAAGCCAAAGGGAAGCAACCCTTCAAAGGTAAGGGAAAGGTAAGAGAAAATACTTCCTTAAATATCAAATGTTATGGTTGTGGTGAAAAAGGACATGTAAAATCCGAATGTCCAAACAAGAAGAATGAAGATAACAATGGCAAGAAATTCTTCAAGAAGAAAGCCTACATCGCTTGGGACAATAGTGATTCGAGTTCGGAGTCAAGTGATTCGGAAATAGAAGCTAACATTTATTGATGGCAAATGACAATATATCCTCCGACTTTGAGGTTAGTGATTCCGACTCATCCTCAAGTGATGATGAAAATAACTTTGATGAATTACAAAATGCATATGAAGAATTATTTAATGCTTTTACGGATTTGAAAAATGAATACAAAGTTGTGAAAAAGAGTTTGAATAGATCCGAAAAGGAGGTGGAGTCCTTAAAAACGAAAATTGCATGTTTAGAGGAAAAGGAAACCTTAGAAACGAAAATTGTATGTATAGATGAAAAAGATAATAAGAATATAGCATGTGCATCATGTAAAGAGTATGAATATGATATTGATATACTTAATCATTTGCTTGATAAAGCCGAGAAGGAAATAAGTAATAATAATAAGGATAAAGTTGTTTTTGCTCAAAATAGAGAAAGCCATCATGTTTCTTTGAAAAAGCCTAAAATTAAAAATAAGAGAGTATGGGTTGAAAAAGGAACTAAAGCGTCTATAGCTAGAAATGTATCAAATTCTAAAACTATATCTAAAGCATGCTTTTATTGTATGAAACATGGTCATACCTCAAATAGATGTAAAATAAAGCATTTTGGTGTTCCTAAAGGAAAATACGTTTGGGTTCCTATTATTAAATGACTTGTTTGTCTCTAACCCCAAGGACCCAAAAGTTATGGGGACCTAAGATTACTTGTTCTTGTTTTGTAGGAAACTCCTAAATCAAAGAAGTCTATGTGGTATCTTGATAGTGGATGCTCAAAACATATGACCGGAGACAAAACGAAATTTGTAAGTTTCAAAGCTAAAGAACAAAGATATGTAACCTATGGGGACAACAACAAAGGAAAGATTCTTGGAATTGGAAATATAGGTGGTGCAAACACTTTGGAGATAAAGGATGTGCTTCTTGTTGATAGGCTAAAGCATAATCTCCTAAGTATAAGTCAACGTTGTGACAAAGGATTCAAGGTAATGTTTGAAAGTAAAATTTGTACCATACATTTGATAAAATCCGAAAATGTAGCATTGAAAGGCATTAGGCATAATAATATATATTTGATTGATTTGGATTGTATACATGATACTAGTATAACATGCTTAGTTGCTAAGGAAGAGAACCCATGGTTATTGCATAAGAGAGCGACTCATATAAATATGCATCATTTAAACAAATTAATATCAAAGGACTTAGTTGTTGGTTTGCCTAAGTTAAAATTTGAAAAAGATATATTATGTGATGCATGTCAAAAAGGTAAACAAGTAAAATCATCATTTAAATCAAAGAATGTTATTTCCACATCAAAACCTTAGGAATTATTACATTTAGATTTATTTGGTCCTTCTAGGATAAAAAGTTTTGGTGGAAATTATTATGCTCTTGTGATTGTTGATGACTTTTCTAGATATACTTGGACATTTTTCTTAACATTCAAAAGTGAAGCTTTTAAGGTCTTTAGGAAGTTTGCAAAGCAAATTTAAAATGTGAAAGACTTAAGAATTAAAGTTTTAAGAACTGACCATGGTGGTGAGTTTCAAAATGAAAGGTTTGAAAATTATTGTGAGGAAAATGGAATATTGCATAATTTTTCTGCACCTAGGACTCCCCAACAAAATGGTGTAGTAGAAAGGAAAAATAGGTCACTAGAGGAACTTGCTAGAACAATGTTAAATAAATCAAATGTTCCTAAATATTTTTGGGCTAATGTTGTGAGTACTGCATATTATGTTTTAAATACGATGCTTATTAGGCCAATTATAAAATCAACTCATTATGAATTATTAAATGGTAGAAAGCCTAATGTTGCTCATTTGAAAATATTTGGATGTAAATGCTTTGTGTTAAATAATGGAAAGGACAACTTAGGAAAATTTGACTCAAAAGCCGATGAGGGCATTTTCTTAAGTTATTCACTAACTAGCAAAGCATATAGAGTGTTTAATAGAAGAACTTTAAATATTGAAGAATCTGTACATGTTACTTTTGATGAAATTGTAGACCTTGGGGGAAATCCTCTTGAGTAAAATAAATAACTTGCAGGTGATGATGAGTACATAAGAGAGGCTCTTGAAGAATTGTATTTGAATGAGAATGAGCCTTCTTAACCAACTGAATTAGCAAAAGAATGGCAATCACCAAGAGGACTTTCAATGGACAATATTATTGGTGATATCTCAAAAGGGATAAGAACTAGAAATCTGACTAATTTCTGCATGTATGTAGCTTTTGTTTCACAGATAGAACCCAAAAATGTTGAGGGAGCGCTTAAAGATGACCAATGGTGCATAGCAATGCAAGAAGAACTTAATCAATTTGAAAGGAATCAAGTCTGGGAATTAATCCCAAGAGAAGAATCACATCAAGTAATTGGAACTAAATGGGTATTTAGAAACAAACTTGATGAAGATGGAAATATAACAAAGAATAAAGCCAGACTTGTTGCCAAAGGTTACTGTCAGGAGGAAGGTATTGATTATGATAAAACTTATGCTCCTGTTGCCAGGTTAGAGGCTATACACCTACTTCTTGCTTATGCATCATTGATGAAATTTAAATTATATCAAATGGATGTTAAAAGTGCATTTTTGAATGAATTTATCAAAGAAGAAGTATATGTGGAACAACCCCCTGGATTTGAAGATTTTAATTATCTAAATCATATTTTTAAATTGAAGAAAGCATTATATGGTTTGAAACAAGCTCCTGAAAGTGATGAAGATCTTATTGAATCATTTGATTAAAAAGGGTAGAGTGATTAGTGAGTCTGCATCTATACATAGGTATAATCATTCATATCACTCTGCTGTATGAGGTTTCTTCATTTAAAAGATTTTGCAAATGCCTCTAAAACGTGTTTAAACTGTTAAAAACAAAGTAATTTGTTATATTGCTTTTAAGTAAACTGTTTTAACTGATATTATATGATCTTTATCAGTTAAAATGTTCTTAACACTTTCGTAACAAGTTTTTAACTGATAGGTTTTCGAAATAATCAATTAAAACCTTTTAAAACATACACTGGAACTATTTTAATTGATATGTCTTCGAAATAA
Organism: Sphenostylis stenocarpa; assembly: GCA_963425845.1. Classification (NCBI taxonomy): domain Eukaryota; kingdom Viridiplantae; phylum Streptophyta; class Magnoliopsida; order Fabales; family Fabaceae; genus Sphenostylis; species Sphenostylis stenocarpa. The sequence continues at coordinate 30,575,838 of OY731402.1, read as the reverse complement.
TCGATTGTTTCCATTAAAAGAGTTTTTGAAAACCTTCTGCCAGTATTTTAACTAATGTAGAATTCAAATAATCGATTAAAATGACTTAAGATGTTTTGAAAAGTGTTCGCAGAATTTTAATCGATACAAACTCAAAATAATCGATTAAAATAACTTGAAGTGTTTTGAAAGATGTTCTGTCAGTATTTTAATCGATGCAAATGAGAATTAATCGATTAAAACAACTAAGAGATTTTTTCCAGAATGTTTTATTCAATTAAAACAAGTCTGTTATCAGTTAAAATCACTTAGAAAGTTTTATGAAAACATTTTGCAGTATTTTAATCGATTAAAAGGCGAAATAATCGATTAAAACAGGTTGAAGGATTTTTTACAAAGTGTTTTAATTGATATAAACATTGTCATATCAGTTAAAACAAATCTGGAAAATGATCAAGAACATTTCAACAGATTAAAAGAAGCTTTAACAGATTAATTCAAGACTTTTAACAGATTAAAAGATTGTTTTAACAGATTAATTAAACTAGCAGTTTGAAAAATCCTCTATAAAAATAGGATTGCTTGAGTCTTCTAAAACACACCTTTGAGCAATCAATCAAGCTATCATAAGAGCTACTTTCAAGAAAGAATCACGCACGTTTTGTGAAGTTTTTCGAAGTTCTTTCTTGAGGCAAATTTTGCATTCCTTTGGTGAAGAAACTCATTCTGCAGAGTTGCATAATCCGGGTTTGAGTGTTCTAGTTTCTTCCCTTTGTTTCTTTACTTTTCTTTACTGTATTGTGGGTGCCTGGAAGTGTGGGCACTGGTTTCTGTGGCTAGAGTTTGGCTGTAAGGTTGTTCAAGAACTGGAAATTGGTTCTTGGTGAAGGTTTAGGTGCAAGGACTGGAATTTTGGTTCTTGTGGTAGATTGAGTGTGTGATTGGAATTGTAATCTGTAAAACATTCAATCTAGTGGAACTCAACTGGAATTTGGCTAGAAACTGGACGTAGCCCTGGGTTTGGGTGAACCAGTATAAATCTTGGTTGTATCTTTCTAAACCTTTCTCTCTTTAATTCTGCCATTGCCTTTACTTTGATTGTTTGTTTTGTTTGATTCAAGAATTGGTCAGAACTCTTAATCTTTGAAATAGATAATCTGTAATTTGCGAAAATCTTTCAAAGATCAATTCACCCCCCTCTTGATCTCAGCCTCCTTTTCTAAAAGCTCCTAGGTCTTGGTATGAAAGATTAAGTAGTTTTCTAACTTCAAATGATTTTTCTAGAGGAAAAATTGATTCTACTTTGTTTATAAAGAAAGTAAAAGAACATATCTTATTAGTTCAAGTATATGTTGATGATATCATTTTTGGATCAACTGATAATTCTTTGTGTGTAGAATTTGCTAAGATAATGCATGGAGAATTTGAAATGTCTATGATGGGAGAATTAACATTCTTCCTTGGACTTCAAATCAAACAACTTAAAGATGGCATTTTCGTCTCTCAAACCAAATATTGCAAAGAGATTCTCAAGAAGTTTGGAATGAACACTTCAAAGAAAGCTAACATACCCATGGGAACTTCATGCTATTTAGACAAGGATGAATCAAGTTTGGAAATTAATCAATCTATGTATAAAGGTATGATAGGCTGACTATTATACTTAACTGCAAGTAGACCTGATATTATGCATTCAGTTTGTGTGTGTGCTAGATTTCAAGCATGTCCAAAAGAATCTCACTTAACTGCAGTAAAAAGAATTTTAAAATATTTAAAAGGATCTATAGGTTTTGGTTTATTGTATCCATCTGAAGCTTCTCCTAGTTTAATAGGTTATTCTGATGCTGATTATAGTGGATGTAAAATAGATAGAAAGAGTACTAGTGGAACTTGTCATTTGTTAGGATCATCATTAGTGTCTTGGCATTCTAAGAAACAAGCATGTGTTGCTTTATCCACTACTGAAGTTAAATATATTGCAGCTGGTAATTGTTGTGCTCAAATTTTATGGATGAAACAACAATTAGAAGACTATAGTATCTTTCTAAGTGATATTCCATTGATGTGTGATAATACAAGTGCAATAAATTTTACTAAGAATCCAGTAATGCACTCTAGAACTAAGCATATAGAGATTAGACATCATTTCTTAAGAGATCATATCAGTAAAGGAAACTGTAAAATTGAGTATGTTGATATAAAACATCAATTAGCAGATATTTTTACTAAACTTCTTCCCAAAGATAGATTCTATGATCTTAGAAGAGACTTAGGAATATTAGAAATAGCCTAAACTCTGCTTAATTAATAATTTTTTGCATGTTTGTAATGTTATAATCGATTATGTAGGGTATTAATAGATTATCATGTGTATAACCTCAAAAATTTGATGCTCTCTCTGGAATAATCGATTATTTGCACCTAAATGTCCAAAATCTGAAGTTACTCTCTGGAATAATCGATTATTTCAAGAAATAATTGATTAACTATTGATTAATCGATTAACAGGATGCTTTAATCGATTAAATGGGTCTGGTGCTGGTTTAATCGATTATTTCAAGTTTTAATCGATTAAACTGGGCAGTTTTCATGAACTAGCCATTTTCAACAACTCTTTTGGCACCTCTTCTCTCCCAAATGACCGTTTATGACTGTTGTACATGTTTTCTATATATAGGTAGCCTTCATTTCACTTCTCCACACCTCAAACTCTTGAATCCAAGCATTCTAGCATCATTCAAGCCTTCTTACCTTCTCCTAACCTCACTTGTCTTCCAAAACTCTATTGTTTTTCTTCTAATCCTAAAATGGCCTCATCTTCTCGTGCTAAAATTCCCACAAGAAGAAGATCTGCTCTTGCCTCTCATCCCCGTCAAAATTCTGTCGAAGGATGGATCTCAGATGATGAGGGCCGACAGGAAATTCTCACCTTCTGGAAGGAAAGATGTATCATTACTCTAAAATTCATTATTAGTGATCAATTCATCAATAAAGGATTTAATTTTCTGAATCTTCTTGAAATTCAAGGTGTCCTCCCTTTTATCCAAATGCAAGGTACACACTACCATGATTTAGTTAGGGTATTTTATTCTCGTTTCAAATTTAGAGATCAAATAGCCACTTCTCGTGTCAAGGGTGTGACTATCATCCTTCATGACGATATATGGGAAAATGTTGCACATTTTAATGTAAGAGATGATGATATTAACATTTTTGCAGAGTTAGACGATTTTGATAGAATTATGGCTTACCGTTCTTTTCTCCGCAACCCCTCCGTGGAGATTAGGCGTCTTCTTCTAGCCGGCCCATTAAAGAAGGAGGAACGTCTGCTACTGCATCTACTTCTCTGGATTTTATGCCCCGGGCAACCAACCATGCCCAATGCTCATCCATAGATCTTTGCATTATTCATGCAATCATGAATAATGAGCCAATCGACTGGGGAAGCCTTGACACAATGACCATGCTGAAGGCTAAGCGTCATCCTACTTTAAAATTCCCTATGCTCTTCTTATCTCTGGCATTTAAGAGTACAAAGGAGTGAATGTTGAAGGGGAACAAAAGGTAAGAACCACAAATTCATACTGAATGTTTGATAGCACGCTAACTCAACTTCAAATGGTGCGTGTCAATAATATTTATGTTCACAAAGACGACGTTCCCAACATGGCTGACAATGCTGAAGATTCTGACAAAGAGATGCCTCCTGCTGCTGAGTTTCCCTCTGAACATATTCATAAAGCTGGAACATCTTCTGCCCCTCCTGCATCCCGACAATATATGGAAGAGATGTTGTTTGATATGAATAAGAAAATGCTGGAATTTTTCACCCTTTCTGAAGTACGGCATGAGGAAATCATTCGTCTATCTCTGATGTAGATGATAGGGTCTGTAATCTAGAGGATAGGTTTGATGCTCAGTTCAATACCGATGCAAGTAAAGAGTTTTAATCTCTTCCACATATCTCTTTGTTTGTAATGACGTTTCTTTATGAAATAAAATTTGTATTTCTTTTCTTTGTTTGAGGGGGAGTTATTTTTTAAATTATGCATCTATTGAGGGGGAGCTTTCAATTTTTTGATCATAATCAAAATAGGGGGAGAAATTTATTTAAAGCCTTTTATTTAAAGCCTCTTATGTTTATCAACTTTAAATATTATCTGGTATGTTTAATTTTTTGTTAGTGTGACAGATAAAACAGGTTATTACAGGGCTTTAAAAGAAAATTTTGATCATCATCAAAAAGGGGGAGATCTTTGAAACATACAAGGATATGAATGTTGAACATACATGGATACGAAGCCTGTAGATTTTGATGATGATTCAAGAACAAAGGACGTAAAGATTTGAAGACTTGTAATATTATGCAATAACTCTGTTTTGATGATTTTGAGTCTGTAATATTAGAGTCTAAGATAGTCAGCACATAGTCTACTCTTTAAAAGCTTCAAAAACTCATTTTTATAAAAAACACACTGCATTAATCGATTAAATGGCAGGATAATTGATTATTACAGAGAGAAAAACTATTTTCTGTATCAGCTCTCTGGAATAATCGAATAACAGGGTTGTTAATCGATTAACAACTCAAATAATCGATTAAACCACGTGGTTATGGGTTCGTGGTGATTTTGGCTCTGTAATAATCGATTAACACTCAAAATAATCGATTATTTCAGTCAGATATGTGTTTTGAATTTCAAAATTGGACCAAGTTTCGAAAACCCTAGTCTCAATTCACCAGGTTTCAAAAATGCCCAATTCCCAAACCCTAATCTGTCTAATTAAGGTTCTCTAAGGCTCTCTGCAAATTGAACAACCTTTTTCAAACAAAAGTTGAGATCTGTGATTGCCAGAGAACTGTTTGTTGGAGGAAAAAGGGGCTTTTGGAACCTAGTGTGGGCTAGAAGCGATAAGAATCACTAAGTGGGTTTTCTTGGTGGATTGTGTGTTGTGTCGTCTCTAGGGAAAGTTGTTCTTCATCTCTTGTGTGACTCAAGAGAGGTGTTTTCGTTACCTTATCTTTTCAATTGTTATCTGTTTGTAAAACAGTGACAGTGTTAATCCTCTGTTTGAGTGATTAGCAACCAGACGTAGGGTTTTTTGATCCGAACCATTATAAATCATCTGTGTAAGTCTCTATCCTTGTTCTATTTACTTTACACAGCATTTTAATCGGTAAATTTTGGGAAAATTTTTAAAACCCTTATTTTTGTTAAGAAACCAATTCACCCCCCCTCTTGGTTTTTGTCCAGAAACACAAACATTCTGCTGCGCGATTATAACAGTCCAGGGAAATGGTCCCCTCCTCACGGTCTAACTCAATCCATTCGCCTTCGGCTTTCGGATCCCGCATAGAGTTTTCAATCACGAGACATGACTATATGGTTACGCTTGTTTTAGATTTTTTATTAAATATGAGAAAATATGGAAGAGAAAAGAATGAGAAAGAATATGAATATTATGAAAAATTCCTCATTGTATTGATGAAAGGAAAAGTATTTACAAAGCCCATTTTAATCAAAAACCCTTGTGATCATGAGCAAAGACCACAAGAGATGCATCGAAGTTTTTATTATTATTTATTTTTATTATTATTATTATTTTAACCAAAAGATGTACAAAATGAGGAGCCCTAGTTAGTTGGCCTTCCCTATCCTACCCTTTACTCTAGTTTCGATAGAGGCTTGTCATCCACCTTTGGAGTGGAGGCGTCAAAGGTGATCCATCCTGCATCCACTAAATCTTGGACCTTATGTTTTAAGGCAAAGCAATTATCCGCGGAGTGTCCCGGAGCATCCGAATGATAATCACACTTCTCATTAGGCTTGTACCATTTCGGATATGGTGGATCCATCTTCTTTGGAGGGACGCATGCTAGGAGCTTGGCGTCTAGCAATTTTAATAATAGACTTCCATAAGAGGTTGGGGTTGGAGTGAATTTCCTCTCTTGTCTGCGTGATTTGGTTTGTTGTGAAGAGGAAGAAGGAGTGGCAAAATTGATAGTGTTTACGGATCCTTCCTTCTTCTTGCTGAAGGACTTTTTAAATGTTGCAGTGGAAGAAGGTTGCACAATCCTTCCACTCTTTAGTCCTTGCTCCACTCTTTCTCCTATAGTTACCACATCTGTAAAGAGTGTTGATGTGTTCCCTATCATTTTTTCGTAATAGGGATCAGTCAAGGAATTGATAAACATGGATGTGGTTTCCTTGTCTGATAAAGGGGGCTCTACTTGGGTTGCCAATTCCCTCCACCGTTGGGCATATGCCTTAAAGGACTCGTCGCTTTTCTTACTCAGCAGTTGTAAATCTGAACTATCTGGGGTCAGGTCGATATTATATTTATAACGACGGAGGAAAGCATCAACCAATTGTCTCCAAGTCTGGACTTGTCCTCTTTCCAATTGCATATACCAGTTTAGAGTTGAATCAGCCAGGCTCTCCTGAAAACAATGGATCAGGAGCTTCTCATTATCAGCATACACAATCATCTTACAGCAGTACATTGTATGATGGCTTTTAGGACAAGTCATTCCCATGTACTTTGGGAAATTTGGAGTCTTGAATTAAAGGCGGAATTGAATATTTTTAATGAGGCACATGTCAGCCGCCTCTTTGATATAGAAATTATGCCCTTCCATGTCCCTTAACCTCTCTTCAAGGGCAGTAATATGTTGTTTGGAAACCTTAGGAGTACTGATATGTACTGCCCTCCTTTCAGACTGGACATGAGCTCCTTGTTCATGTTCAAAAAATGGGTTCCTCTTCTTCCTCATGGTGGGAGGCATGTTCACTTTGAGGACCCTCTTTGTGGAGATTTTGTTGATGCATCATCTCCATCATTTGAGCCATTTGCTCCTTTAGTGAGTTAAGGTCAGTGGTGAGTTTGCGATTTTGCTCTTCAAGTTGTTCCATCTTCTTGGCCCGATGAGGACGGGTAGAAGACCAACCACTTTATAAATGATTTAAATATTTTTATTATAGATTTTTATTATGAATGATTAGAGTGAGATAGATATATCTTAGACAATAGTTTTGGTATATTCTTAAAAGATTATGCTTAAGGAATACCATACCCACCTTGGTGTGATGGTTCTCTTTTTTCAAAGGTTACCATCATACCTTAGCGCACTTATCCCTTCTAGGAAGGTTATAAACGCACTTGGGTCTCTTTTACTTTTGTCTAAGGATATCTTGTGCACCCTAGAATGAATATGTTTATGCATGCACTAGTACAAAAAGGACCTTTTATGACAGAAAATGTTGAAAGTAGGATAACTTTTGACTGGGATGTCGGATTTGAACGCACAGCATATCAAAACGAAGAGGAAAAAGTGAAGAACAGGTGGCAAATCCCGTCCCAAAAATTTTCCCAAAAAATGCTCCTAAGACCCATTTTGCACTACTGATGAGAGATTTATTAAGATGATGTTTATGCATAATGTCCTTATGCATTTATTTTCTCGGTTTTTCCACTTATTGAATGATGTGGTATGAATGATACGATTTTGTCAAAAATCTTTTTATTATAAGATGTATTTTTATTGCTTTTAAATTGTTTTTATATTTTTTGTATAACTCTTTATCTCTTCTGTTGGTCAACGTGGCTACTTAACTTACAAAGAACCTAAAACTAGGCTAGCTTAAATGAAGACTATACAAGATAAAGTTGGTTTATTCTTATTTATTTTTATGATTTTTAAGAATTTTTATTTGATTTAGTTTTAACTGTTGTATGATTATCTTATGAAAATACATCAAACAAATGCACACACAATTCACTCATCCACGAATAGAGCGACAACATTTAATCATGACGTAGGGTTTGTTGAAACATACAAGGATATGAATTTTGAACATACATGGATATGAAGCCTATAGATTTTGAAGATGATTCAAGAACAAAGGACTTAAAGATTTGAAGACTTGTAATGTTATGTAATAACTCTGTTTTAATGATTCTGAGTCTGTAATATTACAGTCTAAGATAGTCAGCACATAGTCTACTCTCTAAAAGCTTCAAAAACTCATTTTTATCAAAAACATACTGGGTTAATCGATTAAATGGCAGGATAATCGATTATTATAGAGAGAAAAACCATTTTCGGTATCAGCTCTCTAGAATAATCGATTAAAGCCCCTGTTAATCGATTAACAGGGCTGTTAATCGATTAATTACCCTATTAATCGATTAAAGTGCGTGGATTTGGGTTCCAGGTGAATTTGGCTCTGTAATAATCGATTAACACTCAAAATAATTGATTATTTCAGTCAGATATCTGTTTTGAATTTTAAAATTGGACCAAGTTTCGAAAACACTATTCCTAATTCACCAGGTTTCGAAAATTCCCAATTCCCAAACCCTAATCTGTCTACTTAAGGTTCTCTAAGGCTCTTTGCAAATAGAACAACCTTTTTCAAACAAAAGTTGAGAGTTGTGACTGCTAGAAAACTGTTTATTGGAGGAAAAAGGGGCTTTTGGAACCTAGTGTGGGCTAGAAGCGATAAGAATCACTAAGTGGGTTTTCTTGGTGAATTGTGTTTTGTGCCGTCTCTAGGGAAAGTTGTTCTTCATCTCTTGTGTGACTCAAGAGAGGTGTTTTCGTTACCTAATCTTTTCAATTGTTATTTGTTTGTAAAACTGTGATTATAGTGACAGCGTTAATCCTCTGTTTGAGTGATTAGCAACTGGACGTAGGGTCTTTTGATCTGAACCAGTATAAATCATTTGTGTAATACTCTATCCTTGCTCTATTTACTTTACACAGTATTTTAATCGGTGAAATTTGGGAATGGTTGATCCGAACCAGTATTTACTTTACAATATCAAATGTTATGGTTGTGGTGAAACAGGACATGGAAAAACCGAATGTCCAAACAAGAAGAATGAAGATAACAAAGGCAAGAAATTCTTCAAGAAGAAAGCCTACATCGCTTGGGATAATAGTGATTTGAGTTCGGAGTCAAGTGATTCAGAAATAGAAGCTAACATTTGCTTGATGGCAAAAAGACAATA